>JAGFMF010012021.1:2030575-2064642 GCA_019455555.1 Galemys pyrenaicus
TCTGCTCCACGCTCTCTGTGGTGAATCTTCTCACCCTCCCACACCTCTGGCCTGTACCCCAGTGCTTGTATGCATAAATAAATAAATCTTTAAAAAAAAAAAAAAAGAAAGCAGATATATTTTAGGTTTGAAGTAAATGGTAGCTAATAACAATAATAATATTTAATATGATTGCACATTTCTGGAAATGATATTTGTAATCCCAATTAATTCCAGTGGCTCAGGCTTAAAGTACCACTTTTATAAGTACCCCTAATATTTATGAAAGTCATGTGATGAAGAACATGTTCAACATTCAGGTCGCTAAAGTTATCCTTATCTACTATGCGTAGTATGGTGCAGAGGTTATTAGGGGTAATACCTACATAGCTTTAGTCCTCAGATCCTTCCCATTAATTTGCTCACTCAACTTAACATTCACTTCTTTAAGGCCTACTCTGTCCTTAGATGATACTGAAATGAATGATACAGCCCTTAGCCTCCCAAGTTCATGATGGAGCTGGTAGACAAAGAAACATGCTAACTATACAGAACAACAATGGAAACATTTACTGGGGAGACAGCAGAGAGGAAGTAGCCTACAAGAGATGCAGTACAAACTGAGGAAGATAGTTAAAAGAAAAGAGAAGTAGCCTGAGCTAGGAAAGATTTTGCAGTTAGCCATATACATAAAAAAGGGGGTGGGTGGTGGGATAAGGAAACTTATGCCATGTACAAAGAGAGAACATTTGAAAAGGTGTGAGAGTGAGAGACCTTAGCATATTCTATTAAGGTTGTGTATAGTTAGAGCAAAGGGCACATGTGTGCTCCACAGGACTGAGGTTAGAAACAAACCTGGGGTGTAAGACAGAGCAAGACTGGGCACATCTTTATGTGTCGTCCTTAATTGTTTAACAGTTTCATCTGAGGGCAATGAAAACCACTAAGGGTTTTAAGCAGCAGGGTGACCTAACTTTCTATTCTTTTAAACCCATTCTGGCATGGTGGTGCAGTAAATGCATTGAGTCCTGGCGTAGAGGGGGAATTGCAGAAAAGCCAGACTGTGGCCAGGGTTATTTACAAGTAATTCCGGAAAGAACTAATAAGGACTGAAACAAAAGCAGTGGCAGTGAAGAAGGATAGGAGGAAACAGATTGAAGAGCTCAATAAGAGAATGCAAAAGATGGGCGATGTGCTGAATATGAGGGAAAGAAGCTGCAAAAACTCCCTGCTTTGTGTCTCAGGTGACTGGCATGTGTAGGAGTAGATTTAGAGGAATCAGTCTGTCCACATTTGTGTTTTTTCTTTTTCTTTTTTTTTAAAGATTCATTTATTTATGCATATAAGAGCTGGGGTATAAGTCAGAATTGCGGGAGGTGAGAGGGGTCACCGGAGACTGAGTGGGGAGCAGAACAGGCAGGTGGACTGAAACACACTGCTGAGGGGAGCAGCAGCGGGTGAGGCAGGAGAGGTCTGCTGTGCAGTATGGGTCAGCTCCCTGACCAGCGGCAGGGGATGAAATGGTGCTGCAGTGCCTGTAGTCTGCCTCATAGTGCGTTACTTAATCCATTGCAACACCAGAGAGGCCACCACATTTGTGTTGTTTCTAATAAATAGAGTGCTTGTACAATTAGAAGTGTAAAGGAATTAGACTAGAAAAGAGGCAAACCCAACATTTAATACAAAGGAAGGAATCATCAAAGGAGACAGAAGTCTTAGGCAGAAATAAAGAGGAAGGACAGGAGAAAATGAAGAGGATTTCAAAAACGACGGGGTTCTTTGTCTCAAACATTAAAGAGAATTTAGTTTCAAACAATACAGGGAATTTAAATAAAACAAATACTAAACTGTGTATATTGCATTTAGTCACCACAGATACTTACATGATTGTTTAATGGGTAGATGAGATATAAGACACACTTCTATAGATATGTATTATTTATGGTCATATTTATTTCTGAATTTTTTTTCTCTCCATTTAAGATTGGCATGGCGCAGTAGGGATGACCATGAGTCTTTGAAGACACAGACTGTGGTCGTTCAATTGTGTTATTCACCTGCCTTTTTCTCCCATTCACTACCATGCATACTCAAATGAGTACATATAGGGAGTGGTACATTATTTTCAGGACTGATCTTCAAAATGCAAATTTTTTTTTTTTAGTTAGAAATTTCAGTATCTGGCTTTCATTTGTGTTAGGGCATTCTTCAAGTCTCAGTATTTCTCCACAGTGATACCAAATACTTACATTTCCACTTACAGCCAATTTTCCTTCATGGATCAGTTCTTCATTAGCAAATGAAATGGTTAATTAAAACCACAGGAAGGTTTGTAAATCTCTTTTCAGCCATCTCTCATGTGAGAAGCCATGGCAGGAGAAGACCATAATTATTGCACAGAGAGCACCTGTGCTTGATATAATCTACCGGTGTGTGTCTTCAATGTTTGAGAAGGAATTTGACATCTTAATTCCTCAGTCTAGCAGCTGGCTTTTTGACCTTCTTAAATTACTGCCAAGGTTACTGTGACTCTTTAGAATGCCATCCATTTCATTATCGACATAGTTGAACCACCATCCTGCCAGCGGTAAAAATGATTGACTTACTTACTCTTCTGGGTTGTGTGTCTCTAAAGCCTTTACAGTGGGCTGGACACTGTGTAAAAGTGATTGAGATTTGTGTTAAGGCATTCAAAAAAGTGAAGCTCTTAAGACTGGCCTGAAAGATGCTGCTAATTCATTTGTTTTGCTTGATTTGCAGCAACAATTGTACATTGGTTCCCGAGATGGATTGGCTCAGCTCTCCTTGCACAGATGTGACACTTATGGGAAAGCTTGTGCAGACTGTTGTCTCGCCAGAGACCCCTACTGTGCCTGGGACGGAAATGCATGCTCTCGATATGCACCTACTTCAAAAAGGTAAGAGGCACATCAAGTGCCTATGAAGCCTTATTTTCTACACTATCAATACTTTACACAAACGTTTTGTTTTATAATTTAGAGAGAAAATACATAGAAAACATCATCTGTGGCAAGAGTATTAAAATAAAATATCTTCTTGCATAATTCCCTCCGGTTCCATCTGTATTTTGCAGAAACGGCGAGATTTTTTCTCTTTTTTCTTATGTCAAAATATATTACATTGTGGATGTAAACCACATCTTTATGCACTGATCTGTTGTTGGGCACTTAGATTGTTTCTGTAACAGGCTTTTAAAAAAGTGCTGACATGACAGAGGAGTGTGTGAGTGCATGTGTATGTGTGTGTGTATCCTTTTGAATTAGTGTTTTGCCTTCTCCAGGTAGATACCTAGTATGGATGTTTAGTATGGGATTGCTGGCTAAGTGAAATAAGTCAGAAGGATAAAGACAAGTACTGGATGATTTCAGTGAAATATAAAGAAAGAAAGAAACCGTCAAAACCAACCATAGAAATATGACTATGAATTGAAACTCCCAGAGGAGAAGGGTGGGGAATAGGGAGCAAAGAAGGGAAGGGGTCCTGTGGCTATGGTGGAAGATTATGGGTGCTTTGGTGGTGAGCGTGGTATGGTAACATACATCCTAGTAGGTATGAACTATACATACCATAAGTCATATGCAGTGCTGAAAACAAATGTTGCCTCAATAAAATGCACAATTAGTAAAATAAAATGCTGTTTTATAGTTTTGCATAAAACTGCATTTTGAAGAAGGATAAAATAGAATGTTGAAAATCAAAAATATTGAACTTTTAAAAATTCTGTTAAATTGTTTATCTACATCTCCTCATCTGTGTTAACATTGTTAAAAGTTTGCTTTTCTTATTATTTTACCCTTCTACATTGCTATCTTTTTCTATTTTATTTCTAAATATTTGTACACCTATGCTTACTGTTTTGCAAAAATTGTGTAAAGATGTGTATTTGTAATTGTGTGGCTTATATGCAGTCTGTGGTGACTCAGCATAATTTTACTTTTCCTGTAATAATTATCACTTGGTAAATTATTGCTATTTAGATATAGTCACACATCAAACTGTTACCCTACTGTTTGTAGTTCAATGCTTTGTGTGCCCTTAAAAATAATGCTATTTTGATCGCTCCCTCTCCTTCTATCATCTCTTTTGAACGATAAACAGCAAGTGGAGAACTGTGTCCTCAACTTTAATGTGCACTTGCACCCCTGAAGACCTAATTCAAATGCACAATCTGACTGAGATTGTTTGGGGGGGACAGGACTCAACATTCCAGCAAGCTTTCAGGTGCCACAGGTGCTGTGGGTGCCTAGACTATACTTTCAGTAGTGAGATGCTTTACAGTACTTCACTGAATGAAAATGGTCTAAAGAACAGATTAATAATGCCATAGCAATATTGATGATAATAATACCTCACTGACATTATTCTCATATCAAGAGAAAGAACACATCAATCAGAAGGTTAGGGAAGGAAGTCAGCAGATAAAATACAGACGAAAGACAGTCACAAAAGATAAAAAAAGAGTATGAAAAACAATGTCAGAAAGAGCACAGTGTCTCAGCAAGAAGAAACCCACTTTGCAGCTAATCCCTGTCATGAATGTGGATGCACTGGGCTCCTCATTTCCAGTGACATTGCACTTTTGTATTTCATAGTTAACTTTCATTTTTGTAAAGAAACATTTCGAAATTAATTTGCCTTTTTCTATGACTTTAGGAATAAAATGGACTTCACAGGTTAAAATAATCTGCTCTGCATGAGAAAAAAAAATGCTATTTTGAAATAAAAATTCCCCGTTAGGAATTGGTTTTGTACTCACCTGGGCAAAAGTACCTCAGTGTTATATTTTCAAAGATGCTTATTTCATTAGGTTTTTCCAAAGCAAAATTACTCGACACAACCAAGCTACCCATTAATATGTCTGAGGCTGGCTCAATATATTATGATTTAATTATTTGAAAATATAGCAACTTATGGTAATAATTCTTTCTAATGTATTTATCAAAGTATATTTTACTCTAGGTAATATGTAGTATTATATGTAGTATTTTTAATTTAAATGTTTAGGTCTTTACTATCAAAGTAAGATACCAGGTGAGCATATGTTAGCCTACTTCTATAGATGCACTTTTTCCTTGTTCAAATTTTGCTTTATAAAATTACAATTATAGATTGGCTATATAATACAATAGAGATATCACTTAAAATTAGAACACATTTTGTATTCCCTGAAATCTCTCAATCACAGATGAGATGATATTGCTATTATAAGTTGTAAGTAAACGTCCCCAACATTTCGTTTTAGTTTTTGGCCAAGACTCCTCATAGTGAGTCTATAGGGAATACTTTTCTAGAAGCTAAAAAGCAGGAATGCTCATTAGTTGGTAATGAACCTTCAGTTTGATGAATTGACCCTGTTCTTTAAGAAGCCAAGATTTAAAAACATTCTTGACCTAATGTACCTTATACTGTCATAATTTTTTCTTGTATTCCCAAGACTATATCTCTGATCTTACAGACATGCCACAGTGATGTTTTACCCTATGTAATATAATGTCCGTGTGAACCAAAAAAGTATGTAAAAGAGGTGAATCCCATACAGGGTTGTCATCTAGTCAGCATTGTCCTTAAGGAACATTCAAGAAACTGCAACAAGTTTACATGACATCTGTCATCTCTAATGTGGCAACTGAAAATATATGTAATGATAAGTCTTCATATTATAAGGAACTTTGTATGTATGTACTTTCCTAACCACTAAGTAAAGTTCTTTCGTATTTCCCAGTGACTAACTGAAAAAGGAGGTAGAGAGTATTTCCAACTTGTTAATGTATGGAAAAAGCATGGATTAATTCTGTGTTCAATCTATTGTATTGAATTCACTGTCAAAATAGAAAAATAAAACTTGGAAAGTAAATAAAATTCAGATTATTTTATTTCCAAAACAGTATTTGTTCTATTAGAACACCTCTGGTAGTATTTGAGTTAATGTTATAGCGATGAGAACATTGACCTGAAGAAAACTTGGAAGACAAAGTTCTCCTTCAGCCACAATTGCTGTATTAGATGCAGGGCTTGCATCTTGCTGTGGTTATGCTTGAAGCTCTAAACAATTCAAACCCTTTTTCATAGGCGAGCGAGACGCCAAGATGTAAAGTATGGAGATCCAATCACTCAGTGCTGGGACATAGAAGACAGTAAGTATAGGTTTTATACGCTTTTCTTCCATTTAAAACTTTTAGCCTAATCTTTGTATCTTTTTATTACATAACTTGAAACATCTATTATATAGGAAGAAATAATTTTGTGTAATGCTTATTTTATGGAAAAGCAATGGGAGATTTTTATAACCCAAACCTGTCTGTATGCCTAAGTGAACAATCCTTTGTTATATCATTATTTGTCTCACATGTCTTTTAAAATTCCTACACTTACCTGCCCCCGTCTTTTTATATCCTTGTAAAGTTTGAAAACTGCTATTACAAACAAATCAAGATATAGTACAAAACATATGGACACTTGGGGTAAACTCAAAGAGATACTCCCAGAAAAGTCTGATAAAAGTATAGGTACTTATTAGAAAGATATTTGAGGTAGCTTATGCATTAGTTGTTTTCATTTATTAGTTCATGTATGCATTCAATCAATAAATATTTATTAAGTGACTTCCATGTGCATATAATTATCTGGGGTTTTTTGAGACAAACACTTTCGAGATCTTACGATTCTTTGGGGAAATGTCATAAAACATGATTAGTGATACGGGAGTATGGCAAAAAGAGAGATTACCAGAGACTGTATTATTCATAGAAAATGTCACAGAATGGGAAATCTTAGATAATTAAGTCTGTGAGGGCCAGAGTATCAAACTGAGACAGGTCTGTTGACTGAGTTTGATAACAGAGAAAATCAATACAAGTGTATATTCTAGAACTTCATAACTCCCCCAAAGTTTTACCTTCAGATAGAAAATATATGGGTACACACACACACAAATATGCACATACACAACTGGAGGAAGGAAAGAACTGCCTTCCTTTCATCATATCGTTAGTAACCACCCCAGCATTGAATAAATGACACAAAATTTATAGGCTATATTGTTGGCTCAGAAGTGCTTTCTTAATTTAAAAAAATAAAACAATTATTTGTAATTCATTTTTTATTCTTCTTGGGAACAAAAAACTCTGGTCCAGAATAGTATGCTTGACTTCTTATTCTAATGTGCAGGTGACATATGGTCATGTCATGTTTTACTTAACGTTATTTCCCATGTGCTGTGTACATGATTTTCACATGTCCATGTAAGATGTTCTAGGAACTGTTGTAGGTATTGAATATGCACTGATGAGCAAAAGAGAAGATAATCTGTACATCCGTAAACTTATATTCAAGTGTGGTTGGTGAGCAAGAAGACAATAAATAGAAAAACAAATAAGACATATGCTGTGTCAGATAATAAAGGTTATAAAGAAAGTGATATAAAACACAGTTTCTGCCAAAGGCACTCAAAATTACTGTTTCCATTTCACCATAACCCATTCCTGTTATAACCCATTGCACACCGTCTTTTCTAATCAGTATCATCAATCTACCGTATCCACGTTGGTCAAGGTCACCAGCAATTTCCTTTTTGTGAGATCTGATGACAAGTTTTCAGTTTTTATTTTTACTTAATCTCTAGCTCACTCCTCCTTGAAATATTTTCTTCTATTGACTTCCATGCAGTGATGTTCTTTATGGCCTCATAAGAACTTACTGCTTATTATTTAGAGGTTTTTGAAATGACTTTATTTTTTTTTTCCAGTAAGGACCATTTTATTGCTTACATTTTTTAAAATACAGTAAAATAAATCCCAAGCGTACGTAAGAAGAGTCTCACAGTTGTGGTACATTGTAACATAAAATTTTGTGTTTTTTTAATATAATTTTTAAAATTTACATATATGAAATGACTTTAAATTAATGAGGAAAATCAGCAGGCACTATGAATCAGGGCTTTTTGTTTTCAGAGATAGTGCCTCATCTCACCATATCCTTCATCGTACCATATCGTTTTCCTTTTACCTTACAGCCTTCTCCTTCTGAGTGTTCTCAACTTTCCTTTTCACCCACCATTTAAAGATGCATTCTTTGCCTACTCACTCCCTACTGCCATCAGTTCCAGTACTATCAGAGGCATTTTGATTCCCAAATCCATAGTTCTAAATTCTAAATTCAGTTCTAAATTCTCTTCTATGTGCTAGACTTGTATTCTTGTATGCTTACTCAAGTACCCCTCTTACATGCCTAAAAAGCCTCTCACAACCTATCTGAGAAAGAATTCTTGTCTCTTCCAAGACTTATTTTGTACTACAGACATTCCCACATTAAAAAAATAGCACCACCATTCACCCAACTTCATAGGTCCAAAACATCTTTTTATTCTTGGCATAATCTTTTTATTCTTCTCTTTCTTTTACATCGTGTCACTGATATTTCAATATATATTTTTTTGCCTCTGTGACCATAACTCTACTACTACTAATCATCTACATGCCTGTCAATATAACTGAAATCAACAGACCTCTACTAGGCAAGGGACTGGAATCCCTGCTCCAGTGCTTGCCTGTGTGTTGTCTGTACCTCACTCAGTATCCAGAGTAATCTTTCTAAAAAACTTCAGTCAAATCATGTGATACTTAAAATCTTTCAATAACTTAAAAAAAAAAATCCACAGTCGTTGTCATTGTCTCCAAGACTCTGTTGGACCTGATTCCTAATATATTTCCAGACCCTCTCTTACAGCATTATTGCTTGTCTTGATCACTGGCTAACACTATTTCAGTAGCACCAATCCGGTTCCCTCCTCAAATATATTTGTCTTGTTTCCACTATACCGGAAGAGCTCAGCTCTTCAGATGTCCACATGACTCCATCTTCACCTCATTTTACTCTAAACTTAATATGTTAATTTCTCAGAGACACTTTTCCCAGCCCTCTGATTTGAAATACCTTTCTCCCTGCCCCACCGGTATTCCTTAATTTGCTTTACTTTTATATGCAGCATAGAATGATGTAAGATCAAAATATGCTATTCTTTACTTATCCATTCACTTGATTGTTTTGTTCTTCGTTGCTAGAAAAAGATTCCTGAGGGCAGTGAATTTGCCTGTCTCATTTACCAGTAAATCCTCCCCCATAAGACAATGGCTGCACACAGGGATGTTTGTATAATATATGGGTAAAGGGATGATAACATTTGAGTTGTGCCTTTAGGAGAGAATCAAATTTGATAAAATAGATGAAGTAGTAATAATTAAAATCAGAAAGAACTCACATATGTTTGGTTAAGTTTATAATGGCCCCTTGTTATTTTGTGGAGTACATGTAGGTAAAAAAAAAAAAACAAAACTATTTTTCCAAGTAAAGTTATTTTTTAAAATAAAATTAACTGGCACCTTATGGATTGCTGATTGGATTAGGAAAATCCAGAGTTAGGAAGTCAATTGTGGGAATCAAAAGTAGAGATATTAAAGGTATTTACACACTCAATAGTTTATAATCTTAAGGGAGAGAAAGTGTCCTATGTGAACAATAGTTTGTAATAAAGAAAAAAGGAGGCAAATTGTTTTTAATCCATCATAAAAATGTGTGGCAGTATATTTGGTAATCAAGTCTTGAATAATTGGCACAAATAGATGATTCCTTTCTTGCTTACTTTCTTTGTTCATTACTTTGTTATATGCTATGACACTGAATGATTATTAATGGACTAAAATCAGTAATGCATGCAGATGTTCTGTGTTTAACAATGTTGGGTGCATCTAATCTTGCTTCAGTGAATACAACATGATTTTGGTGATATGTCATTTATTTATTATAAAGAAATATTCCAGGCATTTCATTATGAAAAACACTGTGGGTTACAATATCAAAGATTTAGATATTTGAAGTCATTTTACAAGTAATGAGTAGATATAACTGTTGTAAACCATATTGTATATAACTTCTGCACCTTTGAAAATTAATGGTATATATGTATATTTCTTAGATTTAAAATTAAGAAATTTAAAACTAAAAAATGAAACAAACATTTTTGTAAGCATCAATAAATTTATTTTCAGTCAAAGTGATATAGTGATGACTTTGCCTCATAGGGTCACCATTATTTACTGATTTGAAAAAGGATTTCAGACCATTGGCTCACTATTTCAATTTTTTGGTTGATTTCACTAATTTATCTTTTACTAAACTGACCAATTCTTTCATTCACTGAGTTTAATTGTAATTCTCTGAGTCCCTGCACCATGTCTTAAGGGCTGGGCCCACCTTGCACCCTCCCTGTTTGTTCTCAAGCTCCCTTTGCTCAAAAAACAAGATCCACTACTATAAAATAATGCATAACTCTCTCTTGGTGATCTTTCTGTGCACTAGGAATTTTTTTAACTGTGAAAACCATAGATGCAGCCTTTTGAATTGACAGAGGTAGTGGCTACATGACAGTTATCAAATAGAATTTTGAAATTAGACTAGGTTCATTCATAATAGTGTCAGAATAACTGACTTAATCATTTTTGGAACACACATGTTCAAAAGAAATTTCTTGAAAATAAACATAGCTATTGGATATTTGTGCATTCATGCTGATAATTTTGTGTGCTTAGGTTTGGGATGCATTTAGGTCCCTTAAGCTTTACTCTTTGGTTTATGCCTAAATGCTAAGTAGGCCCATGTGCAAAATTGAGACATCTGAATATATGATGAAAAAGTACATGCTGGACTAAGCTGAGTAGCCGTCACTTTTTATTTGATCAAATGTGAGCTACAGATCTTAGATCACACATGGGACACAGCCTTTGGCTACTCAAGATGGAATATATTTCAGATGGTGCAGCTGATTTACGAGAATAAGGTGTTTGAGACACTGCTCCTTTAGCATCTCATTAACGGTCTTACAGCAAATGCATGTGGACTGAAGTATTCATCTTCGAACAGGAGAGAATATTTTTGTTGCACAATGCAAATAAAGTTCAGATATTGAGCACTGGTCATTTAGTTTACTATTGTTAGAGAACTTCAAGTAAACCATTGTATTTTTATGACATGTTGATTTTCAATGATGCACACCTGTAACATGTTATTGTACAGTGTTACTTCAATAAAAAAAGTTCATAGAAAATGTATTAATGTTATATGGTCAGCTGTGTGAACCAATTCATGATAAAATTTTTCTCCAGAGGTTTTAGAACTATTTTACAAATTTGGTTATATTTTTATACAAATGAAAATGTTTTAAGTGAACCTTTGAAAATGAAAAACATTATAAGATGCTAAAGGTTTATTCAGTTAAACTCAGAGACAAAGACTAAATGTTTAGATATAGATCTGGTGAATTCTTAAAAAAAAAAATCAGTTCCAAATAGTTAACATATCGATGAAAGATTTTAAATTGCAGTGCATGGATAGAGTTTTAAAAATCCATCTATTAGATAATATTTGACTTTTAGGTAACAATATTATAACATGAATTTCCTTTCTCTTTAATAATATGTATGAATCTTTCCCCTATGGCATCTGTTCTAAATCAGCCTATTTTCCTATTGCTTTTAAAGGCAGGTCAAGGTTAATCTCCTATTCCATGTTTGCTTTCTAGGCATTAGTCATGAAACTGCTGATGAAAAGGTGATTTTTGGCATTGAATTTAATTCAACCTTTCTGGAATGTATACCTAAATCCCAACAAGCATCTATTAAATGGTATATCCAGCGGTTAGGTGATGAACATAGAGAAGAGGTAAGTTATAATCATCAAAGAGTATTTACCTTGAGGGCTATCATATAAAACTTAAATTTTGGTTGTGAGAGATGTCCATCTTTTAGTGCTATGCGATCCTCTCATCACTATTTGATGAAAAGGAAAATAGCAGTTTGTACTTGCTAACAAAAAAGCTAAAATGCCTTTGTTACCTTTGAGTTTAATAGACCAATTTAATAAATATACTAGTAAAATACATGTAAATGCAAATTAAACTGTTACAAACTATAATGATCATTACAAAATTGTCATTTCTCAATAATTATCTGTATTTTAAAACAATTAATTCCCTGGTCAGCAAGTATACATTATTTTCCGCCTACATTAGTTTAATAACTGAATTTTAACTCACATTGTGTTCAATTTGGTCATAAATGAAATATGTTGAGTGCATATAATAGAAACATCTATCTTTATAGCACATAGACAAGCTGAATAAGTATCTGGACATATGTCCCTTTCACTCTTGTACTGAAACTAAACCAACAGAAGGAAAAGTAATATAGATGCATTATTCATATTTTGGCTTTTTTTGTTTCAGTTTTTCTAACAAATATGTGTTATTTCAATATATTACAAAGATGTTGTGAGGTACCTAGATTATATATGTTACCAAACTTAATACATTCAAATAGTCTGAGAATTCCTTTATTAATTGGTTGTCATTAAATGAAGGTTAATTGACAGAGTTTTTATTGTTTTATGGCTGTGATTAAGAGAAATCTCGATGTTTAACCTAGGGTTCTAAAGTTTTCAAAAGGAAAATAAACTGTTGTGAGTAGTGGAATGAACACAGGATACAGAATTATATGCCTTAAGTTGAATCATGATTCTGCATCCATTGGTAATATCGCTGATCTCCTGTGGCCCATAACTTTCTAATGTGGATAAAGTATATTTTGTGAACTTCAAGGCAGGATTACTAAACAGAGTAAAATACATACACACATACAATTTCAGATATTCTATCAGGAAGGGTGTGTGGAATAGAAAATAACACTGATCACGTGTTCAGCTTGACCCCTAAGAATTCATGAGCAGATTGTAACTTCTCTGGCCCTCAATATCTTTCATATAAAGAAGTGGAACAAATGTTTTCCAAATACTAGCTTCCTTCATAAGTCTATAAATATTTAAAATAATGTATGTAACCTGTCAAGCATTCATATAAAATAGAAAATGTCCCATGTTTGGCCATATACAGCTATTAACAGTGTATCAGAGGTGGGCAGTAGATCTGAGGTGGGCAGAGGGAGCTAGTGGTGGAGTCAGGGATGATGCCAGACATCCTACAGTGTACGATTCTTCACCGTCAAATAATATCCAGCCTCGAATGTCAGTATTGCTGAGACTGAAAGCTTTGGAATAAAAGAGTATAATTCTACTGAATTTCATCTACTACTGAAGATGTGTCCCACTGTTACATTAAGAAATTGTTATTCTTCTGTTCATCTAAGATCTACAAGAATACATTTTTCTATCAAAATGTTGACCCTTTCATATTTAATACCAAAGGAAAAAAGGAGAAATGTTAAATGTCTCCAACATCGGTTGATTCTTCAAAGTTGCTGATATCCATAAATTCCAAGATTATGGCATATCATATCTGTGTCATAGAATCCATGACTCATATCTGTAGCTATAGTAAATATTTATTTTGAGACTCCCAATTTTACAAGTGTATATTGAAGTATTATTTAATTTCAAAATATAAAAGATTTACTTTTTGTTCAAGAAATGTTTGAATAATGGTATCTGCCTTTTTTAATCTGTACATTTGATTTTATTACATTGCAGTATTTTACTTTTAAATGTTTCATTAGTATTTTATAATTGTATAGTTAAAACATTTGATAATTCACTTTCAATTAAAGTATGATTTCTAATAGTGTATCTTTCTTCCTGGAAAATTGAATCTGAACTTTTAAATATCAAGGTACTTTGCTTAAGGTACTCTCCCATTTACATTTGCCTATTTACATTGAGCTCACATCTTTCCTGTTCCTGAAAATGTTATGCATTACTTTAATGCAGCTTTTAACAGTATATCATGAACTTATGATGGTACCTTGCCACATGAATTTCAATGGAGCAGAACTTGTGTATTTATTGAATTTTACCTAAGAGTATCTCAGCTCTAATATTTCAACAGTAATTTCATCTATCTTTGTAAGAAGTTTCTCAGGCTATGCAATACTGCTTCCTGAGCTGTGGAAAGAGGCAAAATCCAAACTACAGTTGAAACATTTTTCCCAGCACGATACCTTTTGCTCCTTACCAAGAAGGTCACAGTTTGGAATCTTCCCTTCTCTCAAAAAAAGCCTAAGGGAGGAACCAGGATCTTCTGTGCCACAGAGGCTGTCACCAGGTTGTTCTCTGCTAGAGGGAGAACATTCTCTTACTGAGTTCTTTCACAGTTGGGTACTATTGGAAAGGTCATGAGTCAGTTAGCTGCTGAGGTTCTTATAAAGCTGTTCTTGAAATTGATGATGTTTATGCTGTAATGAGCAAGTTAGTCTGCAGTCCCCAAGTGACTGCTGAACTTTTGAGATCTGAATGAATAAAAAAGGAAATACCTGATGTCAGTAGTGTCAGTATTTTGTCCTGAAGATTTGAAATTTATTTTTTTAAATATCTTCAAATAGTGGCATTTTACTATTTGATGGTTTTTCCTTTTTTTTTCATTATAAAAGAAATATAAATGGTTTTGAAAAGATATCAACCCAGAAAGAGCTATGAAGCCACTAAATATTGCGAACACAAGTAACTATTTGACATCGACTCCAACTTCATGTCCCACTAACCACAACTCTGTGAGCATGTTACCTTTATCATTCAGTATTAATGCCATGTATTTCCTGTCCTCCATCATCAGTGTCCTAATTCCATAGACATCCATGGATATCCATGCTTTTGAAAAAGATTTGAAAATTTTCTTTTTAAAAATGTAATCTACTTCCGTATATCTAAATCTCTCTCTAGTTTTCTCTTTTCTTAGGACAAATTCTTAGAAATAAAATACGTGAGTTTCATTATCTTTATTTCTTTTATAATCAATTCTATATAGCTAATTCCCCACCCAAATCAGCTAATATTACATTTTCTGAACTCCAGGGGTAAATTGTATATTATAATTTAAGAAACCCATTATCACTGATGTGACAAAATACCATATTATGCTAATATCTCTTTTCATATTAGTGGATGTGAACTTACCTTCTTATGTTTCATGACTGTTGGCATCAATTGTGTTTGGTAAATTGCTTTACCTGTCATTTGCTTAATTTACATTAAGCTATTCATTTAAAATTGAATTTCATAAGCCCTTTATGCATTATAGATATTAACAATTTAATGTTATGTGTGAGAAGCTTTTCCTTGTTTTACAACTCTAAATTTTGTGTATTCCTAACATACAAAAGTTTTCATATGTACACAAATCTATTGATTTATAGCTGAATTTCTCACTTATATGCTTAGAAACTCCTCTACTAGTGAAACAGCAAACATTTATCTTTCTCATTGTTTTATAATTTATTTTTGGGACTGCAGTCTTCATTTTACATTTACATTTACTCAGCGGTCGTAATCCAGTAGTGATTGATATATAAATTGGTTTTATTCTTTTAAATAATGAGCTGGTTTTCTCAGTACTATTTTTAATAATCTTCCTTGTTTATTGAGGAAAGGCCCTCATCACGTCCAAGACATGTGCAATGCTTTAGCTATGAAAGAACTGACAGGTGAATTATCTGCAGAAGCATTACCATTAGGCTGCTATTATCAGAGAATGAAGTCCCTGACCTCTACCTGCTGTTTAGTACCTAAATGCCCTTTGTCCCTTCTGTGTTACTCTTCTCAAATGAATTGCCCCTCACTGTAGATCTACATTTAATAATGCCAAATACATTGCCCTTACTCACATTATGAAAATGGCTAGTAGATCCCAGCTCAAGCATATTTTTGATTTGTAAGGCTGAGCAGTTTTTCCTTATCACCTCTAGAGTGGAGAAAATTCCATGAGTTTAAATCAGTGGGCAGAGATTACATTATCTCTTTGTAGAGGAGCTGAATTTTCTAAATTGACTGTGCTGACAGTTCTCTGCTGAGATACAGTCTGCATAATGCATCCTATGCCTGCACAAAATGAAATCGTTAGGGAATGAAAAGGTAAAGGAGGCAACTGTTAATCAACCACTTAATCTCTGAGCCATAGATTTCTATCTCTAGATTACAAAGATCTTAGGAAAATATGTCAGTTCAAATGTGGTCTTTTTGGAGATACCATATTATTAAAGGCCTATTTTTGAAATCTTAGAAAGAAAAAAAAAGTGCTTAATGGTCTAGTAGACACTAGATTAATCTTGAAAGAAATTTATTAAAGCTAACTTTACTTCTGTAGGTCAAAAACCAAAAAAACTGAGTATTCCATGAAGGAGAGAAGTGAAGGCACACGATGTAGTAATGGCATCCCAGGTGTTTATGAAAGTCTGGGTTTTGTGGGGACAGAAGTAGACTGGAAAGGAGGGAAGGGAACCAGACAGAGTAAAACAACATTAACCAGATGCAAAAAGAGCAAAACAAATATAACAATAAAGTATTGCATAATATGTGTGAAATCAACATCTTAATTTGTTTTTGCCAGAAGATTACAGAGGAAAAAAATGAGTCAGAGCCATGATAAACTCTAAAAGCCACATTAAAGACAGTTTAAACATTAACATGAATACTAATTAGGGAAAGGAAATCTAGAGATGCCTACTCTGATTGTCAGACTAATAACCTCAGACTATTTTCTATTAAGGAACTGTAGAAAGATAGGATATTTAGTGCACCTCTCCAGCAACATAGCAGTGATCTGTAATGTTTCTAATAGTACTTCACACTTTAACCTTCAAAGAGCTTTACTTTTACCACCCCCCTAGAGTACACCATATGCTATGTCCCAACTTGATAGATGGGAGAAGAATGGGGAAGATAAATGAGTCATCATAGGAAGCAGAACCTAGGTGATGAAGACAGTATGTTGTGATTTAAAATGCATTATTTTTAAAAAATAATTGTTACAATGAAATTATTTAAAAGCAAAAAATATATATGGTATGTAAAATTTGAGATTGATATTTCTGCTTAAGATTGGCTCTTAGGAATCCTTCCAATTCAAAGTCACGTTTATTTTAGTCATGAGGCTCTTGTGGTGTCTGAGTTTAAGTGAATTCAAGGTTAGTTTGTATTACAATAGCATTTTAAATGTCTGGGCAATAGAGAAAAGTGCAACAGGAAAAAAAAAAATTACTACACACCCAAATCATCAAATGGGCAAAATAAGGGAAACAAACAAAACCCTGATGGTGTAGAGTGAAAGCAAGACTGGAGACCATTCAGGCTCATTAACCAGGGATCTGAGCTGTGACCTGCCGGTGGCCTCAAGTGGTACCCCGCCAGCTGCACTTCTCTGGCACAGAGGGTGGTTGGCCATATACTTGTTAGTTAACTGGGCTGTTAGCCAGAGATGTTTCTTTTCCTTTTCTCATATTTCCAGAATTGAAGGGATTTTTCCTACATATTTTTTGCATAAAGATGCAGAGTATAGTCCACCCACTGTGAATAAATTTAATTTAGCCGTCTTTATGCCTCCTTGATTTCCATCAACTAAAAGTCTACAATACAGAGGCAGATGTGTAAACTGGGAAATCTTCCAGACTTCTTTGTTGTTGTTGTTATTCTACTTGATGCCGAGCCACTCAACAATACTCCACATTAAACAGGGCTCTTTTGTCGGTAAACATGCCGCTAGTTTTATTGAAGATAAGTTCGCTATTCGTACCAGATTGTGAGCCAGGCATACTTAAATGTTTGAATTGTCTTTTGGTGTTATTACTTCAAAGGGTAAAGAGCCATCCCGTTTTAGGGGAGATTCTTTTTGTTCATTGAGCTTTCTCACACTTGAAATCACATTACTATGTTATAGTATACTGAGGTATGGCAAGTATTTCCACAAATGACATAGTCTAAGGTATCATATGTACACACAGTATCAAAATTCAATCCATAGTAAAAGGGAGAAATTTAGCTTTAAATGTTGCTAACCTTCCAACCATGGTCTTACTCAGTTACAGCTCTAACATCCAGAAGGCTGTATCCATCCCTTTCCTCCTGGCTTTTAACAAGTCACCACTTACAGTTTCCATATGCTATTCAGATCATTTCATTGGTGATATGTAGAAAACAACACACTTCTTTTGGGAACATTGTTCTATTCTATGTAACAGGTAATAGCTTGCATTAAAGTGGTTTTTGTTCAATAACTGCCAATGTCACAATTTAACTCTGAAAATCAAGTAGCAATTGATTTCCTTCAAACACCAATTAGTATCTGAAATCTCTGTTTAAAAAGAAAGGTCAGTTGATAATTTCCACTTCGACTTCATTAATTTTCACAGTTTCTCATCCTTATCTGTATAGTTACGTTTTCCAAGGGTTCAGTTCAATTCATGAATTCAAGTTCAGTATCCTGTTTGTGACATAATAAGATGCAAACACGCATCTTTGGGGATTCTTACTTCAGTTGAGCTTTTTCATCCTCTTAACCTATGGATGATAATATTATGCTTGATGACAGAGAGAAGGGGTACGTATCATTTTGATTCATCTAAGTAAAGCTATGTAGCCTGTTTTCATTTGTTCATGGCCCTCTCTGTTTTTAATTTATTACCTACATTTTTCCAATTCTGCAGTTGAAACCCGATGAAAGGATCATCAAAACAGAATATGGGCTACTGATTCGGAGTTTGCAGAAGAAGGACTCTGGGATGTATTACTGCAAAGCACAGGAGCACACTTTTATCCACACCATAGTGAAGTTGACTTTGAATGTCATTGAGAATGAACAGATGGAAAATACCCAGAGGGCAGAGCATGAGGAGGGGCAGGTCAAGGATCTGTTGGCTGAGTCACGGTTGAGATACAAAGACTACATCCAAATCCTTAGCAGCCCAAACTTCAGCCTGGACCAGTACTGCGAACAGATGTGGCACAGGGAGAAGCGGAGACAGCGAAATAAGGGCGGCCCAAAGTGGAAGCACATGCAGGAAATGAAGAAGAAAAGAAATCGAAGACATCACAGAGACCTGGATGAGCTTCCTGGAGCTGTGGCCACGTAGTTTTCTATTTAAGAAAAAGAGTTCTTTACCTGAAAATACACTGTCTTCTGTTTCATACCTCTCTCACACTAACTCATAAGAGCTTTCCATGGAGTTAAAGGCACAAGAACTATAATCTGAACAAGACTATCGATGGTGAATATGGCAGAGTAAGAGCAAGCGATTCATTCATCTGAACTGGTTTTCCATGAACCTAACTTAGACCTGCAAAATATAAAAATTATCCCCCAATTAGTGACTTTATCTTTATAAATATTTTATGTTCTTAGTGTTCAAATTTGTTATGTTATGTAAATAATTGAGTCAAACAAACATCAAATTTGGTATTCTAATAAGGTGCTTTATCCCCGTGGATGGCCTCCACGAAGCATGGAGATTACCATGCAGTTGTGCGATGTGTTCTTATGAACAAATGTATCATTCCATTTAGAACAGGGATAATACTGATTCTGAAAGCTCATATCATCAGTGGAAGCATTCCCAGTGAGTCATTAGCTCTTGGTGCATGGTTTAGGAATTCGGAGAGGTGCACTATTTCTTTCAGACCACAGGGGTGACATTTAGTGTAGGGGAGCATTGATACTGAAGGGTATAATGCTCCTCCCAGGATTTCTTTTGATTTGTCAAGGATAACAGGTTTACAGAGAGAAGTTGGGCTCATTTCTGTGTTTTTTAGAATATGTACTGAGCTTTACAGGGACAGAATGCTTAATAAATATTTTTATAAGAGATGGAGAAACATTTTAATAAAATCAGACAAACATCATGATGTATGATGCATCCTAATGGGAAGACATGCAGATGGGATTTGTAAGAGACAGAAGGAAAGACAGCCATAAATTCTAGCTTTGGGGAAAACTCATTTCCTCATAAAAAGAAAGAACAATCACAAATAAAGTGGGTGAAATGGTAATGTAGCTTTATTCACTAGGGTGTAACTAGCTGCCAATTTGTAATCTATCTGTTTTAAAAGTGAATTTGTATTATAGCAAACTGCTAGCAAAAGTCTGAGGAAATGTAAATTTCCTGAAGGATCTTGAGAAGAATGAACGCAAATTTGTTTACAACCAATGGGAATTCAGTTTGTATTTCCTCTTTTTTTTTTTTTTCTAAAACTTGATCATACTCTGTAAGTTATTTCCATTTATTGCCTTAATTCTCTCTTGAATATTGGATTATTGGATTTTATTTGAATAAATAGAATAAGACATATTTAGAGAGATAGATTTAGGTAGACAGTGGTGGGGGATGGGGATATATATTTTGAATAACAAATGCAAAAATTTTGACAACGGAAAGGGTTAAATTAACTCTTTGACATCTGTTCTTCACACAAACTTTTTGCATTTCTGAGATTATATGCTGTAATTCAAGTAGACTGTTTTAGTAATTTAATAATAAATAAACTTACTGCATGTAAAGAAACTATTAACATCAACATTTTTCATATTTTATTAGCACTTTCAAATGTTTCCAGTATGATTTTTCCCTCTGAATATGTATGGTATGTTCATGCCTATTTAAGCATGATTCACCTTTCCTCCTTATAAAACAAAACCCTTAGTCTTCTTCTGTTTTGCCTTTTCACGCCGTTTTTAGTGTGAAATGAAAAATTAGTCACTTCCTCACATGGAACGCTGCTTTTCAGAAACTAAATAGCAGACTGTGCTCATTTCTGATGCCTTCTACATGTCTTGAATGAAAAGGCTGTGAGAACCCATATGACTAAAGGATAACTTATTTCAGAGTTCAATATCATATCTGTGAGTGGCTTTTACCTTCAAAACATTCTATCACACACTCATTTTACTTGCAGCGCTTACCTAACTCAAAGTAGTCAGACAGATATGAGTCTAAGAACCCTCTTCTGACATGCTACTCATATATATTTCTAGATGTTTTACTATAAAAAGAACTTAAGGAAGGTAGTTTAAAAAAATTATGAGCCAAAACAAGTCACTCTTTTTAAAAGGAATGCACAGGAATAGTTGTAGCAAGATCAGATTGTTAATTGATTATCACAACAGGAGTGTTTGTAACTAATTTGTTGGCTTAAAATATTCCAGGAAATTCAGCAAGCTCAATGCATATTAGTGGGAACATGTTTTATTTTTAAAGGATTTCCAAATATTTGTATATCAGATAGTAATTACCAAATTATGGATGACTTTGGGAAAATTACATTATGTCAGAACTGTCCTGTAAAAATAAATTTGTTTTTTATCAAAATGTGAACATATAAGCCATTTTTCAATTACTGCTCTCTAACCTTAGTTATTCAGACAGAACTATTAAGAATCCATTTTACTTTGCATCTAATGATCTGGCTGCTTTGGATCTAAAACTGTTATGATCATTACTTAAAATATACTTGGAATATTGGTAAAATAAAAAGTTTCATGATAAACAACATGAGCAAATATTTATTTGTGTTTATAAAAATAGAGGACATCTAAGCTACACTTAATTTTTAATTTTTTTTTGCCTAGGACATTTAGAAGAACTGTGTGACTACATTAAATCAAAAAATGGGACATGATATATATTTCCACACTACTGAAGGTTTTATCATATTTTTTGAAATAATGAAAAATAAAATTATAGTTAGTAGTTTCAAATGTTTGCTGAGAAATAAGATCTCCATGCCAAAACTGTCTATATTTACTCTTGGTGTCAGAATTTTCTCCCATTTTGAATACATATGTTTTTGACTTGCACATTCTCGCCTGCATTTCATTCCAGCTACTTATGCTGCTAAGTGGAATCCTGCCCGTCTACATTCATTTGCATTCAATTTATTGGGAATTTTAGGCGTTTGTTTGGAAATGGATAGTCTCAGTAATTAATTTATGTAAAATCTTCCCCCCCCCAACAGCTCAAAATAACTGCATTCACATTATTAAATAAACATTTCTGAAAACCAACCAAATTACATAAGAGATGACAAAATAATTATGGAGTAACTTAGAAATTTGCAAACCCATACCGGCAATAGAAGTATTATAATTCACACCAAATCTCATTAATCCTTTCACTAAATACTTATTTATAATGTGCTGTCTACAAAATAGCTACACTCAAATTTTGCCTTTGATCTATATTTTGGTTCTTTTATGTTATAAGTTTTGTTCCTGCTAAATTAATATAGACTCAAAAAATAAGTTTACAGTGGCTAGTGCCTGTTTTTCAACATTATCAGACTTAAATTTTTAAGGACATTTTTATATCATCCAGATGTGCACAAAATATTAAACTGAATAAAAGTATAATTTTAAACCTGATATTTTAAATGAAAGTGTAAGGTATATACATTTCATATAATAATTACAAATGCAAATAAAAATAAAATAACTTGCCTTTATAATGTCATGATTATCTTAGACAACATTTTGGAACTGATTACCCTTATTGGGAATAGAGAGTTTAGAAAAAAATATTTTAAGATTTTTTTTTTTACACAAAGATATATTTTTCTCACAGTATATAACCATAATATTTAAATGAGCTTACATGTTAGGTTAAACAGTAAAATTAAAGTTCCCAGATCTACTACATTGGCAGTACAAAGTCAAGAACATGCCCATGACTTATACCTCTCATTTAAATATTTTATAGTGTAAAGTATTTATGGTAAGCTTGATATAGAAGATTTTTGGGGAAAGAGCAGAAATCATGTAATTTAATTCACGTGCTGTAAGTGGTTAGTAGTCAATTTTAAGTTTATAGTTCCTATGTTAAAAGAAATGTAGTCATATAATCTAAAATAATTGAAATTTGTTAAATGTATATTTTGATTGTATTATAATAAAACACAGGCATTAGTGTGCTATTAATATAAAGTTTGGTGTGTGCAAATTTTGTTAAAAAACTGAAACATCATAACTGAATTTTAAACATAGAGTTACACGAAATAAAATACCAAAGAAAATATTTCCAGAAAGCTTTTTCGTAAGCATATTTTGCACTGAAGGCTGTATCTCTCCCAAGTTAATACAATACTGTAATTAAGCTTTATTGTACTTATATTAGATTTTGTCAGGCTGAGGTAAACATCACTGACGCAAGTCACTAGTTAAAAATTGCCTACTGCCATCTTATAAGTGAAATTAAAAATACTCATGTTTAGTTGTAGATATGAGGACAGTTTAATAAAGGAATAAGCTGAGGTTTCTGTTTTTATTTTTGTAGAGACATTTCTTGAATTTCTTTTAGGAACATATTATATTTTCTTACCAATTTGGTACATACAGGAAAGATATTTTATATTTGCCAATTGATAATATTACAATATTACCTAAAGTTGGTAAAGAAATAACTTGCTCAGTTATTGTTCAACAAAGAAATGCCATGTTTTCCCAGTGTGTTGACAAACTTCAAACATGAGAGCTTACAATAGTATATAATCTTTACAAGAACAAGTTAATATATGCCATGCTGAGGTCCTAGGTTATGTTCAAGCTGCTACTGTAAATAAAATGTTAAATTAATAACTGAGAAAATTTCAGGTGTATCTGTTTGAATATTGAAGACACAATTCTTAATACAAGAAACAAGAGTTTCTCTCTCATTTAAGTTGAGAAACAAAACAACTATAACCATACAACTTATATTCTCACTAACCTGACTTAACTAGTCCAGGAAACTTTTGCAAAGGAACTTAAACTTATTGTTAGTTTAAGTTAACTTATTGTTAGTTTCAGAAACTCAAGTATTGGGTTATTGGAAAAGTCATGCTTTTTTGCTCGAAATGCTTAGAAAAAGTATATCCTTGGCTTTTCTGACAACACACAACACATACCCTTTGTGAACATATTAATACAAATACACTTCTGGAGAGTGACTTAGCATACCCAATGAGGTTAAAAATGCACATACTCCAAGAACCAGCTTTATACAATTAAGTGTTTTATACCCTTGAGAAACTTCTCCACATGTGCGATAGTAGATACTTTCAGAAATATTTATTTAGGATTAATTATAATAGAACAAAGAGAACAACTGGTATGTTAAACAAAGTGAGAATAGATAAGTTGAATTACAGTTACTAAATGAACACAAAAGTTTAAATCGAAAAACCTGCAACAAACAAATCTCAGATGTAAAAGGAATAAAATCAAGGAGTGAAGGAATGCAAACAGAATTATATTGGGTGTATTAAGTTTAAAGAAACAAATGATACTATTTATGTATACATGTGTTCAAATGCAAACAGCAAACAAATAAAAAACATTTCTGGAAAAGTTAAGCACCAAAATCAGAATATATTTTCTCAGCAACAAGACAAAAAGAAGACAAAGGAGATAAATTGTTTCAATAATATTTTGTTTCTCTGAATAGTTCATCTATTGATAAACTTACATATTTAATATATACTGCATATATTGCTATTTTAAGAAAGTGATATATTTAAGTAGAATCGTTTATATGGTTGGACCTTGGGTTACAATTTAAACATTAATGCCAATATAATTCTGTGGGCTGGAAATAAAAAAAAAAGTAAATTAAGGATCTAAATATCAATAAAAAATGATTTAATAGAAACTTTTGGAGAGAGGAAGAAAAAGGGAAAGAGAAAATAATAATGAAGTTGGTTTTGGAGATGCTGTATTTTGGAGAGTGGGGTCCCTGAGTTTACTCTCCTCAACTGCAGACGCACACAGAAAGGTTAATAAAATGGAGTTTGTTCGGGTCATCCTTTCCCCACAACAGTTGCACCAGAGCTCCTCTTTCAGCAGCAAGGGAAGTTTCCCAGGTGAGTTTCTCCATGAGACAGAGGCATTAGTTATCCAAAAAAGCAGGTTTATTATGAAAAGGAAGAGAAAGAAAAGGACTCTCCCATAGACACAATTGGACAGGAAGAGCTGCCCCCTCTTTTAGGTTTGCTAAAAGAGAGACCTGTAAGTTTCCAGGCTGGCAGCCTTAAGGAAACAGGGTGGTCCCCAGGAACAGGGGATGTTCCAGGTTCCCGGCCCCACCCTAAGGAGGGTGGAGTTGAGCTGGGAGGAGAAGAAGCTGGAGAGGAGACTGGAGAAGGAAGGAAACTGGATGGAGAGCAAGGAGATCTGGAGGAGGCACATGCAACAGAGAGACACGTGAAGAAGCTGCGTTTGCTTTTTGGTCCTGGATGGTTGGAACAGATGCAGGTGAGAGACCCATGGGAAGGTTAACAATGGCAGCTTTTATCTTGATTTTGATTTTGCTCTTTTCCTCCCAGATTTGTCTGACTCTTTCTGACCCTTTTCTATGGGTCTCCACCAAAAGGTACTTTAGATTTGTGGCAGGCTTTTGGGCCTTGCTTTGGGCCAATCCTATTTGGCTGGACTTTTGCCCTCAAAGGAATGGGTAACTTTGGATGCTTGATTTAGTAACTTATTCTTTGACTTTTTTGTATCATTCCTTAATTGTATTAAAGTTCCTTTCTATTACAGGTCTTTTATGTTTTGTCTTGATGCGGCGGATGGCAGAATCTATAATTATTATTTTATTTTTAAAGATTTTATTTACTTATGCATACAAGGTTTGGGTTACAGGCCAGAGGTGCAGGGATTGAGAGGATTCAACAGAGCCAGAGCAGGGAGCAGAACAGGACATCAACGGAAATACACTGCCGAGGGGAGCAGCAGTTGAGACTAGAGAAGTCTGCTGTGCCCTGGCCAGGGGTCCAATTTGCGCAAGCTGCAATGGCTACAGAAGCCCCACAATGCGGCACTCAACCCCTTGGACCACCAGAGAGGCCTGGAAGAACCTATTTAGAACAGGTTTGGGGGTTCTGAAGTGCCCCTTTGCTTGCCCTGTAACATTGGGAGGAGAGCTGCTTCTGCTGAGGGAGGTCAGCAAAGAGAAGCACCACATGGCACAGGTCACATGCTGCCCTGCAGAGGGAGAGAGAGTTGGCAGCAAGAAGCTCCTGCATAGGCCAGGCTGCCCGCAGCAGTGCAGAAATTGCACTGATCGTCTTCTCTTTGGGAGGGGCTCATTCCATTATGGAGTGGTTTGTTTGCTGTTGATTTTGTGTTACTATGTAGAATTTGAAAGGGACTTGAGATTCTACAATGGCCCTCAATCTCCATATCTTTACCTCCAGTGCCCTGCCCTATGACACTAATGGTGGTCTGACATTTTGCTAGGGGTGCGCTTTGGAGCCTACAGATTTTATGGTCCTGTAGTTAATCAATGTTAATCACGTCTATGTTAATCACGTCTAACCCCACCTTCAGTTCCTGGCATTTTGTGAGCCACTTTTCTAGTCTTGTGATGCTGCCTTTCCAAATTTTCTATTATTACCCTCCATCATATAGAAATAGTGAATATTCAGTCACCATAATAGATGCCACTTCCAGGTCTAATTACTCATATTCAGACTTTCTTGGATACCCCTTTTATTTTACAAACATGTCAGCTAGGTCCTTGGTTGGCCTCAGGGACCCTCAGATAATGTCTACTTTCAAAGCAATTTTTAAAGAAATGCCTAGGGCATCTAGGATATCCAGCTATGCGCTTAAGATGCCAAAAGACCAGACAGCTGAGCTTGCCATTCCTGGATTGAACACTGCTCAATGTTGATGTTTAAATGACAGCATTTCTTCTTTCTGGCTTTCATTTCAAATTATGAAACTCTTATTTAATGGGTAACTAAAGTGGAAAATAGAAATACTTATTTCTGGGAAACTATCTTTAAATGATCTCATAATCCATTATTTTCTATGTGAATGATTGTGTATCAGTAGAATTCCCACTTTTTATTTACTATGGATGTTTTGTTTATGTGTAGAGACAGGTCAAAATTTATTCCAATAGATTCGCTTTTTGCAAATTTTCAGTGTTACTGGGTATCTGTGAGGGCCTAATATATTTAAATATGTATTATAGGAGTATTAGGAAACATCTTTAAAGAGTTTGATTTAAGTATATAAACTTAGATAAGGAAAACATGAAGCCAATTTACTTAATGGGAGGTTATCATTTAGAATCTGGAAAAGGGTTGTTTAGTGGGCCATAATATATTGAAACAAATTACTACTTGGCAATTATTTCCAATATTGAATTGTGTTAAAATTGTAGCCCTCTCCCAAAGACCTTTTTTTTACTATTGAAGAATGAATAAAAACTCTGACTCACCTGTGATAACATGTTTTGTTGTAGTTGGTCTTTAAAGACATTTTGCAACAGTCTTAGATTTCAGTGGCCATGGGTAAAGGGAAGAGTTATCATACTTTATTTATGGGGAAACTCATAATTAGGTGAACAAGAAGACAAGAGTCTGATTATTAAGAATTTTATAATTCAAACTATTCCTAGATAGAGGTTTAATCCTGTAGGCAGAATTGCCTATTTTGTAGATAGGATTGCCTATACCAAAAAACAAAACGAAAATAATATTATGGTATATTTAAGCAGAGAAACATGAGATTTTCATCAAATTTCCATGAAAGAACTGAAGTGAAAAATCAACACTTGATTGTCTCACTTTTCAACTAAGTAGATGGTAGTGTCCTTTAAAAATAAAATAGAAGGAAATAGATGAAACAGTTTAGGGTGGTGAGGTCATGGTTTTTGCTTTGAACACTGATCTTGAGTTTATTTGAGGAGTGCTGGTAGGCAGTTCGATATGAGGGTTTGGTATACAGGAGAAAAGAAAGTTGGAAATAATCCTGTGTTGACTGGTATAGAAATGACAGAATCAAGTAGAAGGAAATACAGTGACCATAAATAAGCAGAACTGGGTAGTCAACTCAAGCCTACATTTTGTGTGTATCCTGATGTTCATTATCACTAATCTATTTGTAGTTCAATGATATGCATCTAAGGTGCCAAATAGCTTAAAAATTTATATTTTTTTAAATTTCTTCCTCCAGAAACTAACTTTCTCAAGGACCAAATCTCTGTTCTTAATAACTAGTACAGTCTCTAGCAAACAAAAAAGACATTTGTAAAACAACCAAAGAGTTTTCCTCGAAACTATTATGATTCATTATTTAAGGAACTAGTAAGAAAAAATTTCCACCAAATGGAAGCATTTTCTTAAATTCCTACCCCATGTGCTTCTTTTTAGATCAAATTGGTAAATTGATGAAAGTCTATTTTCATTTTAAATGTTCATCTGTTTTGAACAAAACAATTACAAACTGATGGTGTTCGCATTTTTTTCTTTGATTCAGGTAGATTCAGGACCATAAACTACAAGGTTTAAGCTGATAGAAAGAAGGTCTATATAATTTGTAATGGATGGCTGTTTAAGCACAGGACTTTGAAGAGGTCTTTGAAGAAAACTTTAAAGATTTAAATTCGTAGCCCTGTTAAGAATAGGATTTTTTTAGCAGACATACTTTGGTTAAAAATATTTCAAATTATTTTATTTTTGCCATAGTATTTCTTTATTGAAAAAAACAACATTCTACTAGATCTTTAAAGTCCTGTACTATAGACAGAAAACCAAAGTTATGAGTTTATTCATTTTATACTTGCTAATAGTGTTCAAAAATACAGTTGAATTAAGCATACTTTCTTTTAAATGGCAATAAAATGAACTAATTTCTGTCGCTGACTTAAAATAAGATGTACTATTTAGGTGAATTATATATTTGTAAAAAATATAAAATTATGATTTTAATTTGAAGTCAGGGTGATATATGCAATTTGATGAGATGAAATAACAAACACCTCAGTGTCTTGCTCCTGAAAAACAAACTTTCCTGGTTTATTGGCAAAACGAAACTGTCTACTTTCTTTGTGATACAAAAAAACAACAACCAAGAGCAATCCTCTCTTTTGGGCACTTAATGTTTGTTAACTCTTCTAAAGATAAACTTTATATATTCTCATTTTATATATCAAGCAAAACGAAACTGTCTACTTTCTTTGTGATACAAAAAAACAACAACCAAGAGCAATCCTCTCTTTTGGCCACTTAATGTTTGTTAACTCTTCTAAAGATAAACTTTATATATTCTCATTTTATATATCAAGCATTTTGTGTATGTATACAGTTGTGTGAGATTTACATGTGTAGATGGAGATCTAAGAAGGAGCTCCATAGACAACTTCCCTTTACTTTCCACCTTATCTCACTATAAGATTGAGTAACTAATGTGGAGAAGTGGTATGTGGCAGCTCTCCAAGAGTCAAGTTGGCCTAGGTTCTAGTTCATTCCTCTCAATATCAATATGATGGTGTGAGAGACTAGAGTGACCAAAGCAAATTACAGTGTGCTCATTTCTTTACTTACTTATAGAGGCATATAGATAAGTACAAGAAATCACTAACAATGAATAAATAGGTAAATATATCTTAAACTAACACACACCACTGTATTTAAAAATAATAATGATAGCAGAGATCCATCATGGACATGTAGGGATTTAGAACCAAAAAATAGAGTGGGGAATCACTGGTGAGAAATTGACTCAGAGGAAACCTCAGGGATGAAACAGGATTCTGGCTAAATTAACTTGACAGGATTATTGCTAAAACTGGGCAATGCAGACCCAGTAAGTATGGACACTGAAGCGCTAGGTCAACGATTAGGCAAAAAGAGAACTTAGAGGAGCCTGACTAAAGTTCATTTAAGGACGTCTTTGTCAATGTGGCATCATTAGGCTGAAGAAATGGGGTCGATGTGGGTGGAATACTTGTGGTATCATATGCTTGGGGTCCACTGAAGAGAGAATTATCCTGCCAGAGTTGTTTCTTTGAGAGCTCCCTCTTTAAAAGTAGTTATAGTCCAGATTGCTATGTTTTAGTTGAACATTACTTCTGTTTTATTTAGTGAAATATTCCCAAATGTACTTGTTAACAAAACATACTGTGTCTTGGCCTGGCCCATATAGAAATTGGAAGTTTCTGTAAGTGTTCTTATTACTGCTGGAAGGGAATTAATTTTGTTTCCATCATTTAATAGCTAATAATTACATAAGTTAATTTTTTAATTTTTGTAGAAGAACTGGGGTGTAAACCAAAAGCGGGATTGAGAGGACTCATAGAGACAGAGAGAGGAGTAGAAAGGTGAATTGACTGAAATACACTGCCAAGGGGAGAAGCAGGTGAGACAGGAGAGGTCTGCTGGGCCAAATGTTGGTTAGCTCCCAGGTAGGGGTGGAGGTGGGGTTCAAGTTTAGGCATCAGCGGTGGTGATGGCTGAGCCTTAACACTTAGGCCACCGTGGAGACCCATATAAATTAATATTCAATACAATCTACATTAAATTATTTCAACAATATAGTAAATACAATGTTAATTCATATATACTCATGAAAAATTTCAGGATTTCAGAATTCAATGAATTTAAATGAAACAACCAATAATGTTTACTTTACACATACTAATATAGTTTGTGCTAATTCCAGATGCTTTAGAAATATTAACTCAATTTCCATAATTTGTGAAATCAATACTATTTTTAATCTAGATTTTATAGATGAATAATCTAAGGCACAGAAAAGTTAAGTAAATTGCCCGTGGCTACCAGGGGGCAAAGGTAGGCTCTGAACCCAAGTTGACTGACTCAGCCTGCTTTGTCTTAGCTTGCAGCTGCAAATTGATACAATTCAAGCACTGACTCTCAAGTTTGACCCTTAAATTCTGTTCTAAGAATATCTATATCATGTTATAATTAAGAAATTCTATTTAGGTTGATTATTAGGTGACAGTAATCAAATAGTTACCCTAGTATTTTGTGTTACAGTGTAAGAATTTGCATGAGTAGAAGATGTTTTCTTTTTTTCTGAAATAATGTTCATCTCTATGATTCTATGAGTCTATCACCATAGATTCAAAAAATGTAATCATGGAACTGGAGATGGCATTGAATTAACTAGGTGGTAGTTGTGGCAGAAGTTAAAATATTCATGTCCATAAATTCAGTTGATAGCATCCTAGTTATTCAATCACATTTGAGAAATTGAAAACTTTCCCTTTCATAAATATTTAGCTATTTTATGTTTTAACATTAGCCTTCCAGCTAAGATCAATTGTGGTTTCAAAGTATCAAATAAATATTAAATGAAGGGTCTTTGCTAAGCCTGAGAAGGTCTGCTGGTCAAAAGTTATTGCTCTTCTGCTTAGAAGTAGAGTGATAGTGTCTGTAGAACTGATGTGAGTTATGACTCCATGGCAGAGGCATATTAAACGGAAAACTGCTGCTGGAGGCTTAGAGGACTTAATTCCATTTTTCCTTTTGGCATAGATCACTTTCTCTCCAGGGAGCCAAGTTTGTAATCAGGGCATATGTCAGGTAACACTATCAAGAAGACTAGGCTCTGCTTTTCTACAGAACAGCATTTGTATATTCTCTGCTGACCAAGGTGCACAGCTGAGTTCACCCACATGATTGCACACAGCAGGGAAGATTCCAAAAGAATGTTCTTGCCAACTAAGGTGATGGGTATGTATAAAAATAATGACCTACCTCAATAAACAAAACTGGAAGGAAAATATGACCTAAAGAGAAGACACCGTTCTAGAATCTTTTCTAGCTTAATAAGAGCAAAAGTAGAAAAAAAACAATGAAGGAGTAGTGGTTCATAATGCTCTAAATTTTAAGTTGTTAGTGGATGGAAGTCTGGCAGTTTTCCACTAGCATTTTATTCTTTATTTCAAATTGTCTCCTGTCAATTTTTTTTTAATTCATGAAGGATTTATTATGTGAACACATCATGAATTAATATGTATTACCTCATTGAGAGAGTGAAGCAACACAGATGGGTTTACTAAGCTGTGTCTTTGCTTCTCCCTTTGACCTCTTTGTGGAAGTTCCCACATCACTGTTAAAGTGGAAATAGCCCTAACGCACTGTGATCAGACATATTTCATTAAAACAATAATTTCTCTAGAAGAAGAATCTAAAGTCTTCAGATTTGTAGTGTGTGTGTGTGTGTGAAATGGTAGTAACAGTAGTCTTTACTCATCCCCCTTACTCTATTCTGAAGTGATGTGAAGAATCTGGCCACATGAAGGGAAGTAGAAACTTCATAGAAGGCAATGCTTTTCTACAAGGATCTAAGTATTGAATCAAGATTTATCAAGGAAGCAGTATTTAATCTGAAGCCTTACAGGTGTGGTTTTTTTTTTTTTTTTTCAGGCAGACACACAAAATGGCAGTCTAGATGGAGGGCACAGCTTATGTGGGGCACTGATGTTTATATTACTTCCAAATCAATCTCAGAATTTGAGTGTCACCTTTAAAACTCTTCAGCTCTTTCACATGGCTTCTACAAAAGTTTCTAGACCCTGTTAATTTCCCAGTTGGAATCACTGCTACGTTTTGATTCCCAATTCAGCCTTCCTTTTCCTCTTATATTTGTCACCTTACTCTTTTCACAAGCCTTTACTTCCACGTTTAATCCTTGATACGAATTCCTTAGCACAGGTTTAACACGAGCATGTTGTGTTATATAAATGGCATAACATGTAACTGACCACGTACTCAACTCCTGCTGCTCAGTGCATGCATTTATGTCCACTCAGGTAGGATCTGGGAAGACACAAGAGTGTGATTGAATATTCGTTGCTGGCTGCATTGTGGACACATAACCCGGAAGGATAGTGTAGTTATGTACTAGAAATCACAAGGAAGATGATTCAAAAAGAACAACACATAAGCCTTTGTCAAATTCATAGTAAACTTCTTCAGTTCTTCTTTAGTTCTCCCAGAATAGCTCTTATGTTAAAGTTGATCTTTATTTTGTAGGGCTCCTGTATGTGAGAATTTGTCTTGTGTGTATATTTGACTTATAACCTAAAAATCAATATTCACAGTGCTCTTGCAGTCATTTACAGATACCTGGATAAACTTTGAAGAGTTAAAATGTCGTTGGCCTTGAGTTCAATGTAAATAAATCAACAATATATTTGAATAAGGCATCTTTAAACAGAGACACACATGAAACAAAGTTACTTATTGACCGGTTGATGCAAATGTGTCTAGAGACTTGCAGGGATCTAACCTGTGATTCCCCTAACAGCAATGATTTAGCATTGATAATTCAGTGTTCACAGTGAACTTATAAACATTATTAACAGCTAATAATGAGAATCAATTCAATATTGATGCTCATCAATAATCACCTAGTGGTGAAAGAAACACATACTTACAGTGCATGATATAGTGGCTACAAGTCTGGAAATTGACACTAAAATATTCTGCCTATATCACTTAGATTAGCTTCACCAGATTTCTTTCATGAAATAAAAACATGGGATAAATGTGAATTTTCTGAATAGTGCTTTTTGAAGTCTTCTAGAAATATTAACAGGTATGAAATTGAAATGGAGTGGATTTATCTCATACATTTGGGGAATACTGTATTGTATAGGACTTCTTGAAAATGTACACTGTACATTTAAAAATTAAATAAATAAATTAAGGCTCAGATTTTACTTTTGATAAGCCAATGCATTTAACAAGGTTAATTGGACATAGACACATTTTTATGTGTTTTAGGTCCTTTTTAAGCCTTCCTTAATTTCAAAAGTCCATGATTATATGTGTGAAAGCACTTAAATAACAAACCAGTTAAAAAAGAAATCAGTCTTCATCAATAATAACCAAATTAGTGAACAGTGACAACAAGAAAAATGATTTTGATAAATTATGTTTATATCAAGCACAGATGGATACAGAACTTATAAATCCCCATTTCATTTGTAAAACTGTATCTTTTCTCAGCATAACACACAAATCCTTACATTCCTTTACTACATGTTCATTGGCGTGAAGGGTCAGTGACTAGGATTTTCTGGGTGAGAGGAGAAAGCAGTTTGAAATGTAAGAGATTAATTTCTGTTGGCAAAATCCTCCATTAAGAACATCTCAGTTGGGTTGTAAGTTGGGTAGATACATCTGATTGAAATGCCGGCCAATGTGGCAGAGGACATCAGAGACTTCCCTTAGCTCTAGGGGTTAAGAGCATCTTTAAATGTATACTACAGTCTGTTTCCACTCATCTGGAAAGGAAATTTCTGTCAGAGAATTTTGAGTTACAAAATTTTGCCAGAAACTACAACCATTGTCTGTAAAAAAAATTAAATATACATCATAGTAATATACATTTCTTCTTTCAGTCTTTAAAAATTGCATACATGGGCCTCCCCTGGTGGCGCAGTGGGTTAAGCAACGCACTACGAAGCAAATCGCAGCCACTGCAGCACGAGTTCGATCCCTGCTGCCGGCCAGGG
>JAGFMF010012021.1:2074542-2091526 GCA_019455555.1 Galemys pyrenaicus
CTGCTCCCCGCTCTCTGTGGTGAATCTTCTCACCCCCCCACACCTCTGGCCTGTACCCCAGTGCTTGTATGCATAAATAAATAAATCTTAAAAAAAAAATAAAAGGTAAATGCAAAATGTCATCAATATTCACTAAATGTTTTCTAGTTTGTTAGGTCACAAAAGAAAGCAACTCCAAATAATATAATCAGTAAGTCATCAGCAAGCCATCATTCCAAAAGTGTTTTTCATTCTTTTTGTATGTTTACTGCCAAAGAGCATATGTAAGTCTTTTTGCTAGATTAAGGCCAAACTGTTAAACAAATTTTTATTTAATGTAATATACTCAAAATACTTAGAAGATTATGATAAACTGGAAATATTTTATTTCTCATTAAGTATCTTGGAACAATTCCAACTCTGACATTATTGACAGTGATTCTGACTTAAATAAATTATCATTTAAAAAAATGACAGAAATAAGCCTGAAAGCATCTGTGCATGGATTATAAACACGTTATTGATGTATACAGAAAATGAAGGGACATCATTCAGGTAGAACTATAAGGAATAATGAAAGACGCACAACAGAGTTAGAAAGACAATGATTTTAAAGCTTGGGGATTTTTCCTTACTTTTTGTTTTGTTTTGTTTTGTTTAAAGATTTATTTATTGGGGCCTCCCTGGTGGAGCAGTGGGTTAAGCAACACACTATGAAGCAAACCGCAGTCACTGCAGCACAAGTTTGATCCCTGCCACCGGCCAGGAAGGGGACCCACATGGCGTGGCAGCCCTTTCCTGCCTGGCCTGCTGCTCCCCTCCACAGTGTACTTCCGTTAATCTGCCTGTTCTGCTCCCTGCTCTGTCTCTGGTGAATCCTCTCACCCCCCATACCTCTGGCCTGTACCCCAGTGCTTGTATGCATAAATAAATCTTTAAAAAATACAAAAATAAAGATTTATTTATTTATGCATACAAGAGCTGGGGTACAGGCCAGAGGTACAGGAGGGTGAGAGGATTCACCAGAGACAGAGTGGGGAGCAGGGCAGGCAGAATAACTGAGGGGAGCAGAATGCTGAGGGGAGCAGCACTCGAGACAGGAGAGGTCTGCTGCGCCATGTGGGTCACCTCCCTGGTCAGGGATCAAACTTGTTCTACAGTGGCAGCAGATGGTTTCATAGTGCTCTGACTTAACCCTTGCACCATCAAGGATGCCCAGCTTGGGGAGGTTTTCTATCAGTGAATCATTTTCAAAATGAAATCATCTATCAGTCACTAATTCAAAATGCTAGGGATGACGGATTTAATACAGTAACTTACTGGAAACTTCGCTTTAACTTTGTCAATTTATCAATAATATTTTAATTAGTCTCTCCACTTTAGTTTAGAAAGGAACTTTCTAATAAGCTGCTTTGTGGAGGCATGGGAGGTAGGGATCTCTTAATGTGCAGTGCTTTGCATTGTGTACAATCCATTTGCTCAGTGGTAGAGAATCTGGAGGAAAGTATAGTTTGGATAAATCACTACTGAACAAAACTGGATATACAAGTGGACAGTGTCAGGTGGGATACAACAATGGAACTCTTAATCTTTATTCTGAGAAACCAGGAGGAAAGGCAAATCACAGCTTCTGTAGCAATCAGTGCATAAAAGACTGGACTTGGTCACTGACCGGCAGTTTCTCTAATTTTTGTCTCTGTTTCGAACTCAGGACCAAATAATTAAAGTCAAATGTGCTCCTAAAGCAGCATATGGCACGGTCCCCCTCCAGTTAACCCACCTTTCCCCTCTCTTTTCCCAAAATGTTCTATACAAAGTTATGTGAAAATTTTGCTCTTTTGTGTTCCCACAGTAAAGTTTCCCACTTTTCTGACTACCTTTTAGCACCTGCCAAACCCATGTGAGTGAATCTGACCCCCTTGCTCTGGTAAGCTCTAAATAAATACTTCTATCTATTGTCATTTGGTGGTATCCATTTACTTCACAGTATATTTTTCTGTGTCAAAGTATATTAAATATTTACTTTTAAATTTGTATGTTTAACCATGAACTTAATATATTTATATATATATATGTTGGTTCTCAATAATGAATATCTGAAACTTATTAATGTTATAATGCAATGCTACTTCAATGGAAAAAGGAAAATCAATAGCAGAACAGCTTACTCTAATTTTTAAAATATGTAAAATATTTTGATATCTTTGAGGCTATATCTGGGGACCATACATAGTCTGATCGTATGCATTACCTAAAATGTTCATTAAAATGAACCTGTATCCAGGAAGAGAATATGCCAACTGACTATTAGTGCACAAGATAGCTCAATACATTTCTAAAAGACAAGGTAAGTTACTTAAAAGAAAGTTACAGCCTGCTCTACAGTGTTGAAGAAACATAAATTTTTAAAAGAAATTTAAAGAGACTTAACAAGGGAACTGAGAAAAAGAATTCTCTGTTTTTTTCTATATAAACCATTTAAATTTTACTAAGAGAATTAGAAAATCTAGTGTTCTCAAACAGAAATTATTGGTATTCTGGGTTTTTAGTCTTTCAACAACAACAACCTTCTCTCTGCTCCCTTGTTCTGAACCATTCCCAATTAAGGAGCTCCAGCTAAAATACAGAGTTCTTAATTGGCATAGCCATATGGGGAATTCTGCTTTCCGTAAGACATAATAAATCTGGGCAAGATCAAAGTTCCCACTACAGCAACTAGAAAAAACTAGATAAATTACAGCGTTCATGTTTCCTTTTAAGACATGAGATAACTGCAGAGAAAAAGAAGTCCTGACTGGCTAAAATTTCAGAGATGGGATCATCATCCTGTCGTGAACTAACAACAGGGAACTTGTTTCCTCTCGTGGTGTTTTCTGATTGTGAAGCTGCCCTCAGTGTACAGGCTAGACCTAAACCAAGGCCTCTACCAGTAGAAAAAAGAAACTCAGCAAAGTATTTAGCAGCTGCGCAGAGAGGGAAAAACAGAATTTGACAGTTGAAGAGGGTCACATTGTGAAGCCTTGAATTGTGAAGTATTTACTGAAGTCTGACGTAGTAGTGACATCAAAAAGCATAGTGTGAAAAGCAAAGTGTAGTGTGATGGCTCTCAGTGTTTAGGAAACAAAGGGCTCTGGGGAGGGTTGAAAAGATGGAGTAAAAGAAAAGTCTGAGGGGGAATGGTGAATAGACCTTGTCTTACCTGAGGCATCTTCTGATGCTGGGCCCTGGCTAGTAACTAAGAGCATGAGACTCACTGACTGTGGCAGGGGCTGCTTCTCAGAACAGAAGTTGGCACAGTCAGACTGTTGACCAAATAGGAGTTATGAAGAGGCCCAGTTCCAGCAGGCTCTGGAGATAAGGTATACACTTACTCCAATTCTCATCATTTCTCCATGTTTCTGATAACATTGTACTGTGGGATGACAGCAAAAAGGTCTTTGCAGACATAAAATAGATCTATCCTTAGTGCTAAGGAATTTGACATTGTTTGGCTTAATCCCTTATTTTAGAGATAATTTAGTGACACACAAAGAAAGAAGGTATTTGATTAAGGAAGCAGATATTTAGAAGAAACAGGACTCACAGCCATTTTGTTCCAGTCTGCTATTAAAAATCTACTTTCCACCTATTTTATGAAGCCCTAATTCACAGTTGGAAGGGTTGTTTATTAGACTTTTTGTTTCTAATCATCTGTTAAATATTTATATATCAGAGAAGAGAGAAAGAAAACCAAGGGAGTCATTTTTTGGAGGAATTATATTTTACTTTTACTATTATTTGAGCACAAAATTGAATGATTCAATTTCTGGGGCTAAGGTGATGCTCCAAAATAAATACTATTTTACAATACCTTACACATGCTAAGCACATTCACTGACTAGGCATTTTACATGTATCACCTCATTAAATCCTTAGACAAATCACTTTGTTCAGATTATGGGAAACTGAAACTTTGTAAGGTTGTCTTTTAAGTTCTCCATAGGTTTGTCCCTGTGTGAAAGACAGAGCACTAAGCATTATTTGCCTTCAATATGAAACTAAGCTATTAATCAAATATTCAAATAAACGTGCTTTACTAAATAGCATACAATTTCCCTAAGTGTCTCTTGGTAAACATTGCACGTTAGTAAATTTATATTCTAAAATTTGATTGAAACTGATTTTGGAATAGAAACATTATGTCGACATCAAAAAGATTGAACTGTGGTTCTAGAATCTTGTTTACCATGGTTGTAGTCTGAATATCTTCTGCAGCCACCAAACTACCCACAGATACAGACCTAGAGTCACTTTGTGTTTAGTGCCGTCCCTCTCTGCCACTGTGAATAGTCTTCAAGGCAGAGGATTGGGTTGTGGCTCGAATCCATGTGGAAAGCATTTTCCTCATTGACTGTAGAGATTGAATGTGAGCTTATGTTCACCTTTTGAAAAATCTTTATATCATTTAGTAGGTTGTCGAAAACCACATTTTGCACACAGAGTTGCCCATACAAATTTTATACATAATTCTAACATCTTATGTTTGAGAGGAGAGACCAAAAAGCTATATGAGATCAAATTAACTCTAACTCTAACATTACATTTCTATAATCCTGCTTTGCATTCTGTTGAATATCTGAAAGAAGAGGAACAAAGAACTGTTCTTCAAAGGTTCTAAATAATTCCTAAAATATCAAAATGTGTAATACTGTATCTTAACACATGGAATATATTTATGAATCTCTGAGTGCTTCATGCTTTTGTGCTAAAAATGAGTAAATTTATCTCAGTTATTCTAATAGGTTTGAAAAGAAGCTCTCCAAAGTACATTTTTTACTGCACTCAGAATTGACCCAGTATGCTGATTATTAATCATCTTGGTAAAAACAATTATATTGACCCTCTTTCTTAATGTTTATACTTATTTGCCTTAACACAGTTGTTTTTCATAGATATGACTGAAAAATTTGTATGCACTAATATAAAATCTTTTGCAGTATGAGGACAATAAGTTGCATTCCAAAATTATTATTAGTGACTTATCAGTATGTCTAAAGTAATTGGAATTCAAAATTATGAATTTCATATGTCAATGTTGTTAGTATAATAGCTATAACATTCTAGTATTGGATTTCATCTCCTGCAGTAATTTTATTTTAAAAAGAAACCATAATTTTCAAAAGCAAATTCAAACATTCTAAATACTGAATTTCATTTGAAACACTATATTCTGTTGAATGATGATATAATGTATTTAACAAATCCTGTTACTAGATTTTTTTTCTAGCAAGGGAACAATTGGTTTCTAAATTTCACTATGACACCTCTCTTTCACTAAAACTGTATACCACCTGAAAATAATCTAGCACAGGATTATATCTCATCCAGCCCAATGGAGATGGAAACATTTAAGTATCTTTTTGGAGTAAAGGAAATGATATCTTTAATGTGCCTTTCTATATATTGTGTCAACCTCGTAGTTAAATTTACTATGAATTCATACCAAGCCCAACTCACAGTCACACCTCTTATCCCTTTATTAACCTTTAGGTTTTTACAATCTGTTAGGCGTAGATGCACATCTGTTTGACAGACCATAATCATACCAAACCACCTGCCCAAGTATTTCAAAGACTACTAGTAAAAATACCTTGAGTGGAGAAACAGTGACACTTTAAGGTGAACATTTTTTCTGTGCACCACAATCCTCATGTCCCTGTTTTCAGCAGCTCGCATGGTTGACACCTGTGGCTAGTTTGCTTCTGGATTTGGCCGAGGTTCTAAGTTTGTTCCATCATCCAACAGGAGAGGATCCACATTAGCCATGGGCCATATAATGAAAATTCTTTAATAAATACTTGACCCAAGTGAAGATTTAATTTGGATTAAATATTGTGGGTTCAGATGCTATTATAGGATTCTCAAGGTTTTTAGAAGCAATATTAAAGCATTTAAAAATAATTTTATTTGATACTGTTTATTTCAAAGTCATAAAAAAGTTGACTAATCAATACAAGGTGGGTTTGCTATCATTTAAGTGTTTTTCTCATAGTGTTTTGCTATCATTGTTTTTTTCATTTAAGTTTTTCATTAAAACTTTCTAGTTTTTTTTTTCCAGAAATACTCTGTCTACAAATTTTAACTTATGCTATAAAAAAGGAATATACCCAATAGTTAATACCTGTATTGAATTAAAGGCAGATGAAGTAACAGAAGTACATTGTTAAAAAAATGTCTGAATATCTATCAAATGATACATGGAAATTAATAAAGCTGTTATTAAAATTAATTGATTTTTTTAATTATGGTAAACTACTGGATGTAGTAACAGTAACAACCAAGTATATACTATTTATCATTTAGCTGATTGTTCCATATTATTATAAAATGGGAAAAATAATATTTAACTCACATCATGAAGCTGAATTAGCTTTTGATTACAGAAAATATAGACCAATAGCCATATACTTAGCTTACGGTGTTTGTGAAAAATGTAGTCCAGACAGCTCTGCTAGCCTTTTAACAAACTTGTAAGAGGTATAGGAGAGACATGTGGGATTCAATTTGAAAAGGAACAAGGAAAATAAAAGCAGGAGTGGCAATGTCCATTCTTCTTTTCTCCAAATCTTAAGGGAATGGTACTTGTAAACGTAAGGTTTAACAATCAGAAAATAAAGTTTCATAAAACGCCCTTGATTCTAATTATAGGAGTTTTATGCTGTCTTGCATAATAAATCATAGAAATTTCATCTATTGCTAGGAACTGAATCCTTTATAAATGTTTAGTTTTCAAGTGCCTGGCCTGTTACTTCTCACAATTGTCAGTAGAATTTTAGTATAGCTGCAGTTACCAGCAAACTATTCGTTCAATGAACACATTGCAATTCTTAATATTTTTACATTACAATGCTTTTTTGAGAACACTTTTCCCATGAACTGAGAAGAATTCAAGAAGTTATTTAAAAGTATTTTGTTGGATGTACGTGAAATCTGTTGGCAATGAGTAAATTAACACTTATACATTATATTTTCACAGTAAAAATAATGTTTGTAGCAAAGGACAATTGAATAATTGTCCAAAGATATATCCAGAAAAAATGATTTATTTTATATTGTATGTCATATCTTTGGCAGAGTAGATGTTATTTAGTTTTTCTTATATTAATAAAAAATAGAAACATGATAAATTGTTTTGAAATAAGATGAAAGCAAAAGGGATTAACTACTGTATATTATAATTGGATACCACATGTTTTTCTGGAAAAACAAGACATCTGTCTAATATAGTTCTATTCTAATATATATTTTAACATATATAATCATTATAGATGAAAGACATAGTCACATATGTCTTCATGGTTCTTTTTGGTTTAATTGAGTGTTTTATAGAACTGTGGTGAAAATATCAGTAAGATATAATTATGTCGTCCAGGGATAAGCAGTGAACATAGGATTTGTTGCTGCTTCATTACTCCTCATAATTTTCAGTGGCTCGCTTTTTTTAATACAGGTGTTTGCAGTTATCAATCACTGAAAGAAATCTCAGGTTTTCTCCCTTCAATCAGCTTTCACTGGCTTGTTGCTGCAAGGAGTGCATTTGCCTCAAGCAATTGGCTTAAAAGCGCTTGTAATTCAGAGAAGAATATTTTATGTTATCTCTGTGAGAACATAAAATTATAACTTTCTGCCAAATTTATGGATGGAGAGAGAAAGCAACTTATAGTTTCCTAGAAGAATTACTAGTGTCCTCAGAGGAGGAAACAGGTAATTTTTCAGTTATCAACAGTTTCAGGAAGTTCGTTTCCATTTTGTTTACCCCTACATTTGCAATTTTAAGGTTCTGTTCTACTAATGACAACTATTATACAAGTTGGAATGTGAACAGCTTGTGTAACCAGTATTTCCTCAGACCAAACAGGCTTGACAGTTCAATAGTGTCACAATAATAATGATAAAAGCTCAACCCCAACTAGTGAGCTGCGAGATTTATATCCCAGTGCTTCAGATCCCTCCAGCTATTTTAAACATGTTCTCTTAAGAAAAGTTCCAAAATGCTCCCAAGAAGACTCTGGGATTTCATAAGATATTTAGTTACACTTTAAATGGACTCTTTTTCTGCCAAGATTCAGAGGTAAACCCCTCAGAGTTAACTTTAGGAATCATTTCAGTGACATACTGTTCAGATCTTAGGATTTCTCTCTTTCTTCCAAGACTTAAAAGATTTCTTTGGTGTTCTTCATGAGGTATCTCACTTCCACATGTCACATGTGCTTGTTCACATTGCTGGTCTTTTAGATTTGTTGTTGGAGTCCTCCTGATACTAAAATATATATATATATATTGCCTATTATACTAAAATATATATATAATGCCTATTAGTTTCATTGCTATTATTACAGAAAACAACTTTAGAAAACATTTGCCTCTGTAAATGATAGACCTCTAGTAGCTCAGGATATCTATTTATATATATTAAAATATACTTAAAATCTACCAAGAGTATACTTCAGTGGCATTAAGTATGTTCATATTGTCATGTAATAATCACCATTATACATTTTCACATCTGAAACTGAAACTTATACATATTCAACAATAACCCCTGCTCCCACTGCACTCCAATCACTGAGAAGCTTGCTTCTACTGTCAGTCTCTAACAGTTTGACTTCCTAGGTACTCTATGTAAGTAGAACCCTACAACATTTATTCTGTCTGATCTATTTCATTTAGCATAATGTCTTCAAGATATATCCATGTTGATACATGGATCAGAATTTAATACTGAATGATATTCCATTGCATGTGTAGGCCATATTTTGTTACCCCTTTATTTGTAAAAGGGTGTCTGGGCAGTTTCCACTTTTTGACTATAGCAAATTCTGCTGTTCAGAACATTGGTATGCAAAATTCCAAGTGACTTTCCAAACCTTTTGAGTATATCCTAGAAGTGGAATTACTGAATTGTGGTAATTCTTTTTATCTTGTCAAGGACCTATCATTTTCTATGGTACCAATATGATGCCAGTCCTTTAGCACTGTACATGCATTCAAATTCTTCACAACACCACCACCACATGCTAATTTCTGGTTATTGATAATGGCCCTACTTAATAGGTATGAAGTGGTATCTCATTGTAGCTTTGATTTGCAGTTTGATGGATTAGTGATCATTCTTTTAAGCATCTTTTCAATGTGTTTTTATTTGCCTCCTGAAATTTTAAAATCATGTTTCCGTATCTAAGTTTAGAACTGTTTTCGGCTAGAGCACATGAAGCAGTAGAGTAATTTATTGGACTGAAGGCCGAGATAACAGATTCTGGTTCTTAAATTGAAATTAATTTCTAAAAAATTCTTGGAATTGTTCTGACAACTGGTGCTAGCCTAACATAAACAGTGTCTTGAAGAAGATGCAGCCGTAAACAAAAAACTAATGTGTTGGCCACAGAATTAAAATTCAATTGGCAAATAGATATCCTGAACTACTAGAGGTCCATCATTTACAGAGGCAAATGTTTTCTAAAGTTGTTTTCTGTAATAATAGGAATGAAACTAATAGGCATGCCAGAGAATGACTGAATTCTTCTCCTAAGTAAACACAGTTCTAGAACAAAGACAAATCAGGCGTACTATCACTAAGACAAAACCTTAGCACGTGACCCATTGGCAGGTATGTCTGCCACAATCTTTGTCACTCTGAAAGGCTTTTTTCCTTTGTACCAAAACAATCCTCTAAAGATTAGTTGCATACTTTACAGGAACCTGAGGTATCCAAAGGCTCATTCATAAATTCAGAGTAATAGATAAATAACAAAAAAGCCTTGTGGATTGTGGAATGACTCAAGAAACATAGAATATCTTCACAATTTCTCTGAGAAATCTATTGGGAAAAAATCAATTTAATATTCAAAATAAAATATATTTAGGTCTCTAAACATACACCAGTAGATACACTGATGGCTTAAGGAGCAACCCAAATATCATCATTATGCTCTTCAGTGTCCTTTTCAGATATGACTAAGGCAGGTGATGTAAAAGAAGGATGTCCTATGTGGCAAAATGCAAAGCCTAGAGAAAATGGACTAGGGAACTATTTCCAGGAAGCAGATCAATAGACATATCCCGTAGTGTAAATTTTTTTTTTCCCCCGTGGTGTAAAATTAATTACACTTTGTAACATTAAACCTCCAGAATTTCAGACCTACAGTGACTCACCCCCACCCCTAGTCTTTTCGAAAAATAGGTGTTTATTGCAGTTATTCTCTGGTACTTGTGGTTTCTGCATAACAGTTGACTTACTTTTAGTTCACAGGTCTTCAGATCAAATGATGCTGCTCATCTGGATCGGAGGTAGAAAATAAGATTTAACTTCAAAGTTGATTTTGTGAGTGGACCAGAATTTGGGAGTTGGGATTAAGTGAATTTTACAGTGGTGCTTGGAATTTTCCCTCACTTCTCCAATCTACTTCTGCCACAGGATCTTTTGTGTTTCTATATCTTCTCCTATCACTAATGTTGGACTTGCCCATTTAACTAGTTGTGGCTAAATAAATTTCAGTCAAATGGGATGCAAGCAGTTTCTATTTTTTTTTAATAAATGTATTTATTTAATTATATTTGACATCATTTGTAGTCCCCATGGAGTTCCCACCACCATTCCACCCATGCACCATCACCTCAGTCCCTTGTACTCTTTCTGCCCTCATCCCCATCTTTGCCCTCCCCGTCTTCCCCTCTCCTCACAGTCCCTTTGGTTTATCTTTGACCTTTTGCTCTTATTGAGTTTTTTGTTTTCTTTTGGTTGTAATTACCCATTTCCTTGAGCTCATTCTTCTCTTTGTTGTTGTTGTAGTGGTTGCTCTTTCATATTCCTCCTAATAGTGAAGCTGTCTGATATTTTTCTCTTGCCTTCTGACTTGTTTCACTGATTCCTTCTAGCTCCATCCATGTTTCTATAAATGGCCCTAGTTTCTCATTTTTGATTGCTGAATAATATTCCATTGTGTATATGTACCTCATCTTCTTGATCTGGTCATCTACTTTTGGGCATTTGGGTTGTTTCCAGGTCTTACCAATTACAAATAGTGCTGCAATAAAGATAGGAGTACAGGCGCTCTTTTGGATCAGTGTTTTTGTGTCTTTTGGGTAGATTCCTAAGAGCAGGATTGCCGGATCATATGGTAATTCCTTCCTTAGTAGACTGAACCTCCATACAGCCTTCCATAATGGCCAGATTGCATGCTAGGGTTCCTTTTTCTCCACATCCTCACCAGCATTTGTTGTTTTTTTTTTTTTTTTTTTGATATGTGCCATTCTTACCGGTGTAAGGTGATACCTCATTGTGGTCTTAATTTGAATCTCCCTGATTATGAGGGATGCTGAGCATTTTCTCATGTTCCTGTTGGCCATGTGTATGTCCTCTTTGGAGAAGTGTCTTTTAAGTTCATCTGCCCATTTTTTGATTAGGTTTTCTACTTTACTTTTCTTGAGACTTATGAGTTCTTTGTAGATCTTTAGATGCAAGCAGTTTCTAAAGTGACTCCATGAATATATCATGATATGGTGTGAATGTGCCCCTGGAAACTGCTGGTCAAAGGGTGTGTAGAGACATATAAACTGAAGGGAACCCAACCTGAAGCCTGACTCCAAACAGAGCTACATGTAGCCTGGGTCACTTCATTCAAATTGAAAACCTGTGAGTAAGAAATTGCTCTGTATTATAAGTTATGGAGACTTTACAGAGGTTTGTTTCACATCATTATTGTGGCAATACTTGACTAATAAAGAGATAATTAAAACAAGTTCCTAATCTGCAAGGAATTTCTCCTTTTCAATTTCCTCTCAAAATTACTAATAATGAAGAATAAATCACTGAGGACACTCTAATTATATTACTTTTGGTATCTTGATTATATTCTTCTTAAAAACAATTTTCCACTTCTCCACCCACTCCATACACCGATTTTAATAAATATACTTTTTTCAATCTGCATTACACATTTTTATTTAGAGTCTTTATACAGTAAAAACTGTATTTTAGCTGAATATGTTTTAGCTTAAATTCTAAATAACAGAATTGTATTTCTACTGTTTTTCAATAAAAACATATTTTTGAGATCCATTAAATTAATGTTGAAGTAGGCAAATCCAAGTGACAAGTGCAAGACCACACAGCCAGAGAAGATAGTCAGTTTCAAGGTTATCATGAATGTCATTTATTTTTTTTAAGATTTATTTATTTATGCATACAAACACTGGGGTACTGGCCAGAGGTGTGGGAAGGTGAGAGGATTCACCACAGAGAGCAGGGAGCAGAACAGGCAGATCAACAGAAGTACACTACTGAGGGTAGCAGCAAGCACAGCAGGAGAGGTCTGCTGCACCATGTGGGTCCCCTCCCTGGCCGGCAGCGGCAGCAGGAATCGAACTTGTGGTGCAGTGGCTGCGGTTTTGCTTCATAGTGTGTTACTTAACCCACTGCGCCACCAGGGAGGCCCCGGATGTCATTTACTTTTACATTGGCATGTACACAGTGTCAGTTTGATCAAGGTTCTATTGATAACAATTGGTGATAAATCAATAGTTAGGTAAACACAAATACTCTCCAACTGAGAATAAAATATCTTCCTAATTATAGTTATGGAAAATCTTACAGATGGTGCTTTTCACTCCTAGGGCAACAGAACAGTTTAAGAGAGGATATACATAAATTGACCTATTCCATGAGGAAAAAAAAAATATGGATTTGATGAAATGTTACATATGACAGATTTTTTCATTTTGCTCTCCAACTTGAAGAACCATTTAAAAATGTTTAAAAGCATATGCCATCAGAAATGAAAACTATTATAAAAACTAGAAATGATAAGACTACAAACTTTTTTTTTTCTTTTTGTTGATACATTTCCTCTCTGGCAGTTTAAAATATTTCCATTTCTTTTTATTGTAACTATCATTTTAGTACAAAAGGTCAGTGACCTTTATTGTAGTTTACTTGCCTGAGATTTAAATATATTCCTAAGGAAGGATGATAAAATAAAATGTAACTAGCTGTTCAGTAGTAAAAATATTTATAGAAAGCCTTCTCTTTTGTTCATTATTGATATATATGCTTTACTTAGTGAAATAAGACCCAAATGTCCTTCTGTGAGCACAATTTACCTTACACTTAGCACTTTATCACCAATGGAGAAATCTACACTGATACAAAAGCATTTGCAGAAGGAATCTTAAAGTTGCCTAAAGAAGTGACTTTGTTTTGTTTTAATGTCAGTACCCACTCCTATGAGTTATGTGTGTGTGGCTATCGAACAGAACATTTAGACCCCAAAAAATCAAAACAAAACAAAATAAAGAGTTAAATCAAGATTTCATGGACTTTAATTCCCACAGTATTTAGCAAGCATTGACTAAATCAGCATTATAAAAGTCTATGTAAATGTCTTGGAGTTTAAGAAAGGATGGGTAAGATTTTATCAAGGTAGAGAAAATCAATTTAGTTGAATATAGTTTGAGAAAAACTGGAATTTATTCAAATCAGTTTTCTCCTGGCTAAAATAAAAAAGCTCTTTCTCTCGTGGACTGTGATGCAAAATTCTTTGACTTTTATCTATTGTGTGACTATTTTTGATATAAGTAGATAGAAAAACAGTATAATTTGAATGTGTTAGTGTGACATAGAACTATAGAAATTCAAGAAGAAAAATAATCTATTGAGATACAAATTAGTTTGTTAGAAAACATCAAATTAAACGCTGCTTTAAAAGGAATTATAAGTGAAGTCTTTAACTTTCTATTTCAAATATTTGTATATTTGAGCCAGTCCATCTTACAAGTAAACACAAATTAATACTGAAACCAGAACATTTAATATTCTTGTGTATGTATTCCAACTTCAAAATTTCTCTTCATTGTACAACTTATAGATAATAGTATGATTACTAGACAGTAAAATCACATATCTTCCTTAGTACTAATTGTTTATTTAGAATTTCCACTTTGTGAATAATATTTTTTTTTCTATAGACTTACTTTAGATTGGATTGGAAACTATAACTATGTGGGAGATAGATTTAAACACAAAAAACTCAATGGAAGTAAAATTTTATTTGTAGCATTTGAAAATAACTCCTTTTCTTTTTTACTGGTTAGAACATTGGATATACATAAGTGACGACCCAGATGTTGAATGACATAGATAATAATCAGTTATTTTGGGGTTCTGCCCTAATTGGGAGTAGAGCAAAGCCATGGAATTAGATCCAGATTTTGCTCTCAGGGATGAATTCCACTGTCCATTGATCCCCATTGCTGCTCTTAATTTTCTAGAACGCCCTTCCGTACTTAACTGTACTTCAAAGAAACACCTGAGGTGAACTTTGGAGAGCACTGCTTCTTAATTATTGTACAAATTTCACAGCAAGCTTCCTGATTCTGTAAATTTGGGTAATGTTTGTTTTAAATTTCAAATAATCAAATCACTTTGAAATCCAAGATGTGGTTTCTTTGGAATACACCGTCATAAATTCTTTAGGCTTCTAATATATTTGATTCTGAATAGTGAGTATGCCAGAAATCCTTCCTGAGAACTAATTCCCAAGCATAAGTTATTTCTTTACTTCCTTTCTCCCATGACTTTCTCAACCTGTGCTGTCTGCCCTATAACTATCGGGAAAAACAGCGTCATTGGTGAAGGGGAATCTATTTTATATTTTAATTTTGCTTGGAAATGGCCATTTTTCTGAGCTTTTCTCTCTTGAGGCAACTTATGTTGTACCTGACACTAACGCATTCATGATATAAAAATTGCCAGAAGTTACATTTTCTAACTACCAGGTTACCACAGCTGATAATTTTACCAAGTATTCTATTATATAATAGGGGTTAGCATTTTCTCAACCTCCTAGAAGAGATTTTGCAACAAGTATTAACCGATTGTCATATTTTGGGGTGGTTGGTGGGGTTCTTTATGGTACTATTCCACTTTTGGTATCAAATTTTTTGTCAACTGACGATAATATTGCACAGTAAATGCCACCCCCCAAAAATATTCACTAGCTTATAATTATAATGTTTTAATTTTTTCTCAAGTTTCATGCTTGAGACTATAGCTTGGGTTCAGGCATGTTTCATATGTCCCTACATATTTTTGGACAAGGAATCACTCAGGACTGGATGGTCAGGAGCACAGGAGACTAAGCCAGCTGAGTCAAGCCATTTAAACTTGCTCAAACCCTTTGTTTAAGTTATAGCACACAATATTCTATTGACCAAAGTAAGTCCCATGGGCAAAGCCTAACATCAGTGAAGTAGAAAACTGTATTTCACCTACTCTAGTGAACTGTCATGTAATTTGGATGAATGTGACGGTGAAAACATTTTTTATAATATGCACAACAAGAGCTATTAATCTAAAATGAGATAATATAATTTGTAAATTAAACACCTGCTATTGTCATTTTTAGGAAATGTCTACCTTCCAATTTACATGATCTATATAAAATATACATATTTTAATATATATCTTAATATATAATAAATAAATACCTGTACACCTATACCTAAAATAGATATTATAATATTATAAAATAAATATATAATTATAATGTATGTGCTATATTAACATATACATACGTACCTAACATCTTTATGCAAAGACAGTATGCATGTTACTGGTAAATTTTATTAAAATATGAAACAACTTGTTATCTTTAAGTGATTGCCTAAATATTTGTTTACTTACTCATTTTCTCATGAAACTTTTAATGATCATATTAAACATTAGGTACTAGGATAGTAACCAGAGTCTCATAGCTATCTTTCATTTTCTTTAAATCTATTTAATATCTATTTATAAGGATTCTTTATATAGAGAAGAAATTACATCTTTGTTTATGATGTGTCAGCAGTAACGTTTTTCTATAGTTTATCATATGTGTTTGCTTAGGGATGGTTTTCATTTATGTATTATTAAATATATCAAGTGTATGATATATGTTTAATTAAATGTATTAATCATACTTCTCAACTCTGGATTTGAATTCTGTTCATAGATGAGAGAGAGAGACCTAAAGAAGTTAAAAAGAGACTACACATAAAAATATTCATGAAACTCTTGCATGTATTTTTATTTGAGTCTCTGAGTTTATTAAAAGGAAGATGACCATTCACACCACAAAAGCAAAGCAAGACAAAATAAACAAAACCAGAAATGTGTTTCTTTTTCATTTTGTGACACATAAAAGAATAAAGCGGAAAATAAGAAAGAGAAAACTGGAATTATAAAATTTTTAGTTATATTTATACCTGAAACATCAACATTTTATAGAAATTTAAATCCAAAAGTATGTTTTTCATTTAATTCCTAATCACAGGCAATTTTTAAAAGTGAGCAGGTTAATCTTTAACTGTCACTTGTAAAAAAAATGCCTTGGTTTTTATGAATAAGGAGAGTGGGATGAATAGTCACTTACTTTCATGAAACATATAGAACAGCTTTTCCTGGATATGATCTGTCAAAGTAAAGCAGTTTTGAATGAAGCCTGAATCTGTTACAGTAATTGCAGCTTTGCCTGACACAGCGTCCAGCCTCATCAGGTGTCCAGGTGTTAAGCATTCCTCACAGTATAAAACAGTTGACAAGCTGAAGATAACCAGACCTTTTGTAGAAGTCAAAAATGTGGTTTCCAGCCAAGACAATAAGACTGGTGTCCATGTGAGCAACAACCAAGCACCAGGGGTGTTTAGTCAAAATGAATAGTCACCATTGGAGTGTTCAATAGTGATGATGTTTGTTTTTGATTAGTGGTGTGTGTGTGTGTGTGTGTAAACATGCATATATATGTGTATGCATACACACATATGTGTAAGTGCCTGGGTCGAGTGGGCAGGGCAGCGGTGCTAATGTGTTTAAATTAGAAGAAATGCGTCATTTTTTTTTTTTTTAAGATTTATTTATTTATGCATACAAGCACTGGGGTACAGGCCAGAGGTGTGGGGGGTGAGAGGATTCACCACAGAGAGCTGGGAG
>JAGFMF010012021.1:2091576-2124023 GCA_019455555.1 Galemys pyrenaicus
CTCCCTGGCCGGCAGCAGGTATCGAACTCGTGCTGCAGTGGCTGCGGTTTACTTCACAGTGCGTTGCTTAACCCACTGCGCCACCAGGGAGGCCCAGAAATGCGTCATTTTAATCTAAAGTTTTGCTGAAATTATGACCCTTGTACAAGCACATTTTTACTCCTGACAGTAGCTTGTTTTGCTAAACTCAATGCACATTCCTTCTACTCATTAGGAAGCCATAAATAGATCAGTTTATATGAAGAATAACACAAAGTTATTTCACTTCAAACATCTTTGGAAAACATTTACTTTAATTGTCTTCTTAGACTTGTTGTAGTGATGAAGGTGTTTGCCGATCCACTGCTAATGCTGAAAAGGGTTTGTGCCAGTTATACCATTAAAATATTCAAGACTGTGTTTTGTAAAATAACTGCATGTTGGAGAGCCTGGGGAATTTGGAAAAAATCATTTGAGTAACCAAACATTTATGATTTTACAGTGGAGAAGTTAAAGATTGTTTAATGTCAAGAAATATAAGACAGAACATCTGAGCAAGATCAGGCATATTATTATTGAATTCCACTCCTAATTCTTACTATTAAACTCTTCAGATCACTTTAATCTTATAAATCATCAAATCACTTCCAGTCCGTCCCTGTCTGCCCTTTCCAAACATTTCCAAACACACTTACTATTCTCTATCACTTGCATGTATGTTGAGAAACATAATGCTAGTTCTTCTTGGATCCAGTATGTCCATATTGTCGATATTTAGAGGAAAAGTTGAAAAGTGAGAGGAAAAAAATCTTTGTTACAAATCCTTTGATATTCTGCTAATTTCCCATAAATGACAAAAATCACATGCAGGCTGCTAAACATTTAGGAACTAAAGTACAGTATTTATAGTAAGTTTAAAATTCAAGTACAGTAGAATAATTACATATCACATTGATCAGAAACAACCCTTATAAAATTGGGCTACACTCTTGTCAATTAAAATGAAATGAATACATTTTATATAAAACAACATATATTTCTATTTTCTTACAGTTAGATATGATCTCTGACCCACAGTTTCTGTATTGTGAATATTTTAAAGAAATGTTTTGTACCATAAGGGTATTAGTAACAGTTAAGGAAACACATATTTATATATGCCTTGCTAGTATAAGAAAGCATGATCAGTAATTAAGGTTCATTTTAAATAGTAACTTTTTTAGAAAAGTGATATCGGGGTTAGAATTTCATCTGACCTCTACTCAACAATGAAAAACAACTTATGCTATACTCTATTTTCTGGGCAAGTTTGTAATAACCTATTACAAGATGATGTAGATCAAAGTGAGGTCTACATATTAATAAATATTTTGAAATTCATATTTGCTAAACATTTCACAATACTGTCTAAATAAAAATACTTCCAATAGAAACTAGAGAGGTTCAGGTTACAGGACAAAGAGAAGATTTAGACACAAAGGAGAGCAGCCATTAATTGCTGCATGACTAGGTAGTGACTTGATTAAACAGATTAAGTGTAATACTTGAGGTAGCATTTCTCAATCTGGTGTCAACACCCTGTGGTTGAGGTGAATCTCATTATTTCATGCCACAGTATATCTTTATTCCTTGTGTAGGTGAGAATTAAGTATTAGAAATTACTATAACTATGTTCAAGTCAATAATCATTTTGTGAAAGATGGCAAATCAAAAGACTTTTTGGCATTATTTCTAATAAATGGAAGAATTAAATGATGAAATAAAATCCTTCATTTACCTAAAGAATTAAATTATCACTTAGACTCATTTTTTTTAATACTCTGCCTGAAACTTATGTGTTTAATTTAAAGATAAAACTTTTGTTATATGGGTGTATAATTTTTGCCTCAAAAGACACTAAACTGATTTTTTTTTTTGGGGATCAAAATTTACCTGTGGGTAATGCTTTGAAGCAGGTCAATGTGTCTTTTTGCAATGTATCTTTTTTCAAACGGCCCTTGTGACCTTTTCCTAACATCAGCAACTTATTCAGCTCTATATCTTATACTAAAGCTTGTAGATTAAATAGATATGTTTATTATGGACAATCCTCCTCCCTCCATATTACTCCATACTCATCTCAAATTCTTGTTCAGCATGGCTGATGGTGTAGGAATTTGGAGCACTTGTTTTAACAAGCTCACTGGACTTAAGAATGAACTTTTATTCCTAGAACAGGTACTTTAACCCATATCACTCTGCCTGATTCTATTGTTCATGCAATATGCAGGAAACTGAATGACTAAATATTTGTGCTCACTATTATGGGGTTATAAAACAAGTAAGAGATAATCTCTGTATTGACATTACTTATATTGTAAAGGAGGTGAATATTGTGTTACTAGGATATAACAGAGTGCTATCAAATCAGAGTCACAAGTCATTTTGATTTGAATTGCAGAAACATCACAAAGCAAATGACATTTGTGCTGACCTTGGAGTATCAATAGAGTTTCATAGATGGGAGTGGGTGAAGACTGGGAGAAAACATTCTGAGAAAAGGAAAGAGCACAGGAAAAATCCAGGAGGTGCAGAAGTGTGAATGTGAACCTGCTACTGTCTGAATTTGAAATCACAGTAGAATATTTTTCTTGTAATATTTGCTTACGGATAAAAAACTTTCAATGTTTTTTTTTTTATTACAATAAAGTAATACTCTAACATGAGAAACAAATTTTAAATTTAAGAGATTTTACACATGTATTTGTTGTTTGAAACATTCTTTGTTTTGTTAAACATACAGGAAAAATGTGCATGTGCTGCATTTAGTAAGAAGTAGGTTAATTTCAAGATTTTCTTTTTCTTAGTATATTTGGTAGTTATTATTTTATTACTGCTTTTCTATATTTTTTAATTATCAAGGAATGGTAACTCCCCCCACTTGTGTTTATGCAGATGTCTCTTTGCTGCTTTTTTTCTTTTCCTTGATAAATTTGTTGTGTGCTGATTAAAAAATATCAGAAAAGTGAATTGACTAATGCTATAGAGTAATAGAAAACATAACTAGCTCTAAATACACTTACTACTAAAAATGGTAAAAATCAAAGACAGATTTTGAGAACACAATGAGGGTGGGTAGATTATATATGAAGAAGGTAGTCGTTCAGTTTACTTGCTGTTGTGTTTATTTTTGTCCTATGAGTACATGGTAGGTAGATAACTATCTATGGATGAAACCTGGGTAAGGTAAAATGCTGAAATCTATTCTTGGTGTTAACAAATTGTGAAAAATGCAAATAAGAACCGTGGGTGCTGACAATTCAATTGGTGGTAAGATATAAAGAAATATGAAGATATTAAGTAAACAACATAATTGCCTAAACAGACATCAAGAATATAATACTGCTAAAAAAGTGAAATTATTTTATAAACTTGACAGTAAATTGTAAGAAACGATAAACTAAAGATAGTCAGGTGAAGTATTTTAATCTTAAATTATATGAAAGTCAGTTAATTTTCCCTATTCATTATTCCTATGATACACTGAACTTACGTTTGAATTTTATTAAATAATATTTTTATGCCTTCAGAGAAAACATTTTTTAATTTTTTTATTTATGCATACAAGAGCTGGGATACAGGCCAGAGGTATGGGGGGTGAGAGGATTCACCAGAGACAGAGTAGGGAGCAGAACACGCAGATTTACTGAAACACACTGCTGAGGGGAGTAGCAGGGAGGCAGGAGAGGTCTGCTGTGCCATGTGGGTTCCCTCCCTGGCAGGAGATCAAACTCACACTGCTATGCTGAGGATGCGTCACAGTGGGGTGCTCAACCTGCAATGCCACCAGGGAGGCCCTTTAGAGAAACTTCTAATCTACATTTTTAACTTTAAACAATACAAGAATACTATGTGAGTTTTATCAACTCCCTCAAACTGGGTAAATAATATTAGGTTAAAATGTAGATAATTTTAATCAAAGATTGCTGATTCTCTTGAGGGTAATTTATATAATAGATTTATTTATAGGTAATAATAATTTATAGGTAATTTATAAAATAGGTCTATCACTCACCAGGTACGTAGCTATTTAACTTTAATCTTTGAGCTGAGGACCAGAGCAAGGCTTACAGTTGCAATGCAACTGACAAGTCTGTACTGAGTTCAGCTTTACAGACCAGTATCTTTAAAGCCTCTTCCAGTTCTAAGGTTTCGAGACAATTTAGGAAATTGTTATTGAGTTATTTGTATCAGATGGACAGAAAGTGGAAAAAAAAAGTGAATAAAAACAATTACTTTGGCTCAAAATGTGAATGTAAACAAATTTAATAAAGTATTTTATAACAAATTTACCCACAATCAGTGCATTCTTCTTAATTCAATTTGCCATCACAAGAAAGTGATATAGGATATTATTACTTTTGGTTTAGGTAAAGCATTAAAAATAAACCTAATTTGTTTTGCATGTACTATCTTTTTCCACTTCAAGATGTATTTCAATGGCTTTCATTATGAAGCTCATAACCCCTAACACTCAGTAAATATTTAAAGAGAACTAGCAATGTCAAATAATAAAGTTATTCTAGTTAGAAATGAACAGTTTTAGCTTATAATTGAACTCTTAAAATATTTCAGTTATTTGCAAACCATCAAAATTGTATATGAGTATCTACAAAATAAGGATTAATTGAAAAAAATCCGAGCTGTCTTAAAAAGATAGGCTTTAAGATCAGGAAAATAAAATCTTGAATGTATATCAGGGTATTTTAAAATGGTCTTAGAATACAATATTCTCTAAGATGGGTTTCATTTGAGAAATACATTTATTGTATAAAAACTTACAAAGTGTTATGTTGTATATGTTGTATTTAAATTTCACATATACTCAATGAGACAGGATATTTACTTCTGTGAACACATAGGTTCTATTCAGATTCTTTTCAGTTAACTAATAGACAAATTGGAGTTTTGCCTTTACCTTTTCTTGAGATTTTAAGGTAAAATTTACAATTAGACCAGGAAAACATAAAGACTTATATTTTCAACTTAAATCCTAAAAACTTTCACCTGATGATGAAATTCAAACACATTATATAATGAGCAGGAAGAATTAAAATGTATGTGCCAAAATTAGATACTCTCCCATTTTAGATATCACGTAACTAACACTGCTTTGGAATAAATTGTGATGTCAATAGCTACAATCTTTTGAAATGATGTGCATTACTTATAGTTATGGTAAATTATAAAGTACATTTCCCTGCAGAAAATTAAAAACAGGGCAAACAAAACTAATCCTAAAGCTTGTTGTACAATGTCAGCCAACCTGGCAAAGCATATTTAGTGCCCTCAAGAGCTCTGATAAGGGTGCACTATGTATAGAAGTTTGGCTTCTGGTTACCAAGGCTCAGCTGCTTGATTCCACTTCGGGTTCCTCATACAATTAGGTGGCACATACATGAAAACCTAGGCTCTGGAGACTTTTTCCACTTTCCTATGTGGCACTGAACTGGAGTGGTTGGGATTCTAGGGTCTATTTGTCTTTCTTTCTCTTCAGGAAGTATTTTTAAAATTTGCACTGAATGCTTTTTAGTCAAACAGGTGATGTCTTTTCCATATCACTCTGTTAAGATTATTGAGCTTCCATTGTGGTTTACTACATGCAACAAAAACCAGAACCACAAATCTGTTTAAGAAAATCCATTCTTTATGTTATAATGCCTTGGAATAATTTCTCAAAATTTTTGGACCCTGAGGGACTATAGTTATGGTGCATGGGTGAATTGGTGGTAGAAATTCTATGGGGACTACACGTAGAAAAGAAAGCAAATATTGCAAGAAAAAAAATAATTGAACCCCTAATCATTTATAGAAGATTCAATAAGGTATGTCTTTAAGAACTTTAAGTTCCTTAGAATATCAAGAATTTTCTATTGGACAGCACCTTTGAATGTTAACAAAGGTCCACAGCAATCTGATTCCCTTCCAGCTTCTAACAATAATTTCTTCAATGTCATTCAAGCTTCTGCCCCCTGCCAGGTACAAAATTTAGTGTCATGTATTCTATATTTTGTCCATGCAAGTACCCAGGAACCAGATTTGTTTAGCTATTCATTGATGCATAATTATTTATCCTATCATCTAATAGCACCCAATGACAACCACTATGTTTTGATAGACATTTTGTGGGTTAGGGATTCAGGCAGGTCAGGGCAACTTATCTGTGGGTCCTTTCCTAGAGTGGGCAATTGGCTGGAGATGGCTGGGGCAGTTTAAGTAGCTTTAGGTATTTTTAGGTGTTTTCTTTTTCTTAAATACCTTCTGGAGCTGGGATATCTAAGAATATTCCTTTACTCACATGTCTGCCAGCTGTACTGCATAGATAGTTATTTCTCCATATGGCCTCTTTTTCCTGGTTAGCTCAAGTGAGTAGTCTCATTGCATAGAGATCTTAGTTTGTTAGACTTATTCCATTGTTGTTGTGCTGAAGGAGCATTTTAAGACTCTGTCATAAAAAAAAAAAATTAGGGAATAGAAGCCATCCTTAAACTCATGCATTATTATTTTGCCATTATATTCTGGTTAAAAATGTTCAGAGCAGATTCAATGTTGAGAGGACATCAGAGTATGAATATCAGGAGGCATGGTTCATTGGGGATCATTTTTGAGATTTAATTATCACAGTAGTTATTGTCATTATGCCATTATTTAGGTAAACTAGAGTTAAAATTTTGGTAAAGTTCATGTATCTTAATTTACTTTCCTCACTGGGTGATTTTCATGTTCCCTGTGTCATATTTCAACAAAGCAAAATTCATTCTATTGGGATTTTTTTAAAATCTTGATTAAGTTCTATGACAACATCATATATCCTCTGTAGATAGCAGGCTGAGATAATGTTAGATTTTTTTCATTCTCTGAGGTTTATTGTTACAAAAATATTGTTACAAAAATTAGTGATTTGAAACATTAACTATTTTTTTTCCATTAGATGTATTTGTACATGTGTAACTTCAAATAGCTTGGTAAAATAAATGAATTTTCATTCAATCCCAAAACTTCACAATGATCATTTCCCCTTTCCTCAGTTAATTGTATCATCCCATGGATGACTCGTGTGGTTGAAAATGAATAGCTTATAATACGGTGTTTGAAAATTTAAGCCCATTGAAGATTGTTCATTATTAACCTTGAGCTGTAAAAAATGTCATTTTCTATTTGTTAACCTGAATAACTCTCCTTTGGTCAAAATGCACCTTGGGAATTCTAAGGAGATAAATGTTTTCTATGTATTAAGATGCAAGCTTTGGAGAGAGCAGACTCACAAGGGACAAGTTGTGTAGGATACTGATACTTTGTTAGTAAAATAGAGACTCAAATGCTCTGTGAGTATGTCATTATCAGCTGAGACATTCTGGGCGCAGCATGGAACACATACTGTGACTAATGATCCTGAGGATGAGAAGTGTGGAGCAGGGCATAAAATAGGATTTGAATACACAAACCTTATGTCGCCCATCAAATTTGAACAGGAATATTGTGTCTAGGAACATGAAACAGACCACCCGTTTATAGGGCCATGGAACCGGAAAAAAGAAGATAAGATAATGAATTAAAGAGGGAAAAAGGAAGCAAACACATCGCCCAGATGGCAAATAATGTATGAGATAAGGTACAGAAGCAGGGCAGTGATGCTATAGTTACATGGTTTTGCTTTTCACATTTTCAGTGAGTAACCTAGGGTAGATTATTTTAATAGCCTGGTTGTAGTTTATTTTCTTTTCTCCCTTTCCCTTTGTGTACATCAGTTCAAATTATTTCCATATTGTAATAAATGACACTGACATAGATACAGGTGGCGAAATGCTCCTCTGTAGTTTTTCTATTAATTCAAAACAGAACCAATCTTTCTCCATCCACCTTTGCCTTTTACTATTTGGGATCTTTATATCTTCTTCCAGTGTCCCCAAAACTGCAGCCAGAGCTGCAAGACACGCACTATTGAATAGAGCACATCCACAGGGAGAAGGCAAAAGAAGAGGTTTTGGTTCAGCGACTGGTCTCAGATGTCTGTTCTTTATAATATATGTGGACAATTATCATACAATCTGCATATGAATCCTCTTATTTTAATGGAGAGAAAGGGCATTTTTTCTCTCCATCTTTTTTTGGGGGGTGAGTTCATTTGTTATTCTTGACTACTATTGAAGCATGTGTCTGAGGGTGGGGTTGGGGAGGGGATCTATAAGGAAGCACCCATTATGTCCCATAAATGTTTTTATGGGAAATTTCTATTTGAACAGAAATTCCATTTAACAAATGGAAATAATCCTGGTAATGCTGTTTTGTAAATTTTATTTTCTCTAGGACCGAAGCTTAAAATTGAATCCTGTAATCTGTTTATTCTTAGTTTAGAGCAGAAGGCATGATTAAAGAGAATGTGCTTTTGATCCTGAATGTTTGACAGATAGTGAATGTTTGAGACCACACAAGATTAGCTGAAGTTGTCGGAAGTAAACTTTTAGAAGGGAAATATTAAGCTACTTTCCTCCAAATATGATCTGTGGAACTCTTCCTGAAAGAGTTCTACACACCTCTACAGTTTTCGTCTAATAAGACCACACCTGGGAATCTGTGTGTTTTGCTCAAGGCGTTTGCTGTAGATTTTTGAAAGGTATCAGAGACATAAATGAAACCACCTGGAGACTATGGCACTCCCTGGCCTGTCTGGGATGGAGTTATTTGCCTTACTGCAGCTTGGTCGAGCTGCCACTTTGTTCTTTACAGCCCTGCTAAAAATAAAATCCATCAAAAGGTGTCAATGAGGTCTTATAGGTGGCAGTATTTCTACTTTTATGAAGGGTTGTTACTAAATATTTGTGAATAATATTGATAATGCCTATTTAATATTTATGAGGGCAAAGTATATGACCCAGTTCCTGGAATAAGTTAAACTGCTCAAAATCAAGATGCCTGGGAAAGTAAAACAAAACAAAGGTGTGGAAAGTAATCATTTCCTCACCCCCATGTATTAAAGTCTAAGAGACAAACAGGAAGCCAGCTAATCAATGAGAATGATAGATTTTTAAAAAGCTTTATCAGCTGTGCTGAAATTATTATCTTCATGTGGACAGAAAGTCAATTCTCCCATAAAATGTGTATAGTGTTTGAATCTCCTTTTATAGTGGCTCCTCTTAAGGTTTCAAGAACTTATAAAAACATATACTGGTACATCTTGTGAAACAGGAGAATTTGGAGAACCATATGTGAAAGATAACCAGATATTTCTCCAGGTGGATGACCAAGAGAATTAACAGTATTTTAAAGAAGTGCTTCTAGTGCTTTAGAATGAATCGGTTTTTTTTAAAGACAAAGAGCAGATTTTATTATAAAAATTGTGTGTATTATTATAGAAAGAAAAACAAGCAAAAGCAAATGCCTTATCATGAGTACATGGACATTTGGAAATCCTCAAAAGATACTATTTACATTTAGGTCTTCTACAAATGTTTACTGTGTATGCACAAAATGAGAACAGACTTCCCTTTTCCAAGTGCTAATTTACATTAATAATTGCTACTTTTGTATGTTATTAAGTCATCTTATCAATAAGTTCAGATTTCCACAATATTTCCTAAATTATCCTTAATAACTGGTTCTACAAACTAGGATTCAATATAGGATCATGTTATATGTACATCTTCTGTTCCTTCTCTTTGAATCTGGGAAGTTTCGTTGTTGTTTGCTTGAGTGGTTTTTCATTTCAAACACTTGTTAAAGAAATTATGCTGATTTTATGGAAGAATGATCTGTCTTCTCGATGTATCTAATTGTTTTCTTAGGTATCATAACATTTCTTGACCAGCTGTATTTTCTGCAAATGTGACTGTGAATGAGTACTGGATAGAGTCGTTATTTTATTTTTCTCTCCAAAATGAGTTTTAGATTCTGTTGTGATCTTCATGTTTCATTGGTCTAGAAATCTCTAATATATGTATGAATCAACCCATAGATACTGAGCTTGACCAGTAAATTATAGTGATTTAATGTTCCATTGTACTTTGGTGCTTTGCTCTATAACTTGAAAGTAGCATGTGCAGTGATATTTTGGTATCCCATTAAATGGCCAGTCCTCCTCTAGTGTTGTTTTTTTGTAATAGTCAATTTTGAATTCCTAAATTATTAAAGATAATGGGTATCTATATGATTTTGTTCTTCTCTTCTGTAGCATAATAAATCTTTACATCCAACTCTACTTTTATGCCTTTCCGGAGATGTTCAGGTATTGTTCAAATAAGAATCATTCCTTTCAAAAAGGATTAATGTCTGTTTTATGTTTTATTACTCACAAACTGATAATTTGGAAAGCATTTGTATATATATAATCTGACATTAATACTTCCTCCTCTTTCTCATGGGCTAGTATACCTTTATGAAATGTCTTAATTTGATCATTTTCTGCTGTCTCCTTTCTTTTTCATGAGTGCTTTGTTTTAAAATACTTTTCCATTTGCTTTCAATGTATTGCATGTTTAAAGGAAGAACTTTGGTTATTACGTATGATGGTTTCCCTTTGTATTTCTTCTTCATTTTTGAAGGCATTAAATAAATTGATAGAGAGCTATGTTTTAAACAATGTAAACTTAACTTGGCTGTTTTTAAGACATAGTGTTATTTAAGTTGAGGATTTAGTATTTTTCAAAAGACATACGTAGATTTTTTTTTTCTGAAACAAAATTGTCCATGTATCTTAAAAGCATACGTACATTTTTTTTTTTTAAAGTTAGTGAGTAAGCAGTGGAAAATAAACTATGATGAGCACTTGTTTTTAGTCATCAAAACCAATTGCTGTTGTTGGAGACTCTGTTGCAATAAGTCATATCATATAAATAAAATAAGTCATATCAGTAAAAATTGATAAATGATTATAAAGTAAAAAATATGAACATACCAATAAACATTATTATTGATTATATGACTTTTAGTACAAAATTATGCAAACTTTAAATTAATGTCAATAATTTAAATTTTGATCCTATGCAGTTGATTTAAGAGAAAAATATTGTTCTGGAGGCAAATTGTAGATAGAGTGCTCATCTCTTTAGATATAATTCAAACTTGTCTATATTTCCTAATTTTATTTATAGTTTTTTTTTTTTTTTTTAAGATTTATTTATCCATGCATACAAGAGCTGGGGTACAGGCCAGAGGTGTTGGGGGAGGTGAGAGGATTCACCACAGAGAGCAGGGAGCAGAACAGGCAGATCAATGGAAGTACACTGCTGAGGGGAGCAGCAGGCACAGCAGGAGAGGTCTGCCGCACCATGTGGGTTCCCCCTCCTGGTGGACAGCAGGGATCGAACTCGTGCTGCAGCGGCTGTGGTTTGCTTCATAGTGCATTGCTTAACCCACTGCGCCACCAGGGAGGCCCTATTTCCTAATTTTATGTAAAAAATGAAATTGCTATTGATTATAAAACTTAAAAGAGTAAAGTCTACATTCAAAGTGGAATTAGAGAAATTCTGATAAGCTTAACAAGAAGGCTGTGTATAGGCTATTAATCACGTATTAATCTATTAAGTGTAACCCATTAATAAAAGTAATCACATATAGTATTATATCTTGTAGTGCATGATGGCATATATTTGAAGGAAGCATCACACTGATTATTTTCAATTGAGAGCCTATTCTGAAGGTTATATATGAAGGTTATGTTACTTGAAAAAAACTGAAATGTCTTGCTATATATTTTCATAGCTTGTTATCTGAAAAAAATTAAGGGAAATTTTTAACAAGTTCTAAATTTTTCTCATATTATAGGGAAACAAATTGAAGGGAAATATGCAGAGCAAATGACCATTCTCCACCCAGTTATCAAGGTTGTACTTTTTTTTAAAGTATAGTCTAAAAATAAAACCCTTCCTAAATAGGCTAGAAGAATTAAAACCCAGTGAACAAGTAGAAAACAGGTGTTAATCCACTGGCCACAGAGACTAGATCTTTTGTTTTTGATTACCATACATTACTAAAGCATTCCTGTTACTCTCATTATTGCCAATTGTACTTATTTTATATAACAAAACCTAAAAGCATATGCTTATTATGGATTATCCTAAAAAAGATGCAAATCTAAAAAGAAACAGTACAGGTTTTGAAAATAAAATTACTGATATTAGAACAGACTGAATTATATCACACTGCAAGGGATTCTTAATGATCTTTGATGAATGAGACCTGTGCATTTTTAGTTTAGGTTATGCAATTTGACTTGATTTTAGAGATCCCTAAAGTGACTTAAAACCAGGAATTTGTTTATCTAATTAGAAATACAATCTTCACCACAAGTTGTCATAACTTCCTATGCCTCTGAATAATGATGAACACTCTTGTTATTGATTAACATGAGATTTTGTTAATATCGTGGAAAGAAAATGGATCTAATTGGATTCACTTTAAATAGAAAATTGTTGGGTGCGGGAGGTATGTAGATTATAATTGCTTGAATTCTAAAGAAATCTAAATTCTTCTGAATGCTTAGTGAAATGAAAGGTGGCTTCAATTTAATGTGGAACGTCTTATTATAACCATGTCTATTAAAGCACAATAGACATATGGAAATATCTTGTGACTGAACTGAAGTTATATATGTGTGTATATATATATATACACACATACACACACAATACATTTATTGTGTTCCTGTAAAAGGCCAAGATTAAAAGCAGTCTTGATATTGGCAAATCCATGGACAATTATGATTATAGGAGGAGAGTTCTATCATTTGCTATATTACTTAGGACTCCTTTGTTATGTTTAATGCATCCAGGCATTACCTTTCAAGACTAAAACTTATTCAGAGTGGCTGATACTAGAATTAATTTTGGTATCTGAGTACACTTTCTTTCTTTCTCATTGGCCCCGAATATTGTCCTGTGGTATTTTAGCAGAGGCTAGTTAGCTTTAAAGAACAATAGGTTTTCTTTGTTTAACTAATTTCATAGAGCTTAAGTGCTTTCCCCACATGCTTTTAAGAGATGCCGAAAAGTCCTAGAGATTTCATGGACAATTATGCAGTGAACCTAAGTCTTTCTAAATAAGAGTGATTTAGGTTTTCAGACTGTAGTTGAAGGCAAATTGAAACCACAGTAAGCTTTTAAACTAGATATTGTCATTAAAGTTGATATAAGACCATCACTGCTTTAGGAGTATGATTCTGGAAAATTAATACTTTTAAACAAATGTGAAAACTTAAAAATGTAAAATGAGTTTTTAAATGACTATTTGATTTACTGGAGTAAAGATAAAATGAAGATTAGACATCAATTTTTAGAAAGCCATACACCAAATGAGATTTTCTGAATATTTTGTTAAAAAATGTAAATGAAAACATGTTGTCCCATAAAATTTCCATTCTAAAATGTCCCCAAATATTTAGCCTCTCCACTGAGACAACAGCATGGGCTTCAGTATGGAGGTTGTGGTGATGGGCCCTTGAGGTCATTTTCGTTACTTTAGGACAAAGCCAGCTCTGAGTCTCCAAACTATTAGGCTCAGGAGCTTGGAAGTTTGCAAGACTCCTGGAGTCTGATGAAAAAAAAAATTTTTTAAACAAAAAAATAAATAGAAGAGTTGTAAAAATGTGTTAATTATCCAGATCACATTTTAACTGATAACATTTTAAAAAGTAAAATTACATTTAAATCTTGTGTAATGGGTATGTTTGTATATGATAGACTGACTTAGTTTAAATGTCTCTTGCTTCAAGACATGGCTTATTGCTGAAATTACCAGTTCTCAATTATATTAAAGCAATATTTTAGGGTATGTTATTGTCCCTCAATATTCTCTCCTCCATACAGGTTACAATAGATTTTCCTGGCTGTTGGCAGTTTCCTACCTGAGCTGTTTTTGCCTCTTCAATCATTTCTTCCCATGGCGGCTGGAGGGACCTTTAAAGGAAATCAGATCATTTATCTTTGCATTTATCAGTATGGATTAAAATCTTTCATTGTTTCCCATCAACCTTACATTAGGGTTGCTAGATAAAATATAGGTTAAAGATGCTTATCATGCAAAATACAGTATTATGTTATTTTGATGAGACATTTTGTAATAAAAATGATTTGTTGTGCATCTGAAATTGCAGTCTGTATATTTATTTAAATAAGGCTACTATATATATTCACTAAATCTGTCACCATGTTTAACTCACAAAGTAAATTCCTTCCCATAGCCTGCAAACCTACACTCTGGGACCCATCTAACTTAGCAGTCATCATTTTGTATCAGCCTTTACCATACTTTCTATCTCATTTTTTTTTAAGATTTTATTTTTTATGCACACAAGAGCTGAGATACAGGCCAGAGCCATGGGGAAGTGTGTGTGTGTGTGTGTGTGTGTGTGAGAGAGAGAGAGAGAGAGAGGGAGAGAGAGGGAGGGAGGGAGGGAGAGAGGGAGAGAGGGAGAGAGGGAGGGAGCGAGAGAGGATTCACCAGAGACAGAGTGGGGAGCAGGATGGGCAGATCAACTGAAGTACACTGCTGAGGGGAGCAGTGGGTGAGGCAGGAGAGGTCTGCTGCACCATGTGGGTCCCCTCCCTGGCCAGGTATTGAACTCGCACAATTGCGGAATCCCCATAGTGCAGTGGCCAGCCCTTGGAGCCACAAGGCCCCTTTCTATCTCAACTTCAGGGTAACCTGTTAGTAAGTTGTAAAATCAATTTAGTGGACTCTACCTCACTAGTAAAAAAAAGAGAATAAAGATTTGAAACAAAAATCATAATGAAAAATGTTTTATAAAACTGTATGTGTGTGTCCATGTCTGCGTGTTAAGTGGTGAAGTAAAACTAATTTTTTACTGTGGGATCAGAACAAAAATTTTGAAGGCCTATGTCAGCCATATCACTGGTCAGTCATTTCCTCAAACATATAAATGGAACCACTTTTCTGCTTCAGGCCTTTTCATACTGTTACCTCTGCCTGAAATAATTCTCTCCACAAAACTTAATTACTTTCATGTATTTAGCCACTTGGCTTCTAAGTTTAATGATACTTTCTAAAGAAGCCTAATAACAGCAGCTTCTATTCCATAGGGAGAACTGGCAAGGCCCTCCCCTAATACATGACAGATGAATATATAGAATGGTAACATAGTCATATAGAATGGTAACTGGGATTTTATTTTAATTTACTATCAAAAAAATTGTTATTTTTCTGAATTGTTTCTGTATATTTAGAGCAACTAGTGTCACCTTTTATTATGGAGGTATAATTCATTATCTATGTTAAGTGGTCACAAATAATGAAGTCTAGAACAGAAATTTGCTTCCTTATTTTGGTTGATTTAGTTATTTACAAATATTATTTTTTATAATGTGTAAGTACCTGATGATTAGAAACTGAATGTCTGTGGAATGTTCTGTTTCTAATCCATAAAAGGATTCATATCTCTTAGGGTGAAATAATTTGCACAAATATGTTTTGTGGATTAGAGATAAACTCTTCTTGAATATGCTTACATGGACTAAATAGTGCTGATTTTATTATGTGATACTTATAAAAGACTTTGCATAATGTCACCCTTTTCCATTTATATAGACTTCTTAAAAATGAGCATGCTTGTCTTCCAGCTACTAACAACAGATGTGCTTAGCATAAAACATCAGAAGTAGATTTTGCAGACTGTAGCTAAGATCTAGTAAAATTGGAATGAAAATTTGCCTTCAAGGGAACAGTCTGTTATTTTCTTCCGTAAACCTGCTTCATATTTTCCTTAGAAGTGTGGAGGAAAGGATGCGTTTCTCAGTCACACCTCTGTATTAGCACAGGTTCATTTTTTTTAAATAAACTTAAAAATTTTAAAAAGGATTTACAAATTCACATTAGCCCTTGTCTAAGCAATCTTTAACAAAAGGTTTTCAATTGAAAGAGTATAGATAGTCTCTTCTGCCATTTGTATGTAAAAATGCTTTGAGTTGGGTCAAAGAGGAAGGTTGACCCTCAAAAAGAGAAGAGGTGGGGCCTCCCTGGTGGCGCAGTGGGTTGGGCAACGCACTATGAAGCAAACTGCAGCCACTGCAGCACGACAGCAGGAGTTCGATCCCTGCCCCGGCCAGGGAGGGGACCTACATAGCACAGCAGACCTCTCCTGCTGTGCCTGCTGCTCCCCTCAGTAGTGTACTTCTGTTGATCTGCCTGTTCTGCTCCCTGCTTTCTGTGGTGAATCCTCTCACCCCACCATACGTCTGGCCTGTACCCCAGTGCTTGTATACATAAATAAATAAATCTTACAAAGAAAAAAAAGAGAGAAGGGACATTCTTTGGTCAAGGATATATGAGTAACCACATACTCCTGCTAGCAACTGCTAATTAACTCTCAAAATCTATCTTTGGAACGGGAGGGTAGTTAAGTGTTGAAAACTACAGACATATCAAAACAAGGTTTTGCTTTTTTTTTAACTTAGGAAATATATTTTTTAAAATTTTAATTCTCTCTATATATTTTACATTGTTTTTCATTTTTGTACAGTGTATATTTCTCATCTCCGTGAAATTTCCATCACCAATTCACCCGTGCACCATCCACATAGTCTCTTGTGCTCTTTCCACCCATTTTGTTCCTTTACCCTCTTCTTCCCCTTGGGAATGTCTCAGATTTATAGTTGTCTGTTGGTTTTGATTTTTAATTTATTATAATTGATTTTTTCCCTAGTCCCTTGTTTGTTTCCTCTACATTCCTCCTATAAGTGAAAACATCCTATATTTTTCCTTGTTATTCTGACTTATTTCATTCAGCATAATCCCTTTTAGCTCCATTCATTTGCTGGGAATTGCATGAGTATCTATTTTGATTGCTACGTAATATTCCATGGTGTCTATATACCACATCTTCTTGATCCAGTCATCTATCTTTGGGCGTTTGGGTTGTTTTCATAGTTTGCCTATTGTGAAAAGTGCCACAATAAACATAGATGTGCAGGTGTCTTTCTGAATTAATGTTTTTGTGTCTGAGTGTGGCAGAATGCCTTTCAAAAATAATTAAAATAAAATAAAATAAAATTGCTGTTGTCATAGAGAGCTTTCAACTATTAGACAAAACTTTTAATTTTTCTTTCTCAACATTGCTTCATATTTGAGGATCAACAAAGTAAAGTGAAATTAATTTGTCAAAACTACTGCACATACTTTTAATATTTAAAGGCATTTTTTTCTAAAATATTATGACCTATATCACCCCAAATTTCCTTCTAACCTCAGCTGTGAGAGGCTTTCAAGTTCCTAAAAACAATCTTTGAATTTACTCCAATGTTCTGGTGCATTAAATTGGTAGAATTTTAGGAATATACTATATAGTAATAATAGCCTACTGTCCTATACCACTTTACAATTCTTGAATTGTAAATAAACCTCTATATTCTAAGTTACAACTTTTTCCTTAAAGGTTCATAAAATGTTTGCTTGCAAAATTTTAACAAAAAAAAAAAATCAGTTTTAAACCCGGGTTTGTTTATTTTTAAATCTCTCTAAGGCTTGGGATCATCCCTGTTAGTTTTGCAGTTGATTTTGTTCAGTTATAATGTGAAATGATAAGCTCTCTGAATCTATTAATTGCCAGAAAGAACTATGTAGACATTTTACTAACAGATAAAAACATCTTTTCCTATCGAGTTACAAGCTTTTATTTCAAGTAAAAACAATGAAATTTTATCTATTTATCCAGATTTATCAAATTATATCGTTCTAGAAATACTATGCAGCTGTGAAAGAAATTGACCATGTCAGTGTGTACCCCATTTTCTGTGGCACTGATTAGTTTTGTAATGTACCTTTCCTGATGACAAACCAAAAGTTCGTTCCGCATTAATGCACAAATAAAATTTATTCTTTGATTTGCTACTGCAGAATGCATTTTCAAAACTAGTCACTACTTGAAAAATTGTTTCTGACTTGTGGTTGGCCAGAAGTCTTGATTGCAGGAGAACAACCCATTTCTATAAGTAGGGGAACAGGCAGCTGTTGTTTGTTCCTCAGAACTTGACAGTTGCAGTATTTGAGAAATAGGTCTTAATACTTTGCTTAACCAACATTTCATGACATTTGAGCGTCTGAGTCATTCTTTCATTGGATGAACATGCCACGGAAGTCACAACGGTGACTGAAAATTCAAGACTGTAAACCTTTTAGTGATCCTGAATTGACTTTTTAGTATGAAAATTCCTATACAAGGATCACAGGAAATAGTACTAAAGCACTGACTTTGAAAGAAAAGAACAATAAGTTGGTGTTATCCTTAAAATTTATAAAATATCAAATGTTATAACTTTTATGTTGTCCCCACTAGTTAGTCTGTGCTTGTGTGTCAAAATATTTTGAGAGACCCTAGATATCTCGTCATTTTAGCTTTACCTTGTCTCTTCATGTGCTGTGTAAGTAACCCAATTCAGTAGGAAGTAGCTGCAGTGATGAGTTTGCATCTCAAGTCTTTCCAATTGTACTGAAATTTGCCCTTTGGCAAATCTGATCTTACTATTCAAAGCACTGTGAGAATTCTGCACAGCCTCCAGAAGACTCTTCATGCTGAGATTTTAATTTTATTTTGTTTTGTTTGTTTCTATTTTGCACATAGAAGATGAACTGGAATTGTTTTCAAGATGCCAGAAAACATATGCAGACAACACATGCAGATCAATTGTCATTTCATGCATATGGCTGAATGGAACAAATTTAAATGTATGGAATTTGGCTTGGCATTGCAAACCACAAAGGCACTGTCTATGTAACCTTGGTGGCCATGGGAATGCACCTCTTGGATCTCCATCTATTTAAGACACTTAAGGGAGCTCAAGTGTCTGCAAGCATAGAAGCTGCGCTCTGAAATTCACATTGCTGCTTGTGCCAAAGGGCACCCCTCAGACCTTCCCTACCAACCACTAAGCATGAGGCATAGCAGACAGGCATGTTCCTAACAGATACAAGACTTCTTTGTAGTGTAATTTTGCCTTAAGTACTCATCAACTGCCTCACCTAACTTTTCTTGGCATGGAAGTCAGAGCTGCCTTCTTATTAAGTGATTGACTAAACTCCCTCCATTTCTCTCTTCTTCTTTCCTTTCTTTCAACCATATTTATATCCTGGTCTATTAACTACAAATCCTCCCTTTACTGCCTCCCCTTTTACTGTTTTTTTTTTTTTTTTTTTTTTTTTTNCCCCTTTTACTTTTTTTTTTTTTTTTTTTTTTTTTTTTCCCTCTGAGATTTTTTTTTTTTCTCATTTAATTCTGTTTTGTATCTGCTTCTCAGAGGACCAGGATTAATGCAACAACCAACACTGACATTACATAATCTTAAAGAATTCTCTCCACGAATATGCATAGTTATATTATTTTGTTCTTAGAGTGTATGTTGCTACAAAATATTCAGAGAAGTCAGAAATAATTTTATAAGAAAACTGAAATACTTGGTGAATAGAGAGGTTGTAAATTATAACATTATATACTAAAAAAGTGCTTTCTATATCTCCATGTCTCTTTATCACATTTATTAGCAGTAGGAAAAATAAGTTAACGCTGTAAAGCAGTATTTGCAGAGTAATTGGAATTAGCACATAATCCATAAGGGTTATTTCAATTTGAGGATTTATATCACATTTCTAGTTTCACGTTTGTAAACCTATATACATATGTTTTTGTTTTCCTACTAGAAGGCTAGGTTATCACTGGAGTTTAAAATGCTCCTTCAAGCTTGATCCCCTAGAGAACAGAGACCAGGATTATTTGCTTTTTATTTCAAGTTCCTATGAAACCCAAATTCAGAGGAAGTGCATAATGACTATTTTCACACTTTCCTACTGAAATTGTTGCCCTAGGCCAGCATTATTGGCACCCCCTGGGAACTCATTAGAACTACAGGATCTAAGGTTCCTACAGAATTTATTGATTCCAAATCTGCTCTCTATTAGGTTTCTAAGTGGTTCACATGTACATTGAAGCGTTAGATACACTGATCCAGGAGATATGCCTATTGGAGTATTTATTCTTTCTACATCATTTTTCCTCAATAACACTAGTGGTTTTGGTGATATTGTCCTCATTCCTGAAATAGCTTCAGAACCATTAGTTTAACTGGTGTCTCTGTTATTCATAACAAGTGTCTTTCTACTACAATTGAGTTTATGTTAATAAGGTCACTTGCAAAGAACTTAAGGATGGGTAAGCATAGAGGGACCAACCATATTTCTAATGTTAGAATTTTCAGTCCTAAACTTTGATTTTCTGGGAGGGGATACAGGCTAAAAGTTGAGTCAATCACCAGTGCCAATTTGATTAGTGAATCAATCATGTTTATGTCATATAGTATCCATAAAGTCCCACAAAGGATTGGATTCAGAGAGATTTAGGGTGGTGAATATATTGAAAGAACCTGGTGAATACATACTAAGGGGCCTGGAAGTCCTTTCCACACATCTTGTCCTATGAATCTCTTCCATCTGGCTGTCCTTGAGTTGGAATTTTTTCATAATAAACTGGTAACCTAGTAAGTAAAATGTTTTCTGAATTTTTCCAGTCACTCTAGCAAGCTATTTGAACCGAGGAGAGAGTCGTGAAAACCTCTGAATTATAGAGAGTTGGTCAGAAATACAGGTGACAACCTAGACTCCCTGGCATCTGAAACCCAAGACAGGAGTCTGAGCTTGTGAGATTGGTTAGAAGCAAAAATAACAGTGTGGGTTGCTACTGGACCTGAAATGGGCAGGAATAGTCTTACGGAACTAAGCCTTACACAGTGGGATCTGACACTATTTCAGGGTAGACAGTGCTAGGAATGAGTTGAATTCTTAGACAATCAGCTGATGTCAGGGACTTGCTTGGCGGATGGGGATACTTTTCTTCTCTCCCAAACAGATATGCTAGGATTTTGATCGGGACACTCTTGGTTTTTATAGTAGTGTATGTCACTTCTGTATTAAATTCTATAATCCTCAAATTTTTATCCTAGTGCTTGAAACAGCTTTAATTTTAGTATGTTTTTAGCACAAAAATACTGTTTTAATTGAGTCTAAATAAAATTACTTATTTAAAGACAAATACCTATTTTTATGTATCTTGTTTTCTGTGTATATATATGTATAGATGTATACTCAAATATATTAATTCTATTATCAGTTTTCAGTTTGCAGTCTATCAGTGTGGTTAGGCATAAGCCTGGTAGAAAAAATACATAAAAATGACATATTATTACAAATGTATAAAGTGTTGATTTTTTCATCAGTTATTTTTTTCTCATTATGTATTTAATCTTCGGTTAGTCGGAAGTGGAGTAGGAGCAGAAAACAAGAATCTAGACATATAGGCCTAATGACATTCAAGGTTTATTTAAACATATTTCTTGCTGTTTCTTGATTGAAGGATTTTAAATTACTAGTGAAGAACAGAAATAGTCATCGCCATGTGTACTGGATCTTGAGTCACGACACCACAGAATTCAGTTTTTACTTGACAGAGTTGACCCTTTACATGGAAAGAGTCCTGCTTCTGATTAAAAACTAATTCAAGGGTTATTCAGAGACAATTATGTAAAGCCTGGAGATTTCTCATGTGTATGTTCTCCTGGGATCCAGGTGCTTGAAGCAAAATTTTAAAAGATATAATGGAACTAGAATTCCCCAAAGATACCTTAGATCATAATAGATAGAGTTCTATTAAGAAGGAATTAGAAAATGTATAAATTTTTCCACATCTTTCAGACTTAAAAATTACCCCCTACCCATAAAATATATGTTTAAATACAGGAACCATTAAAAAAACTTTCTAAGAAGGAAAAATATTTATTATAGAATATTTTGAGTCTATAACACAGCTTTTAGAGAGGTAGACTTAATCAATACTTTGCAAAATTAGTAAACATACTTTCTTGGAAGTTTACAATTATTTGTAGAACAATACTATAAAATTTGGAGACCAGTACTATTTTGTAGATTTAAACTTGAAGGTATTAAAGAGATCCCTCATTTGTCAAAAGTAGATTCCTTCAAAGGGACATTTATAATGCTTACTGAATCATGGGTTAGAATAGAAACTTGACTTTCTGCATTATCAGGAAAAATTCTTGGTAGAGTTTAATAAGATCATATTGATCAAACTTAAGAAGGCTGACACATGTCAATTAAAATCAAAAGTGACATATATAAGCTACAATGCCAATTTTTTTTTTTACAATAGAAATGTAACTGTCATAGCACATTTCCTTTAAAGAAGGTACATGAGGAGACCATTATAAAATTGCTAATTGATAATAGCACAAGAACTTGGTTTGAGAGGTTGGAATGGAGTGGAAGGGGTAGTTATATGATTTTAATATTTGATGCCCATAGGCCAAAACAGACAGATGTATCATTTTCTCAATAGATTCACTTACTCTTTTTTTAATGAGGGTTTAAGATTTTGGTACAGGGCAATCTTTTCCTTGCATAATGATGGATAGCTGCTGCCAAAACTGTTCTATTTATCTCTGTATATATTTCTGACAGATTCCTTCTAGTTGAAACTTCTTTTCCTTCAGCAGCATTAATTTTAAATTTTATTTACTGCCAGGTTCTTATTTGCATATATTATCTCTGTTGAATTTCCAATTTAGCTTCCCAATTGCAGTCCCGTTTCTCTTACTTCCTACATCTTGGTGTGGTCCTGTTCTTGCCCTTCCAAGCACTGATTAACAGTTGATGAAAGCATAAAACTGGATTCACAAAAACACACATAATATGTTCTCATTAAAATCACATTACACTTTATATTATTATGAACTCTTCTTTTACTATGATTTTGGAAAACAATGATGGTTAATGAAATAACATTTCAAAAATGTCCTTAATATGTTTCAAAACATGACATTTATTTGGATTTTTTATATTTTTTTGAGCATGCATTACATTTAATCTACTACTATATATGTAACAAAAATACTTAGTGATATTTATATGTTGATTTTGTATGTGGCAGAGAAGTAGTTAATTAAAAACAACCTTTTTACATTTAATTAAACAAGCTATTTTAGGGCAAAGATTTTTGAGTTCAAAAATAAGTTACATTGACTTACCTTGTTTTTGAACAAGTGTATAAACAGTTCAATTATTGTAAAATATACCTCAGTATTGATCTTTACAGCATAAATATTTCAAAGTAGTGGACCTCTCCTGGCTTGCCTGCTGCTCTCTTCAGCAGTGTCTTTCAGTCAATCTGAGTGTTCTGCTCCCCATTCTCTCTCAGATGAATCCCCTCCCGTGACTCTGGTCTTTACCCCAGCTCTTGTATCTTTAAAAAAATGTTTGTTAAGCATTTTATTCCCTAGAAAGAGAAATAAATATTTTTGATTAAACCAAGATTGGTTGATATCTGACTAACTGTGATTGGGAGTTCTGATATTTTCAAAGCAAAACACACCCTAATGATTCAAACCCTTAGATATTTTTAAATGCTTCAGTTGAAATAGTATCAATTAAGAGCAGTTGGGAATTTGCATTTTCGTTACAACTATTATTATTCTAGGATTTTTCCCCCCAGCTGGTATAGAAAAATATTAATAGACAATGCTTGCTAAGTTAAAAAGAGATTTCTGTGTCTCAGCATCTTTAATTTATTATATCTAGTGCATAGGGGGAACTATTGAGACAATTTCCCACAGTAATTTAGTGCCACTTTCTACTTGTAAGAAGGATAGATGAGCACACACAGTTTTACCAAGCTGTTTGTCAAATGAAAGGAGAAGCCAGTGTTTGTGATAAATAATTTGACTGTGAACGTTTTTTTTTAACTAATACTTTCAACAAATATTTTTTTATTATTTTTTAAAGATTTATTTATTTATGCATACAAGAGCTGGGGTACAGGCCAGAGGTATGGGGAATGAGAGGAGTCACCAAAGAGAGAGTGGGGAACAGAACAGGCAGATGGAATGAAGTACACTGCTGAGGGGAACAGCAGGTGAGGCAGGAGAGGGCTGTATTGCTATGTGGGCCCGCTCCCTGGTGGGGGATCAAACTCGTGCTGCAGTGGCTGCTGAAGCCCATAGGGTGGTGCTTAACCCATTGAGCCACCAGGGAGGCCCCTCAACAAATGTTTATTTATTGAGCACCTTATATAATAGTCATTGTCTTAAGCACCGGGGATATATTTAAGATGGGGTAATAAACAATAAATGAATATTTGTGAACTGTGTCAAGTAATGATAAGTACTCTGCAGAAAATCAGAGCAGGGAAGGATGGTAAAGAGTGAAAGGTGGTTGGGAGAGAGGAAAAGCGCTCCTACACCTACAACTGTGAGGGAAGCCCTGGCACGTGAGTGAGACTAAGAAGCAAGTGAGAGAGATTCCTCTGTACTGCTGGTAAATGATCAGCAGTGGATCTCAGATGCTGAGTAATTATAAGAGTAAGACTCTGACTATGGTGGAGGACTATGGGTGCTTTGGTGGTAGGCAACTTATGATGACCACCCTGAGTAGAGAAATCCTATACTGTGGAAAACCAAACAAGGATGTAAAATAATGGTCTATCACTAATTTAAAAAAAAGAGAAAAATCAAGATTCGGAGACAGACCACTTACATTTGGGATTTCTAAGGGATTGTACCTTTAAATCTGGCCATGACCACGTAACTCTAGTAAATTTGATTCAGGATGTCAGACTGCAATATGATTTAAAATTTGATGACAGAAAGTTATGAAGAAATAATTGACTTTTCGTACTAAAATTCAAGGGAATATAGAGTGCAGTCTCATTGTCCTCTCACTTGAGGGATATGAATATAATATATGTAGTATTAGCTATACCAGTTCTTAATGATATATTTGAAGAGAATGTTAGCTTGGATATGGGAGACAGAGTTTGATATATAAAAACAAGAGATAAAGTTTAAACAGTCTAGGACTTGTCCAAGAGTAAAGACCTCAAAGGTATAACACTTCGTTTCTTTATCATTGTTCTTACTTCTATTAAGAGATTGGTGTTTTATTTGAATAATAGAGATAAGTGGAAAAAATAACATTTAATAGAGTGAACAAATAATGTATGCCCAGTTGCTATCCCACAATCAAACTCAGTTTGTTAGTCAAAAAATATTTTTCTCTATCCCCACCTGTAGAGAATTTTCTGATGCACTTTCGTCATTGCCCTATGTGAACTCAGCAGGTATAGCAGCCCATTAGAAAATGCCAAAGGGCTTCCTTGGTGGCATAAAGGTTAAGTCCTAGCAGTGCAGCCAGAAAGACCAAAGTTTGATCCCCAGCCAGGGAGCTGACCCATACGGCACAGCAGACCTCTCCTGTCTCGCCCATTGCTCTCCTCAGCAGTGTATTTCAGTAGATCCACTTGTTCTGCTCCCCACTCTATCTCTGGGGAATCTTCTCACAACCTGCACTTCTAGCCTACACCCTAATCCTTGTATGCATAAATAAATTTTTAAAAGAAAATATCAAAGCAAGTCCTCTGGCCTCCTGTTCTCTAAAGACACAGAGACTTAAGTCTTGTGGGGTAATTTGGAGGGGGCTAGGGTTCAAAGCAAAGCACAATCACTTTTGGAATTTCAAATGCATTCCATTGGAATTTCACTTTCTATAGTAAAAAGACTAAATCCCAGCTTTTATTCTAAATGCACAATGCTTCCTTTGATAGTAATGCCGTGCCCCACTGTAGTAGAGCAGAGCAGGCAGGTGCTGGGGGATTTGGGAGTGGGGGTTGGCTAGGAGACCAGCCCATCTCCTAGTCCCTGGGGAGTTTTTAATCTTGCTCCTTGGGCTCTCTTGGGCAATGTCCTGTGGTCCTGCCTCTCTGTAGTTACTGGTACTTCTTGCAATACCAGTCCCACCACAGCCATTCTCAGTGTGATGCTGCCCTTATGGGCTCAGCCTCCAGGGTCAGGTGTGTGCATTTGCACAAGCCCACATCATACTCCAGGTGTCCACCATAGGGCACGTGTGCCCCATGCTCTAGTGCCCAAGCGTCTTCTGTATTAACACAATCAAGACCCAGGTGAAAGCCACAGAGGCCAGGGCCATAAAGCCTGACCTATATTCATTTACCCTATATCCCACATACCCCTTTCTTTCCAGTCCTGTATCAAGACTTGATAATGGAATTAATTTTGCAAACAAGACTTCACTTAACCTCTGTCCTTAATGGGTTTGGTGGGTGTTATTTCTTTACTTTCCAAGACAGGAAGGATTTCCCTGCTTTTAGAAAATTTGCATTATGCTGTTTTGCTTTCCCGAAAGATGGACATTAGTATCTGATTTCTTAACCAAAAGAAATTAGAAAAGGATGTATACTTTTACCATATATAGGGTAAATGAAAATGATTTTTCCATCCTGATGCCATTAGCATCAAATGATAGATCCCTGAGAGTCTACCACATGCCTGATGGTGGGCATCTGGAGTAGGGTGTGGGCATACGTAGATGGATACGCCTGTGCCAAGAGACTGGCCATATAAGGGTGGTGTCATGGTGACACCAGAAGTGGCACAAGCAATAGAAGCAGCAGCCGCCGCCGCAGCCGCAGCCGCCGCTGCCGCCGCCGCCGCCGCCGCAGCCGCAGTAGCAGAGAAGCACAGGCACAAGAGACTGCCCCAGAGCCCAGAGAGAGTGGAATTTGCCATTAGGCCTCTCGACCCCTGTCGTGTACCGATTGCCCCACTGCTAGTTATGGAGAAAAATCAAAACCCTGAAATCGGGGTTCCTTGGTGGCATGAGGGGTTGAACATCGCACTATGAGGCTTTTGTAGACACTACAGAACAAGTTCAATCCCTGGCCAGGGAGGTGACCTACATGGCACAGCAGACCTGCCTCGCCCACTGCTCCCCTCAGCAGTGTATTTCAGTAGATCTGTCTGTTCTGCTCCCCAATCTGTCTCTGGTGAATCCTCTCATCCACCACCTCTGGCCTGTACCCTAGCTCTTTTATGTATTGTAGGGTCTGTGAAAAGTGATTAGGTTTTTCCACCCTCCTGCCATTGTTGTTGATGATGGACACCTGTGGTCTGCACGCATGCCTAATGGCAGACACCTCAAGTAGGGTGTGGGCATGCACAAGTGGGCACACCTGGGCTGAGACACGGGCATATAAGGGTGGCTTTAGGAGGCTGCCAGAAAGAACATAAGCGGAACAGAGAGGGCGAGAAAAAGCAGCAACAGAAGCCTTCTAGAGAGTGAAAATGTGTTGGGGGCTAGGAGGCCTGCCATGTTCCTGGTCACCTCTAAGATGAAGATCAATAAAAGCCTGAAAAAGCCACCAAAGCCTCCAGGACTCCTCCACCCGTCTCCACGGATCATGGAGAACCTGCCCTGTGTCTTCCTGCCGCTACACCATAGAAAGTAAAAAGTGAAAACAGTGGTCAGCCTTTTTAGGCAGCAGTACCTGCCATGGAGGCAGCAGGCACCTGCAGCAGGGAGTATAGCACCCCAACTTCTTCTGGGGGTCCTGCACGCTGCATGTCAGGATTAAGTCAGTGTAACTCTGCACTCGGGCTGGGAGATAGGTCCTGTATTTCTAGTTGTTTGGTGCATCCACTAGAGAGATGTGTCCTAATATAGAAAAACCTCGAATTGCCGTCAGGGTGTTCCTGCTGACGTAAAGCAGACGCAACGAAACTGTCGCAATATCCAGTTGCCGGAAAGTGAGGCGGTCTAGGAACCGAAGCGCTTTGCGAGATTCATTCAGTACGATGGAGCGTGCTGTGATGATTCCGGAAGGTCATATAGGTTTCGGGCAAAGTTGCAAGATGTTTTGAGTACCTACCTACAAAATAAACGTATGAGGTCATATAGTGAAACACTGTGTGCTATTTCCACCCTCTGAGGCAGTGAAATATGCAGAGGAGGACAAAACCGGACCTTTGACATGAGGCAGGCGGCCACAGAAGAAGGTGTGGACATTTTAGTGACTTGCCTGCCCTATTGGACTCAGAAGGCAATGATATGTTAATAGCTGATGCTCTTCATCTCTCTCTAACACCTGGGTCTCCTGGACCTCGCTCAGCCCTGGCACCAACAACTCAGCCTGAAACGCCATCTTCACCATGTTGCAGTCTTGTAGCATTCTTGATGCCTTTCTGATTTTGGTAAGTGAAACTACATGCTACATTCATTATTTCTATTTTGTATAAGTCTACATTTAATGTACCACTCCTGCTTTTACTGTGCATTTGTGTTATTTTAGATTTTATGCATTATTTGTTATGCTTTAGCAGATTATCTTTTGCATCTGAGAAAGTTAAAAAAAATTCCATACAAATTTATAGCTAGTGTGTTTTTTCCATTGTGTCCACTTACAAAAAGTTTCATTAAAGGTCTTTGAGATAGTGGGGGAAAATTGCTCTATGTCTAGCTGTTGACACAATCTGCTACTTATATTTGACTTGTACACGTGTCTGTTTTCAGAGTTTGTCTATTGAATTAGTCTGTTTATTTAATGTTGTTTTAGTCACTTTTGAGGCCTAATTAGAAACCATTTTCCCTTCTTGAGCAGCTAATTAGTTCTACATCCAACTCTACCCTTACTTGACCTTCACACTTAAGCCACTATGCACTTACCGCAGAGTTAGGTATCAGAAAACCAGGGACAACCACTTATGCTCTCTAAAGAAATAAATTCATTTAGATAATTATCCACAGGTAGCTTACAAAACTTGGCTAACCCCACCCACCCTGCTTACCATACATACACTGGCACCTATGCTTCTATCTAGCTTATCCCCTGTACCTGGCGTGTAAGGTGTTCTGTGACTCTTACAATGTATTTTAGTTATAAGTAACAGAGTTGTACCTTTCTTCTGTCTGAATATAATGGTATTGTGTCCATCACCAAGAGTTGCTCTGCACTTTATAGTAGTTCATTCTCTGGACCTTCTCAAGAATATGGAACAGATCCTTGACTTCTATGTAGACTAGATTATACCACCCAATCAGTTGAAGTCTTTCTAAAGAGTTATGTATTCTTTCCCATATCTGAGTAATTTCAAAGTGGAAACTTTATCAACCCGATTATATAAACTTGTTCATACAACACACGACATCTAGTAGACCTCCATTCCTCATCTCCCCTTACTTCTATACTTTTATCTCCCTTTCTTTAGTCAAATAGGAGCTGGCAAACTGGTTGATTATGGCTATTTCATTTTTTCTAATGAGCATTTATACTATGGCTGAAAGGTAACACCTGTACACATCCCTTTTCTCTATAAGGAGGGTATGCTTTACTCATTAAGTGGACTTGGTAAGAACCTGCTGTTTTCCTCCTCAGCCACTACTGGCAAAAATAATTTATGACAGAATCTTATTTCCTCACACACATGCCCTGTATTGGCTTTCATTCTAAGACTTATTTTTAATTCCTGAAAAAACAACCAGTATGGAGTTGACCAAGGTTCTGGACTGAACAGAAAAATGGCAAGATTAGTGAAGGATGCCATACAGCAGAGGTCATGTATCCTCAGAGAATCTCTGAAAACAAAAGCTTGGAAAAAAAAATCAACATTTGCAGCCCCATAGGACTAAGAACATCTTGAGTATTTGGGAAGGTTAACTAAAGTAAATTTAACCTCTTCATAGGAAATTTGGATTGGTAATGGTAAAGGAAAGAGAAACGGTGTAGGAATCCCCACTTAAACCTTAAACAAACGCTCAAGCCATTCATCTGTTTTCAGAGAACATTGCATTGCAGATTATTTGACCCTGGTTCTCATATTAATGAAGGAAGAAGTACCGTGATTCTGAATTTTCTCTGCATTCCTTTCCTTTAATTCCCTAGGAAAGTTTGGATGATTTGCAGGGCAAGGCTCAGGAAATTGGTGAACTGGATAAAATCTTACCAGCCTGTATACAAAATTTCTTTCAATCTCTACGAAAATCTTAACAAATGGTAAGAAAACATGATGGAATAAGGAATTGATTGACCTCAAAAACAAATAAATCTCCTCTGGGAACTAGAGAAACCATGTCTTTTAAGAGGGATCAAAAGCAGATTAAAAAAGGAGAAAAGGTATGTATTTAATGTGAACAAAGAATGCAAACATACACTCATACTCACACACACTTTTTTGTATTACAGAGAGAACAATCATGTTAACCTATTTTTGACAAGACAATTTCAATGAACATCTATCTAGCCTATAGTTTAATTAGTGAAATTTCCCTTACATTGGTCAAAATGCCCATGAGGAGTCCTCACTTTTACCTACTTTAGTGATTACTGAGGCAATGTCTTCTTTGGGAATCAAGATTCTTTTCTGACATCGTAGTAAATGAGAGGGCATGACTTTGCCTCCTCCCTTATAATAGCTATGAAATTTTATCGTAAGAGACAAGCTCTGAAGGTGTATTCCCTATGTGATCAATTGGATGAAAAGTAAAGGAAAAGGTTATAGGTGATTCCAAGTGTGTGAATGAGCATCATATGTGACAAGAAGGTAAAAGAAGATTACACCTAGAAAATTGTTTTTCATTGTGTTCTCTCTGTGGAATAACTGGGGTGAAAGTCATATTGTAAGAGATTAAAAATGTAAAGCATAGTTATGAGAAATTTGTATGATGTGGGAAAAACTAGAATATTTGGGGATTTTACTTGTGTTTGTGGGTGTGCACATAGAGCACATAAGATAAAATGACAAAGATAAACACATCAGTGGGATGGCAGAAAGAGTGTGTGAAATGCTACACTGTGTAAAAACTCATGATGAAAATGAAATAAAATGTGAATGCAGATGGGACTTTTCATTCTGCAAAGTAAGAGAAAACTAGTTCAGAGAAAATTCTAATAAAGGAGAAAGGGTCCCTTCAATGATCCATATTGATTGCTTTTGAGTTCAATGATTGTTTTTGTAATTGATTCTCTTCCCAGCATTGTGTTGATGAGTTCCCAGGATAAAAGATTATTTGCCCCTGAGTTTCCCATTCCTCTCTGTGTGTTCTGTACAGTTGAAATACTAAAAACACAGTATTTTATTTATTATGTTTTGTTTTTTTTTAATTGAAGTAACATTGGTTTACAATGTTGTATATGATTTAGAAGTATAGGGTCTCCCCCTTCAGTTGTTACAACACCATACCCACCACCATCATCTCAGTAGCCCTCAAGTACAGCCTGCTGTGCTCCCTCCCCACTTTGTTCTCTCTCCTCTCCCCCATGTCCCCAGTAGCTTCAGTTCTGCAGTCAGATTTCTATGGTTTGTTTGACCCCTTGTTTGGTTTTACTACATTCAACAGATACATGACACCAGCCAGGGTTTGTTTTGTCCTTTTGACTTATTTTGCTTAATATAATCCCCTCCAGTTCCATCCATGTTGTCATGTTGTTTCAAATGGCAAGATAAAAATATAGTATTTTATACTAACTGAATGTGGATGAGTTATTAGGATTTGAAATTGCTGAACTTTCAGTTATACTGTGGCCCAGTTTTCACTCTTTTAATCATAATACATTCTTTAAAAAAATACAAAACCTCACAAAGTTGGATGGTATTTCAACAAATAAACAATGCAGTTGTAATTACATCATTCCCTTACTTAAAACCACTCAGCGATTCTTCATGGTCTTTAAGAAAACTAAAATCATGAACTTAGTGTATACAGAAGCTTTCTTCACCTCAGTGTAGATCCAATATGTTTTTCCTCTTGAATTTTATTTTTCAGCACACAGGTACAATTTGTTTCTCTGAACCCAGAACCCTTCATGAATATACCTTTTTATAACTAGGCCTTCTATTTCCCATTTGACTTTATTTCTATATTGCTCTTAATCACAATCTCTCACTTAGCCCATGTATTTCATAGACTAAATTACTACAAATCATCAAGGCTCAGACTGGTTATTTCTTAAAGGAACCCCACCTGACTTGCATGCCCATGACTTTAATATCTGAATTCTCAGCATTGGTTATAGTATACTTTAGTCATGTATTTACTTGTTTATCAGAGAGTATGCTTCTGAGAGTACACTTTACTTGTCTTTTAAATAAGATTTTTATCAGGCACATAATTCATATTTAATAAATGCCTTTTCTACATGTATGTGAATGGAATCTTTACAACTCAAGTAGAAAGGAACATACATTTTCATTCATGTTTTTGGTTTTATGTAAGGATTTTATACACAAATGATGGCTATTATATTTGGGAAAAGATTTGGCAGACTTCAGAAAGGAAATAAAAACTACCAGTAAGTTAAAAAAAAATTCAGTAAGGCAGTGAACGTTCACGCTTCTGGCATTGACAAACAGGTATCTTGAGATGATTATTTTTAATCTCTAATCTCATAGAATAACCTCATTTATGGTTTCATCATACTTAATTTGGTTTAAGGTGTAACCAACTTCAGTACTTCAAGAGAACAGAGGCATTTTTTTTTTAAATATTTATTTATGCATACAAGTACTGGGGTACAGGCCAGAGGTGTGGGGGGTGAGAGGATTCACCACAGAGAGCAGGGAGCAGAACAGGCAGATCAACAG
>JAGFMF010012021.1:2124135-2241690 GCA_019455555.1 Galemys pyrenaicus
TCCCCTCCCTGGCCAGCAGCAGGGATCGAACTCATGCTGCAGTGACTGCGGTTTGCTTCATAGTGCGTTGTTTAACCCACTGCGCCACCAGGGAGGCCCGAGAACAGAGGCATTTTAACTTTAGTCTTAGAGACCTTCATTTGCAAAAGACCCTTACAAGATCCTGTAATCTAATTTTGTTCTAACATTTTGATCCCCAGTTTTAAGAGAGCCCCTTTCCCAATGTGTAAGTTTCAGGCTCTATGAAACTTAAACCACTTCTATGAAGGAATGATGTGTTTTGTGAAAAATATTGTGAATTAAGGCATTTTGAAATCAATATAAGTATTTAAATATTAATCTTCAGAAAATTAGTGCCTAATATGAAGTGCTTGCTATAAAAAGCTGTTAAGCAAAGAAATTTATGTGAAAGACTTAGAAAATTTACCAATAGGAGTAGGAAAATGCAGAATCTCATGTGAATAAAGAGTAACTATGTTGAGCCATTTTATTTATTTAATTTTTAAAAAGATTTATCCATTTATGCATACAAGTACTGGGGTACAGGCCAGAGGTGTGGGGGTGGTGAGAGGACTCATCACAGAGAGCAGGGAGCAGAACAGGCAGATCAACAGAAGTACACCGCTGAGGGGAAGCAGCGGGCACAGCAGGAGAGGTCTGCCAAACCATGTGGGTCCTCTCCCTGGCTGGCAACAGGGATGCAACTCATGCTGCAGTGGCTGTGGTTTGCCTCATAGTGCGCTGCCCAACCCACTGCACCACCAGGGAGGCCCCTGAACCATTTTAGTAGAGAGACCCATAGTTATGGGAGCCTCTATGTTCAAAACAATACTAAGTAGTGTGTTTAACTTTTATTCAATTCTTAAAATAGATGTCTTTTTTATATCTTTTTAGGGTAAAATTTTGGTTTCTGTTGTCTCAGTGCAATAGAAATAATTGGGTAGCCATATTTTGAAATAATATCTTGAGTGATACATTTTGTAGAAGTGTGACAATCTAATTTCAAAGACTTTTTAAAAATAGTTTTACTTATGTACCATGATTCTAATTTGATTAAGTTTCATTCATTTGACGTTTATTCAATGTTGAAATTCTATTCAATGATTTAAAAATTGCTTTTATTTTAAAATTTATCAGAAAGTTTCCAAAGAAAATTAAAACAGAGAAGATAGTATAATTAATACCCATTCAGTTACCCTTCACACATCTTATACATAACTCATGACCAAAATAATTTCAAGTATATACTTATACTCTCCCTTGTTTATTATATTGTCACAGATTCCACATGTTCTGTCATCTACTTATGAAGTTTGTATGTATCTGAAAGACAGACTTATATTTTTCCAAAACAAAGCCACAGTAACCCAAATCAGAATATCAGTATTACTCAAATATGTATCATATTTTTGAATGTCCTATTAATTTTAAGTTAGTATGAGTCAGAATACTATTACTATTTCTGTTATGACTAACAGGCCCAAAATGGAGTCACTTATGCTAAATACCAAGTCACCAACCAAGACCTAATTATAGTTTTGGTTCTCCCAGAAGTGGAATCTTAATTTGATCAGGAATTCCCTCACCACTAATATTTAGATAATCTGCCTGATAGGACCACACCACTCCCTAAAGGGAAAAAAACCTTATATAACCAACCCATTTCTATGCCAGGTATAAGCTTCTTGTTCTTGTTTCCTTCTTGCTATAAAAATCTTCTGCTTTGTGTAGCTATTCAGAGCTCCTTTCTACTTGCCTGCTTAGGTACTGCTTGATTCGATTTTTTGCTCAGATGAACTAAACTTTTTAATATGCCTCAGTTATATATTACTAAGAAGAGAACAACAAAAGACTCCAACAACCCCAAGAGTAATAAGTAACTCAAGATAGGTAGTAAGCCCCTTGAGCTAATGGCTTTTCACTACTTCTGGAGGTGTTGAATAAGTCGCTCTGTACCCTAGCTTTTATTATGAGCTTTCAGATTTTATTTGAGTGTTTCTTTCCCAGACCCAATGAGGGTTTGACTGTGTACATCTTAGACTGGGTCCAGAGACAGAGTGGACTGGGGATACTGTGATGCCTCAAGTGAGTAAAATGTTATTTCCAAGTTGAACAGTTAGATTAATCTTATCAAAGACAATCTTTAATTGCTGTGGTCACAGTGATGATGATTTAAACAGACAATATTAGTCATTTTGAGATGCCCTAGAGATAAAGGAGTCTCAGTAAAACACTGATAAAAGAGAAATACAAAGTTATTTTTCTTCCTCTAGTTTCTGGTGAACAGGATGAAACCTGCTGGGACAACCCATTCTCTCTGGAACCTGAAGGAGGGGTCCTGGTAAATATGACTGAGGACAACAAAGGGTAAGTAAGTCCTCTCTTATATACAATGATCTCAATCATTGATGTCTGGTCAAGAGAGAAGGGTAAAATTTCACATTGTTCTTCCTTTCCAAATTCAGCAGTAGACAACAAAACAGGTGTAAGGACTAGAACTTTGAATTGTGACTTGTGAATTTGCTTTTGGTACCCATTGGTTGTAGATCCTTTCTCTACAGGAAAGAACAGTAGCTTCTGGGAAAAGCTAGGGTCTTCTTGTCTCCGTTGGTGCCCCCCAGAACTTGCCTTAACCATCTTTAAGTTGGGGGCCTGCAAAATATGGCCAGGCAGAAATGTGGCTTACACTTTATTTGTTGCTAGAGTTTACTGACTTGCCAAGCTGTTTGGGAAATTTGAGGAATTTTTTGTTTTGTTTTGTTTTTTTTCCTCCTGTCAAATTTTGGAATTGCCTCTGAAATTTAAAAAGGTAGTTGCCTGAACCTTCTTTGGTGTTCCTCTTTTGTCCATGAGATTGTTTAATATTGCCAGGATTATTTATATTTGTCCTGGTTAAAATCAAGGTTTTTAAAATAATAAAAAAAAAATTTATGCTTACAAGAGTTGGGGTACAGACCAGAGGTGCAGGGGGTGAGAGGATTTACCAGAGACAGAGTGGGGAGCAGAACAGGCAGACTGACTGAAACACACTGTTGAGGGGGGCAATGGGAAAGGCAGGAGAGGTCTGCTGTGCCAGGTCACCTCCTTGGCCAGGGTTTAAACTTGCACAGCAGTGACTGCAGAAACCAGACTGTGCTGCGCTTAAGCCCTCGTGCTACCAGGGAGGAGTTTAAAAGAATTTTTAAAGTAGCTTGTTTCTAAAATATAAGTAGTTTATTTCTTAGTTTTTCATAGGAATTGAGGAGTCTAAAGATTAAGAACTAAATATGTTTGATTAAATTATTCAAAGTAACGAGGGAAAGAAATATCTCTGCAAAAGTACGATGTATTTTTGGTAACTAAAGGTATGAGAATATTTAGATGGTTTTTTAATTAGTTAATTAATCTGTAATTCTTGCATTTAAAATCCATTAATTATATAATTAGAGGACTTTTTGGATCACAATATATTGGGTAACTATGCAATTAAACCCTACATAAATTGTGCTGTACTGTTTAAGGAAAAGTATGTGAAGGATTTTAGTCTCAGTTTTTCATTCTACAAGTTGTAGTATTAGAAAAATCTAAGCTGTTTTTCTTTTTTCTGATATTGTTCTCTACTTGACTGTACAAAATCCAAAGTTTAAATCAAAAAGTCTTCAAAAGATGGTAAACAAAGTTTACCACTTAATTACAGATGAATGGAATGATTGCTACAGGGAAATTGAGGCAGTTAAATAAGTAGATAAATGATACATAGACAAATAATGAATTCTTATATTATGGTTAATAAACACATTTCAAAAAGTGATAACCTCTTCCAAGTTGATATTGGTTATGCAATCTTTTGTCTTAAAAAATTAAATGTTCCAAGTACAAACACATGATTTTACCTGTAATCAAAAATACATGTACACATTGCAAATATATAAATGTATATATTTAATGTCACAAATATATTATTATAAAATAAGTTTTATTTCAAGCTCAAATCCATGGGAAAAGAAGTAAATATTGATTAATTAGTAGTAAGGTATCTTATCTAAGATCTTTTGGATTTGAACATAATTCTGATAGTGAGATGAACTAGATGACTTTGTAATTTCAACATCAAATTTAATTTTGATATCAGGTAACACGGTGTTTCATATACTACATATAAATCATTTGCTACATTATGGATTCCCGTGAAAGGATGATTTTTCTTTTAAACAATCATTTTACACATGACATATCTTGGCCATAGATTACTATGTCAGAAAAAAAGTTGTTATAGCACAGTAGGGAAGAAGTCCAAGATATGAATGTTCATCAACTCAAAATTAAAATATAAATATTCAATAAGTTAAATTAAATTAATTAAGCTATTTAATTATTAAGTAACTTAAATTCAACCTCTGTCATTTAAACAATTTAAGTAAAAGCAGTGTTGAAATTTTAAAAGACTAGTAGAAACGATTTTATGTACATATTAATTTCATTAAATATAAATATATAGATGAAGGTATATTACATCATTGGGGTTTATATAAGTTTATGTGAATTATTCATTACAAGTATAAATAATAAAATGAAAGTTTATAAAAATTTAAAAATATTGCCTCTTCTAAATGCAGAATTCCATGTTTTAAATAGAAATGTGTCTAGCACCTAATATCAGGTGTTGATCATCTGAGAAATATTTTAGGTGTTATCAATTGAAAATATTCTGCTTATTGGAAAATTCAGAATTATGGAATAAATTAGCTATTTCTTTAACACCCCTAAGTCACCTTCTCTCTTTGGAATATATACAAATTCTTAAAATATTTGGTAGTTGAAGAAATAAATATAGATTTAGAGATGTGGAAATATATATTTAACACATTTTTCCATCTGGGAGAGTTATAATTTATACAGAACAACAAAGTAAGCCAAAGTTTATATATCACTTGAAGAATGTCCCTGACAGTGATCATCCATCTTGACATCACATAAACCACCAAATATACATGTGAATATTATGTCTTAATACCTCAAACCATGACAAATTTTTTAGTACTTTAGCTTTGCCTGAATTTCAAAACATCATAACATATACCCCAAGCAATATCAAAATGTATACCCTCAGTGACTTTAGTTTTCAACATATAAAAGTTATTTGTTTTTAGTAATGTTTTTCCAAATGTAACAAAGACCAACTTTAAAAAGAGGGATTAGAGGGCAAAAGGATAACAATAGCATTTCTTGTTAATAGTCTGAAATATATTCTTGTGATTACGGTAAGCATGTATCTATGTAATACATATATTGATCACAATATATGTTAATATTATTAAATACATGAATTATGACTATGATTTATTGGTTGTTTACTTTATTCTTGATACTGTTTAAGAAGTTAAAAGCTTGTCCATGTACAGAAAATAATTAATTTTTGCTGTGTCATTATATTAAAAGTGGCTATAATTATAAAGGTATTAAATGAGAAGCATCTTTGATCTTTAAGACTTATCTGGTGTCTTATTATAAATTCAGGAAATATAGGATCTTATAAGTATACCTATATTGTGTTCCTCTCTTAGGTGATCTCTATTAGAGCACTATAAAAAATGTGATTGGTCATTTCAGGAAACAGCTGACCTGTTACTACCAGGTCATGCAGGACTTGCAAATACATAAACTTGGGAATGTTATAAATATATGGTAGAAATATTTGTTTGGGTTCCTTTAAATGAATAGCAGAGTAAATCTAGATGTGGAGAATGGAAAAAAAATGCACAAGTGTCACTTAAGGAAAGCGCCATGGTTTTAATTTTCTAAAATCTATACATATACCCTTGCAAGGAAAACAGAGCTTAATTTGGAATATTTTACTGGTTCCATGCAATTCTGGTATCAAAATTTAATAGCTATGTGCTTTTTTCCCCCCTCTCATCTTTAAACTAATAGTGATGAAAAAAGCCATGTCAAAGTTTTTGGAGAAGACTGAATGTTTCAACACATGTAAAATCCATAGAATACTTTGGCATATATTGTGTTCAATTGTAATCATTTATAAAGGTGATGCTTATAACGGTGTAGCTAGTGCTGACATACAATGAGCATGTTTGAATACTGCAAAGCAGATGCTAAGACAGGAGCTCCCATGAAGTAGGTTACTGGGAGGAAGGTGTGCCTAGGAAACAAGACAATGGAATAGGTAAAAGCAATACTTACAGGCAAGATAACATATTAAAGAATGAGTATGACCCAGAAATGCATTAATTTATCTTTATCATTTTATATCTCTCCTTCTTTATATTAGAGACAAATCCTGCTATATTTTTACTAAGAAGCCATATAGAACATGCCTTAGAATCAACTCACTAGTGTTTGGAGACTTAGAGGGAAGAGAAGAAGGTAGTCTGGGAACATAGGCACTAATATCACAATCCTCCTGGTTTAAAGTTGCCACTGGAGACACCTTCAAGGCTCCCTAGTACAGAAGAAAACTCTTAGTAGAGAAAAGAGAGAGGGTACTCATTTTACTGGAAACCATCCACAGTGAAACTAAATGAAGTAGTTGGGTTATAACATCCAGTTGCTCTGCCATCTAGTTCTCCCAAGATAACCTTAACTTAAAAATTAATTCAGTGAAGATTTTTACTACTGGGTATCTGAAACCCTTGTATTTTCTCAGGGAGAGCAATAAAGGTATTTTTTTTTTTGTTATATTAATAAGGTGACTTTTGAACTGAACCTAAGGATAGGGCTGGTTGCATGGATATTTGGAAATGTATTGAAGGGGAAGGTAGAGGGGCTAGAGATTGCTAAAGGATCGTGATTTAATCAATCTAATCTATGTAAAGAAGTCTCCATGAAACCCCAAAAGATGGGGTTTGGAGAGCTTCCAGGTTGGTGAATCACTGGAAATTTGGTGAGAAATATGCTATCCAAAAGGGAATGGAAACTATGATTTACTCTATGTCGCTCTTCATTTTAGGATTGATTTCTTTATTTTTATCATTTACCACTTATTTGTATCCTTTGTAATAAATTGGAAATTTAGTAACATACACAGATTTTTTTGACGTTTGGAAGGCAGTCTAAGCAAAACAATTGAATTCAAGGAGGGGGGTACAGAAACCTCTGCTTTATAGCCAGTTTGTGAGGAGTACAGGTTAACAATCTGGGCTAAAATTGGTGTTTCAAGAAGAGGATGGTTCCGTGGGCCTAAGTCACTTGCCTGTGGGATCTGATGTGTCAGAACTGATTTGAAGTCTCATTCTGATGGTGTGAAAATTGCTTGTGATGTGTGAAAATACCCCCCCTGTTTTCCCTTGCCCCTCACCTCCCCCCCATTTGGAGTTTAGTCTAAGAAACCAAAAGATCTAGGTAATACATTTATTATACTTATTATTCAATTTAATTTAATTTTTTTAAGATTTATTTAGTTGTATTTGACATCATTTGTAGTCCCCATGGAGTTCCCACCACCATTTCACCCGTGCACCATCACCTCAATCCCTTGTGCTCTTTATGCCCTCATCCCCATCTTTGCTCTCCCCTCCCCCATCCCTTTGGTTTCTCTTTGACCTTTTGATCTTGTTGAGTTTTTTGTTTGTTTGTTTGTTTTTGGTTGTAATTTCCCATTTCCTTGAGCTTTCTCTTTTTTTTTTTGTTTTCTACTTATTATTTTAAAGTGTAGTTGTAATTTTTGGAAAAAAAATAACCTCTTGATTACTTAATGTTTGATTAAGATTACTGAGATTAATTGTTCATATATATTTATCTTTTTCATTATGAGATGGCTTTCCTAAGACAACATTCCATGGCAGAAAGTGACACACAAAGTCCACTAACTTAGGGGCCTCCCTGATGGTACAGAGGATTAAGTCTCAGCACTGTGAAGCCATCTGCAGCCACTGCAGTATGAGTTTGATCCCTGGCTAGGTAGCTAACCCACATGTTCTGCTACCCACTCTGTCTCTGGTGAATCCTTTCACTGCTCACCACCCCACCCCCCATCCTTTATCTGTGGTCTACACCCCAGTTCTTGTATGTATAAATAAAAATATCTTTTAAAAATACAAGTTCACTGACTTAGAGATGTTATTCCAAAGGCAAAATGAACAACTCAAAGAGCACTAAGTAGAATTTTGACTGTAACATGTTTTCTTGGTTAGTTGTTTCTGATTTATATATGAAACAGTGTTTTGGGAATACAGCTATCATATGCAAAATTTGACATCCCAGTTTGCATTTTCTATAAATAAGCTGTCTTCTCAAAGGATTGATTTCTTTTATAAACAGAGTGAAATACCTATTTCATTGTACAACCAGAGTAACTTAAAACTAAGTTATTAGGCTGTAGACTAGTATCATGTTACCAATTTTATGGTCAAGTACTCTGTGTGAGGAGACTTTGGATTTATAGAAAGAGATGCATAAATTCAGATATACACCAACTATTGTCAAACTTTGAATAAATAAAATATTTACCACAGACACATAAATTATTTTGTTTAATAATGTAGACATTTAAGAATATAATTGAATTTAGAGTAATATTTTATCAAGTATTTTTCTAAAGAAAACCTCTATATATCTCTCATGGATTTTTTAAGAAAGAACTGTAGATTTAAATTTAAAGAACTGAGTTCAAATCCTCTCAATATCTATTAAATAAAAATAGGTTAATTTGCTTCTGAGTTTTCTTCCTTATCTGCTTATAAATCATTGCTATTGTATGTATAAAAGTATTATTTTGTGTCTATATAAATGTACCTATACATTTCTTACAGTAGTGTGCACACATAAATATGTATCAGACATAAATTTTGTGTAACCTCTGTGACCTGATACAGTCCACATCAAGAATAGCTAAGACTGTTGTGTGTAAAGAAATGAAGGGTGATGAGACATGTAGAGGTGTTGCAGGGACTGGGAGAGTAGAAGATGCATTTAGGAAGAAGTATTTGGGATTTTAGATCATCCTATTGCCTTATTTCTTAAATTCTTTGATAGGCACATGAATTAGCGGTGTTATATAAACATGTGTTTCTCTTTTATGGAGCTATATCTCACAAATGTTAAAAAGAAAAATACTAACTGCAATTGCAAAATTAGCATTGTACAATAATCACCAGGAAGGTTTCTCACATTGATAAAAATTTCTCTGGGAAATGTTTCCTCGATTTGAAGACTTCGTATCGCTTCTCTATTTTTGAATATTTTTAATTTAAATTTTACTGATCAAAGAGTTGAAAATGAAAGTCTCTTTGATCAGTGAAAGCTAACTTATTAGTAGTTTGATTAAACCCTTCATATAATTTTGATTAATATGGAATATGGAATGTTTTACAAATGTATTTTTGAAAAGATTATAAAGATGCTTTACTAAAATCAGTTCCCAAGCTACTTTGGGAACTAAAGAGGTAAAAATACAGTAAGTTCAATTTTGAATTAAATTTAAAGCATGTAGAATTATTTTTTTAACCATTTACACACTACAGAATAATTCTTATAGTATGGTGTTAACTGAAATATTCTTATTACGATATAGTTAATTTATTATCAATTTGATGTTTTTAATAACCAACATCTTGAACATTTCTAACATATATAGACTGTAGCTAATCCAGCTCTGGAGGGAAAATAAATTTCTTATGGAAACCATTAGATCTTAACATGGGGCTCATTAACAGTCTCAAAATGTATCATTACCACATACTTTTAAAACAGGGGTCGCTGACTTTTATTATTTATTTCTGATCTTTGAAGTAAAATGTTCTGCTTTTGAGGAAGTTATTCTGAAAGCTTAATATTTATCAAGTATGCAATAAATGATAAAAAGTTAAATTAGCAGGCCCATCATCATATGAGTGTTTCAAAATTGGGAAACATAAAAACATAATAAAACTAAACTTGAATGTTCATGATTATGCCTAAGAAAAGTGCAGTCATGTAAGTTTCACTGTACCAAGAATAAATCTTCCTCTGGATGATGACTTGAAGGAATCCAGTTTTCCTTAACCTCAGAAGAGGCCTCTAATATGTTAGTAAACTTATATTCTATGGTGACACACTGCATTGCCATAGATTAACCCAGCATACTTTAGTCTTGAAGGATTTATTACATTCTGGTCTACTGATCTAAATGCCAGCAAAAGGACAGATGTGCTGGTGGTCGAATCCTTTATAAATATTTCATATGATCATGAAGTACAGTGGAGAAAAAAAATTTCAGACACAAGTCTAACTCTGAAAAGACACATTTAATAATAAAATCACATTATCCTAGACTCTGATATGCATGTATAAAAATAACATATCTCTTTTTTCAGCTTCAGATGGTCTCACTTAAGTTCCCTTAATAGCAGATGTGTGCCAGTCACTCACCACTGAGCTGTACTGTCCATGATCCTTCAAACCCTGGTTTCCCCTTCATTTACTCTTTCTTTTCCTCACATAGTATTCTCTTTGTGTCTTCTTATATCTATATGCCAGAATCATCTTGTGGGCCAAGAAAATATTTAAGCCTGTAAATTACATAAATATAATAAATGCACAAGTGCTAGTGCCGTTTTGTATGAATTTTATGAGTCCATTAATCATTACTATTTGACAGGATTCAGTAATTTTGTTTGCTCTTATGTGAAGCTAGCAGATCCATCTTGTAGCTAAATTGTAGGCTTCCTTCAGTAATTTCCTAGAAGCACAAAACTCAAAATAGACTAAAGGAAATTTGAGGAACAAGGAAAAGTAAGACTCACTGCTTTGAAACAGGAAGGAAATAATTAGCACTGAGGAAAAGATCAAAAGCAAAATGGCCATATAAGTCATAGTAAAGAGTTTAAACTTCAGTGTAATTGCTCAAAGAGGACAATGAAACATTCAAACCAGGGAATCATGATTTGATGTGTATTTTTAAAAGATGGTCTTGATTGCAATAGAATGAGTTATAAAGGCAAAAATAGACACGAAGAAATGTTAGGAAGTTATTATAGCAACCTCAGTTAGAAATGGTGACTATGATGAGGGTAGTAGCAGGAGAGATGGAGAGAAGTCAGTTGATTTGAAATACATTTTTGAGATATACCACTGATGTCTAACAATGTTTACAACAATACGGATGTCGTCAGATGCTTCAGAGCATCACACAGCTTTCCTTTTCAGGTCTGACTCACTTATTTCTTTAGTTCCTGCAAATGTCAACAGCAGAGAATCGTCTCAGTCAAAGAGAACTAAGAGCCATCTGTCTCCAGTGTCACACCTTCTCTTCAGAGGTCATCTTTTATGATGGACAATGGGTGGGCTGGTATGAAAGTCAGGTTTCCTTACTTCAAAGTATTCAACCATGAAGGATTTTGCAATCCTATTTTTAGAATTCCTTCAATTATCAGTTGCAGTCACATTGTATTTTAACATATCCCTTTTTTAATCCTTATTCCTTCACCTTTCCAAGGTAATTTTTCCTCTCGTACTTTTCAAAAATACTTTTGCTTGCAAATATCAGGCCTTTTATTTTTGAGTTCTGAGGGTTGTGCAACATAACTGCCAATAGCATCCTCATTGACAAATGTAATAAAACATTCAGTACCTATTACATTTAACAGTTGTACTATTTCTCATATGTCCAGTATTCTCTTTTGAAATCTCAATTTTTCAAAAATACCATTCTTGCTTAGTCTTTCTCTGCTATCTTGACTTTATCTTCTCAAAGTATTCTTTTAAGGATTCTTCCTCTCCATTCATTCCTTCAATTCTATTATTCAGTTCTTTTTTGTCTACCCTGAATTTTCCCTTAAAAATGTCTTTCACCAGGCTAAACATTATATCCCCAGAGTTTATTCATGACCACTATGTTAATCATTCTGTGCTGTATACTTAAACTTTAAGAGAAGAGATCTGAAGTGTTCTTTAAACACACATACACATACAGATAACTGTGTAATAGTTGATGGATATGTTAAGGAAATTGATTTTGGCAATCATTTCACAATGCATACAAGTACTAAATCACCATGTTGCATGCACACATACACACAAAGTGCACAATTTAAATAGATAAAACCCAAGAGCATACAACTTTTGTTGGTCATATCTCAGTAAATTTTGAAAAATGTCTCATTTGTGTGGAAGAAAAAAATTCCATGTTTCTACTCCAGTACAAGATTTTAGAAGTATGTACGCATTTGTTTACTAGACATTTCCAACTATATTTCTGAACAGTATTTTCATAGACTATTCAAGATCTATTGATTGAGTATATCTTATCAGACATTCAGGTGCTAGAAACCTGTGTTTGTTATTTCAGTAGATTTTTAATGAAACTTAGAAAATGTGAAGTTTCTCCTTTTCAGGAGAAGGGAGTCTGTAGTTCTAGAGAAATCTCACAATTTCCAAGGATCAGGACATAGTACATCTCAGCTGGCTAGCTCTGGTCAGTATCACCCAAGGCTCATATTGGGGTATCAGCTGGCTTTAACTCTCATCTAGAGGAGCAACTAGACAAAGAACATCCAAATTAACTCAGGTTGCCAGCAGAATTAGAAATATATTTGTCATGTCAGATTTTAAAGCATGTCCTTGAGTATCTAATAATGTGTTTGTCACTCTTTAAAGTGCTATGAACAATGTAATGATTGATAACATTGAAATATTTTCTTCAGAGATTACATACAATTTCAGGTTGGATAAAGTCTAAATGAATCACTACTAAAGTTCTTTTAAGAAAGACATTCATTTTAATTTGAGGCATGAAGAATAGAGTTCAAACAGAATATAAATTTGATTTGAATCTCACTTGACACTGGGGTTTAACTATGTGTAAAAGCAAACAGGCATGTTCTCTTCACAGCAAATTTTCTGTTTGGCTAGAATACAGAGATAATTGTAGCTATGACTGGAAATTAGAACTCAAATCCAGATTTTGTGGAGCTGTAGTCTATATGGTTTTGGGAGTCCTCTTTAAAAGAAAAATGCAGGATAACAAATAGAATATGCCTTTGGTCACTAGAATGCCATCCAATTGGAGGGGAAGTTACAGTGAAAAGACACAGTTGTCTTAACCAATAGTTGTTAAAATAACTTTATTTTGAAAATTTTACAAATAACACATGATCATGTGAACACAAAGAAAGCACTCTTATTTAAAGATCATAGAAAAAATACATACCAGAGAGGCTTTGAAACCCAAGTTCACTCACTTTATCATAACCTCTTTTCTGAGGGAGGTATGGGATAGAAGATCACAGAGTGGTTGGAATCATAGTTAAGTAGTTGGACTTAAAGTGAAAACAGAAATTACTGAATAAAATTTAAAGTGTAGGAAATTACATGAATGATTTGAGTCATGAACCAATTTTACCTCAAACATTAAGGACACTGAGAAGGGAGAAAGGAATTTTTTGAGTATTTATTTTGTGATGACTTATCCATAAAGTTTATTTCACTTTTCATGTTATATTACCCTACTGTAATTAAGAGAAACAAATGTTGCATTTATTCATTTGGATTTCATTAAATAATTATCAATTTTGTGTCTTTATGAAGACCAGATACTGTTATAATTTATTTAAAAATATAAAAAAGATTTAAGTATGGCTCTAGGATTTGTCTTTGAACTGACATGTGAAAGTGTATATACTTTTATTTTCCTATAAAAGAAGGGGAATTTTAGATTTTGTTTGTTGTTTCTATTATCTACCTGACATTGTCGACTTAATTCCTTTTGGAAGCTGATATTGATTGAATTATTTCTCTGACTAATGCAGAACTTTAATGGAATTAACATGCTTTCTCTAACATATAGTCAATAATGTTGCTACTCAAAATGAGGTCTGTGGATCTCATCAAAGTTCCAGAAGAGGTAACCTAAAAAAACCTAGAAAAATGGTCTTTCAGGAAGTTCATAGAATCACTTAAAAAAAACAAAACACAACAAAACTCAAACGCACACCAATATCTTACATATAAAAATCCAATTATTTTTATTTTAGTGACTTCATTACAGTGATATATTACCTAGAGTAATACAATTAGCAGCCAAAAATGTTACTCTCATGCCTCTTAAGCTTTCTTAATTCCTAGCTATTCAATCTATGAGGAAGAAAGGAAAAGAAAATCAATTTGTTTATATGAGCAGTGGAACATAATTTATAATAACTTTTGTGGTTTTAACAAGATTTTGACTGATATAAAAATAATTCTTTGAAATCTAAGAATGTCTACTCAAGTATTTTGCTTATTATCTTGTGATTTATATACATACTATTGTCAAAATGAGCTGAGATCCATTTTTCACTTTATTGCAAATAATTGTTTTATTCCTATTCATAAATTACCAATGACATTTTTGTTAGAAATAATTCATTATTTGTGAATATCTTCTATGTTGCTTAAGTCTAGGTAAATATATTAGAATAATAGAAGTAAAATCATAAAGGTCAATCCAGCCTCTTACCTAACAAAGTTACCTACTCTGTATTAGAGACTTTTGCTTGGTATATAGTAATGACAGTCTCAAAATTATGGTGGCCTACAATAATACTTAGACTTGTAAAGTTATATGTGGTTGCAGTTTGGGGGTATTTGTGTGTGACTCTATTCCTGTGCTTTCATTTCAGAATCCAAGCTTAGATATAAGTATCTATTTGGGACATAAGTTTCATAGCACAGGGGAAATACAAAAACAAACAAACAAACACCAAAAAAACCCCACAAAAAAACAGACATCTAGTATGCCCACCAACCAGTGGTTCTTAAAACCTCTGGTCAATGTAGGCATTTTCAGTTACACTCTCCTTTCATTGACCAGAGCAAGTCTCACATAGAGCCTTTCCATGGTGCTAAAAGGAATATCCCCTCCATGGGAAGGTACTGCAACACACAGGATTAGGTAAAAATGGATATACTTCTTACATGGAAGAGGAATGAATAACTAGGAGGAATGAAACAAGATACTATATATTCTGTCCACTTGAAAATAAACATTAATTTCCTCTCCTGTGTATATGAAATGCAGGAAAATATACCAAAAGCCTCATTTAGTCATGAGAGTATGGGATTATAGTCAAAGACTAATTCCAAAGACAGGTATGCTAAGCACTCAGAAGAGTTTTCTCCTTCACACTAGGGACATGTCTACTGATTTTACCTAGCAAATGAACATTCATTTTATAAACTTCCCTAAAGGACATGTATACTAAATATTCTAGAATGGATCCTAGAAGAGTAGGATAGATAGAAAACATGCTCTTATATTCTAACATATACACAGAACAAAATTTCTATTAAGATTTTGTATCACTTGGAAAATGACAGTTAAATTGAACTCACCTCAATAAAAATATAGATCAGGAGTGAGGTTATTGGAAATGCTGGGTTCTATATTCATTAAATGAAAAAACAACCAAATAGGACGGGCTTAATATCTTGTCCTTTGGTGGAGGAGTATATTTTGCAACATTAAAATTGATAGTTCAAATTTTCTTTGGAGAAAATAATCATAGACTTTTACTAAATTATAAATTGGTAAGAAGCTAAAACAGAAATTTGAAAGGGAAATCACATTAATAACTTAATTTCTAATATCAAGCATTGCTATGCTACCAAAATCAAAATAAGTCATTTTTTGCCCTATTTAACAAAGAGAAATGATCTTAACTTCAGCAACCTCCTTATTTTTTATAGATTGTCTAAAGCTAATAAAAATAAGATGTTTTTCTCTTTTCCTCTTTGCACATATATGTATATAATATTTGGTCAATAAAATATGTTAAATTTGTTAGGAATTTAAAAAAATCTCATATAATCAATTAACTGAATGATTTCATAAATTTTAACTTCTGTTTGTGTGTGTAGATCTGTAAAACCTGACCTAATTTTCATTTTTTGACCCAGGCAAAAAAATTTTTCTATGATAAAGTTTACATTTTCTGTTAGAAGATCATTTGGTTTCTACTGTAAAAACTAGTCAAAGAATGAGGATTTGTGCTGTCATTCACTTATAGTAAAACAATTAATTACAAATATTTAGAATCAAATGCTGTGTTGTGTTTGAATGAACTTTAGTTCCTTTGTTGAAAACTTGTGGGAAGAAACAATTTTAAAGAGCTTTAGAAAAATGATATAAAATATTCATGTTCACCTTAACCTTTGAGGATTACAAAATTCCCTTTCGCTGCACTATCCACAAGTACTTCAAGGCTAATGGGGTTTCCAATGGTTTGAGTGACTGAACCGTGGTGCTGTACTCAACACTGTGTGGCTGATTTATCATTACTGTCCTAATCAAGGAACTGTTTTTTCAGATAAGCTCTCATGACTGAAATATTGTCCCTGTTGTGCCATTTAGTTTAATTGGAAAAGCAGTGATCCCTCCTTCATTTTATAGTAAAACCAGAAAATTTCATTTTTGCTCTTCAACAGTCTTTTAGCATATATTGCAACAATTCAAAAAATTCTAATGTTAGAGCAATATAAGTTGTTTTTCTTTGCAGAAACCTCATCTAATTTATGAATTGAAGAATAAAACCTATTCTTTTTTGTAAGATTGTATATTGTAATGTTTTGGTAAGATTGTATATTACAATGAAATTTGATCTGATATTTAAAGACACTATTTTATCTTAAAGATGGGTATAAAATTCTTGTAGCATTCAGAATGATACTACTGCATTTCTTAAAAGAGGATTTTATAAATACAAAAAATATGCTTATGAAATGAAAAGCTTTAAAAGTACGAGTTTTTCATACTGGGAGCTTCAAAATATTTGTAAGTTATAGTCATTTAATCCTATAATTAAACTTCATATTATGAACAAAACAATAGTTTTCCTTCTAAATTAGAAAACAGTTAAATGCAAATCACTTAGAAATGAAATCACTTAGAAATGCAGTGTTAGCTGGAGCAGATTCATCCTGAGAATGAGAGGCAGACCAGTGGTCATAAATCTCACTTGTTTTTAAATGTTAAATAGGACCCCAAAGCACATTCAGACAGAGCAACTAAGGTACCTCTGCATGAATTACAGGGAGTTTCTTATACTATAAATTTATAACAGAAATTGTTAGAAAAAAAAAAAACTTCATTTGAAACTAGCTAAATACAGATCCGTGATTTATCTAAATGCTTATTCCACAAGATTGTAGGCAATTACTTTAAATTTATTCTTTTAAGTAATTCTTATTGAATTAAGATTTTTTAATGGTCTCCTGTTGTATGTTTCAGTTTTGCCATTATGTTGTATGTATCACACATACATGTCAAAAATTAGTTATTTAAAATTTAAACAATGTTAATGTGAAACTTGGTCAGAATAGTTTCGTTTGTAGTTATATAATGTTTGTTCAAATATATGGTTTCGTATTTAAATATAAATCAAGATTATGACACCAGTTTTTAGTAAATATGAATCTAAAAACACCTGAATGAATGTTTTCCCCAAATCATCTTTAGTCTACTGTGTGACAACAGAGAATGCAAAAATGAGAAGTGATTTTTCATTAATTTACTAAGACCCATTTTATTTTAAGTTTTTGGTATAATTCTAGATTCTTAATCATGAAGTTGACTTATACATTTTTAGACAATAACATACTTTTAGACCTTGTAGCACCTTACTGCCTCCCTCCCCACATTGCTGAAAAAAATCATTTGTGATTAGACTGGGGTTGAAAGTTCTTGGGAGAAAGGTCACAGAAATAAAGTGTTATTTTATTGCATCGTGTCAAGGGTACACATATAACTTATCATAGTTGATGCTGACTTTGATTATTTTCTGAGGTAATGTTTGTTTCACCCTGTGAAATTACCTTTCCACAATTTGCTCTGAAAGGACATTGCTATGTCCTTAAAGCAGAATTAGTTATGTTATTTTCTTTCAAGGAAGAATATTTTACTTTTTATTGAGGTACCTTAGATTTACAATACTGTGTATTATTCAGAGGTACAGGGTCAAACACCTTCTGAAGTACATTACCACACCCCCTAAGGAACCCAGTCTTCTAACATGGTCCTTTTGGCATGCTCCACATTTTGCTCACCACTTTCTCCTCTACCTCTGGTAGCCTTAACTCTAAAGTTATATTTTGAGGGTTTCTTATTGGTTTGATTTTGTCTGACCCATCATTTTGTTTTTCAGTTTTTTACATATAAATAAAACCATAAGATATTTGTCCTTTACTTTTTAACTTATCTTACATTGCATTATCCTCTTCAGTTCTATCCATGTTGTCACAAATGTCGAGCTCATCATTTTTATTGGTTGAGTAGTCTGTTGTGCTTATGAACCACATCTTCTAATCCACTCATCTGTCATGGGATGCTGAGATTGTTTTTCCATAAAGTAGTTACTATAAATAGTCCCAAAATGTACAAAGGAGTGCATATATCCCTTCAAATTAGTGACTTTGCATTTTTCTAGAAGTGAAATTGCTGAATTATATGGGAGATCTTTTTTAATATTTTGAGAAACCTCCAAGATGTTTTCTATAAAGGCTTAATGTTCCCACCAATAGTATGTGAGGGTTCCTTTTCTTCCATACCTTCTCCAACATCTGTTATTCTGTATTTTTTAATAAAGGTTATTCTTACAGGTGTGAGATGTTATACAATTGTGGTTTTCTTTTTCATATCTCTGGTGATAAGTGATGATTATCATTTTTCTCAGTGCTTGTAGGTCATCCGTATGCCTTATTTAGAAAAGTGTCTACTTAGGTCTCTTGCCTAATTTTTCTTATTTTTGTTGAGTTGTATTGTATGTGTTCTTTTTAGATCTTGGTTCTAAGTCCCTTGTCAGATGTATGATTTTGTCAGTATTTTCTCCCATTCAGTATAGTGTCCTTTTTTATTTTTATTAATTTTTTTACAATATTTGCTTTCTCTTCTCAGGTATAGCCCCCATAGAATTTCCACCATTAGTTCATTTGTGCACCATCACCATAGCCCTTTGTGCTCTTTTTGCTTTAGTGATAGTTTCTTTCACTCCACAGAAGCTTTTTGTTTTGATAAAGGATCATTTGTTTATGTTCTCTTTTGTTTTTCTTACTGTTGGTTATGAATTCACAAATACATTACTACAGGCAGTAGCATATAGTGTTTTGCCTATGTTTTCATATCTTCAGGTCTTATATCTATGTCTTCAATCCATTTTGAGTTAATTTTTGTGTAAAGTATGAGATGTTAATCTAGCTTCACTTGCTTGCATGTGACTAGCTAGTTTTCCCAACATCATTTGTTGAAGAAACTTTCATTTTGCTAACATATGATCTTGACTGCTTTTTTTTAGACAATAACATACTTTTAGACAATAACATTGTGGGGTATGAATTCTATTTCATTGACCAGTGTGTTTTAGTTCCAGTAACACGTTCAGACTACTATAACTGTAGTATAGCTTGAAGCCTGGGAGTACTATACTACTGTCAGGACTGTTTTGCCTGTTTGTGGTTTTTTGAAGTTCCATATGACTTCAGCAGTATTTATTTTTTTAAAAAAATAACACTGAAACCTTTATAAGGATTGCCAGGGCCTACCTGATGAAGGTCACTTGCCATTTCCCTCTGGGACCCGCTGGGCTGTGGGAATCACCTTAGCTGGTGGGCTACCCTCCTGGTTTGTTTCACTGTTCACTGGTACCCCCTTCTTCTAGACTTTGCTCCTAGTGTATGTTGTAGTTGCCTCTATTTCCTTCAAGAGTTAATGGTTTTGTTCTGCTGCAACATAGCTGTAAGTATGTGGAGAAGTCCAGTGTCTTTATACTGCTGTCATTTTGCCATTCTTTCTCATCGAATAATTTTAAATTGTGTCTGTAAGAATGTGTTGTGCATATGTATATTGTATCTGTACTACGAATGAGTTCATTTGTCTGAAAAAAACAGACCAATTCATTGGTCTTTCTGTTTCAGAATAATCAAGAAAGACAAAAAAGCTTATGCCACCGTAAAGTCCAAAATATGTTACAGATCTTCGATTTCACAAAACTGGAACATAAGCCCAACATGGTAGTAGCGATTTTAAGTGCCTTACCACCCAGTTTGGAAACCATTGTTTATCAATGTTAGTGTTTCTTTCAGTCCTGATATTTCTGTCTGGAAATTGTTATTGTCTGAGAATTAATTTTAATTATGGTGGTAGAAGAATTATAATCACATTAAATGCTGGTATTCTGATAGTTTTCTAGAAAAGAGCAAAAATTAGTCTGAGATGTTTTTATGCTTCTTGAATTTCATCATTCTTCATTAATGTTCAGTAAAGGAGCTTATTTGAGGTAGTTTTGGTTGTAAATTCCATATGTCAACTGGTAAAGCTTGGTTGCCAAATACGAAGACTAGAAACAGAAGGGACTGCTTAACCAAGAATAGTACATACCAGCTAGTCATTGTTGAAAAGCCATTGCTGAGTGAAATATATGTGGAATTACTATGGTAGTCTGACAATTTTAGAAAATAATGCATAATAATGGAAATTATTTTTAGGTATTTTTAAAGAAGTATGTGTACTTACTGTTATGTAGCTTTTCCAATTCTTTTGTTTAATGATTTAATCAGTACTGTGCTCTAGAGTTGGTGGGAAAATAAGTCATTCTGCATATGAAGTTTCCCTTTCAAAAGACTGACACTGCATAAGACGCAAGGTGTTAATAATAATATTGTTTTTTTTTTCCCTTTGGAAAATAGTGATATAAAGAAATGAAAAAGTGGATATTTTGGTTTCTTGTTTCTAGTATTTAAGTTATAGAGTATCTGAGTGTACCACAGAGGTCCCTGTGTTATAGTGGTACATAAAGTGTTAGCAATTGCCCAATTCCTTTTAGAATGTTAGACCTCAGAATGATCATTTTTAGTAATTATAATATTGCACATGACAACTGTGAACTTATGATTTTGCATGTAAAATAATAGCTTTTATTGTTGTGAGCTCAAAAAAAAACTTAGATTGAATTATTTTATATCATTATGTAAGAAGGATTTATCCTATGAATTAAGTCATTTAACTAATATTTACATTGTCACATGAATGGAAACTGCAATAAGATAACATTGTCCTCAGTGTCAGAAACTAAAATTCTTAGAGCAAAACTGAACAGTCAACTAGTAGGGCTACACATTTGAAAGGGGAATTCATCAGCCCTTTCTGATGTAATCTTTCCCTTTTTAGTACTAGGAATTTATTAAATTTTTTCTTTTGTTTGTTCAGCTTGTATTTTAGTGGCTTTTAATGATCCCCCCTATATTTCTAATAACAATCCTATCAAGGGTTTATGGGCCTTTGATTGCATTCTTTTATTGTCACTAAAGATGTGGTATTCGTGTGTGTATGTGTGTTTAGCCCGCTTGAATCTGGTGTTTTTTTGTTTTTTGTTTTTATATATGAGAAATAATGCTTACTCATGTCGAGGGTCCTTATTGTGAATTGCACAAATTAAATGACATCATCTTACATGAACAGTTAATGTGGTGATCATCAGAAGGAAAAGACTAAGTGGCAGCTATTGCTGGTAATGCACATTGGAGATGGTATGTGACGTGTAGTCAGTTTTCGAATATACTCAACTGAATGAACAATTCTCCTATTTTAACCATAATTCCAAACTTAACAGACTTAACAGATAAGCAGCAAATACACCATGTTCCATTTTCAAAGGTATGAACATTAGTTAGAAGAACATTAACTCTCGATTTTTTTCAGTTTGTCAAATGTTGAACTACTGCTGAATAATTTAATGAAGAAACAATTTACTTAAAACTACTGCTTTTAAAAAAAAATTCAGAAGCATTTTGTTTTTACATGTAGAGTTATTTCTGTTTTTTAGTGTATAAAATAAACTATTTTTTATTAGCTCAAATATTGGTTATGGTAAATATTTTGTACTTCGTTCTTAATGCATGAAATCTCAATCAGAATATTTTGCGGGCAAGTGACAGAGATTTTATTACTTTATATCAGGAAAAGAAACCAGAATATCTACATGAAGTTACAATATATACTTAAGTTTGTCACCATCCATATTTTCTTTCCATCAAACAATTGTTGGCATAGTTTTCTGTGAAATCATTAATATCAAATATCCTTATGAGTAATAGTCTCCTTATGAGTAATGAAAGTGACTTTAACCTTTAAAAAATTGGTTTTAAAGTCTCTTTTAGTCTTCTTATGAGTAATAAAAATGATTTTAACCTTTTAAAACATTAAAAACTGCACAAATACTAATTTTTGGTAGTCCTTGTGTATGTGTTATGATTATAAAGGTAGAGGGCAAGGTTGAAACAGTTGCTTAATAAGTGTACAACTTTGACAATGTTGCAGAAAAGAGCAGAGCAGAGCACAGCACAGCAGAAGGAAACAGTGGCTTGGTGTTAAAGTCTTGATAGCTTACAGGGCAAATTTTGGGGGCTGCTTACATGGGCACATACACATAAATACGTGTATATATGTGCATGTGTATGTAAATGTGTGATGTGTAAAATATCACCCTTTCTAAGATTTTAAAGTCATGATGATGTTCTTAATGAAATTTTGCAACATTTTTTTTTAAATTAATTTTGATAGTTCTAAACCACTCTTTGCTATATTTTCTCCCTAAGAACACAGCAGCTCTGCTACACATTTTAGTAAACATAAACAGTTTTGTTGAAGAGGTCTTGGAAGCAAATGATTGTGTTTAGACATGGGGTGACTAGGTCATACATACTACTGAAAAAATTATTTAGAATACAATCTTCAACATTTTTTTCAGTATAGTGTTTGATAAAATAAATCACTTCTTTTAGACCTTTTAGAATATTTAGATATTATTGAAACTGCCAATGGTAACTATAACAAACGTTTTCTGTTTTTATAGTTAACTCTCTTTTATGCCAATGTTTGAAGATTTTATCATAAAAAAAACTTTTAGTGCACCTCTGAGAATTCATTTAAGACTTAGTATATGTGTGTGGTTCTTTCCATTGTAGGTTATGAGAACATGTTTAAAGTATCCCATTACTTTGCTTTATGTTTAACAAGAACTGTTATTTTGTAGACATAACTGAGAAACTCTATGACAAACATGTATTAGTTTGACAGCTGAAAAATCTTAATTGAAGTTATTAAATATTGGCTTATTACTTTGCAAAATATGAAACTGTCAGTATCATAGACTTTGTTTTCCCCTAATTAGAAATATATAAAACAGAGTCATTCTTACATTCTACTTTTAATAAAATGGTATTTATTTTCCTTTTAGAATAAACATTTAACATTAGCTTAATAATAACCTAGACCATGGCACCAAATAGAGTGATCCTGGAAAAATACTGGCTTTATTTGAAAGATAATGAAGTGTAATGGAAAGAACACAGAATGATCCTCTGTAGACATAGTTCTAGGTCAGGATGGCTTGAATTATATAATTTTAGTAAGATATTTGGTCTTCTGGAGTCTCAGTTTCCTCAACATAAGATGAAATAAAAAAAAATTAAATCTTTTTATACTTTTTACTGTCACAGTTACATTTCTCATGAAGATGAAGAAACATTATAAAAGAAATTATAGACATCGACTGTGTTATGACACATGGTTATTGGTAGTGATTCAACTTATTTTTGAGAATACAGTGTTACTGTTATTTTTTTATATCTTGTTCATGTTTGAGGAGGAATAAAAACAGAAAGGGTGGTCAGACAAGAATAGAACATTTCAGAGTCTAGATAGTGGTAAAAGATAGAGGCAAAGAAAGTATAGACTTAGATGAGAGTATAAATATAAAAAATGAGAGTTGAAAATAAATATCTTTTTTACGTTTTTTTACTCCCCATTGTTATTTTCACCTCTGTGTTACATAGCGCACAAGTTCTCAAAGTTCTTCCTGAAAACATTTCACAGTAAAATTTAAATTTCTTTGTGCATTATGACTTTGTGTGTTATTAAAAATGGGACTTGTAAGAAATGTTTTAGGTGATGAACATCAATGGAAGAAAATAGGGACTTAGAATACCATGGATTTAATAATATATAAAGAAAGTTAAAACAGGATGTATGTAGTGAGAAATCCATCATTCCAACAAACATTTTTTGGTACTAACGTTGTATAAAATGTCATTTCTTATAGGTAACATGATTAAATATATCTCTGCTCAATGATTTAATAAGCTCTGCCTCATTAAAAAAGCTTAAACGGAGCAACTTTTGAAAAAAACCCTGAAAATAGAGTGAAATCTATAATAGAGTAAAAGAGGTATCATTTCCACTTCTAGGTAGGAATGTGGGGGCGGGGTGAGAGAGGAAGAGAAAGAGAATCAGACTTGTCTGAGTTTTGCAAGTTATTATTTTGTAAAATGACATCCTTTGAAGTACAGAAATTATAATCCTGTTTGAATTGCTGGTTGACTGAAGGGCTGTAAGGTGGGGCAAAATATCAAGTGTTTATTGTTCCAGTAGTCAAACATTAACTACCCTCTAGGAATTCTAGTTCTAACATGTCTCAGACATTGGTAAATGGAAAAGAGAGAAAAGTAAAATCTAGAAGGAAGGATACATAATAATGTTGGATCTCAATGTAACAAAGTAAAAGTACATTCCAAACACACACACACATACATACACACAGGACATGTGGCAGGACAGATACCAAATCAATAATTCTGGTTACTTTAGAAGGTAGAATGATATGTGCACAGAAGACACATTTAAGTGTGGGGGACATTTTTTTTGTTCATATTTTTGTACTGCTTTGATTGTTAATAAACCTGTAACATTTGTGTAAAAGGAATAAGACCCTATTAACATGGCTAGTAAAATCATACTTTTCAATAATTTATCCACAACCAACAAAAGTCTCTCTAACAAAAATCTTTTTTCTTTCTCCATGGGTTTTAGGTTTTGAGTAATGGTTTATCTTCCCCTCCACCCATTTTATTTTATTTTATTTTATTTTATTTTATTTTATTTTATTTTATTTTATTGAATAGGTCAGTGTTGAAGGGATAGTGGACAGTGGAACAAAAAGATGCTCTGAAGTATACCTTAGCTTAGCTTTCCACTGATTAAGAGCTCAGTCAACCAAAAGGCAGGGCCATGACAGGGTTGGGAAGGCTGTATGCTGAAGGAAAGGACACTGGTTGGCACCAAGAGATAGTTGATTCATGGGCATATTTTTTTTTTATTTCACAAATATAAGAAATACTTACTTTGTGCCTTCTAGATACCAAACAATCAATACAGGGTCCTAAGACTAAATGCTAACTAATATCACAGCTCTTTCTCTTCAGAGAGTTTTCAACTATACAAACATAAACAATCCATCACAATGGGACTATTATGAAAATATATAGAGGCATTAGGGATGGCACAGTATCTCTGCATGAAATTGCTCAAGAAAGGCTTACTTAACGTGAAATTTGAACTGAATCTTTAAAATATCAGCAGAAGTTTGCTAGGTGGAGTGGAGTGTGCAGAAAGGCATTTATTACTGGCCAAGGACATTGCATTTGACAAGCCACAGAGGAGTTAAAAAAAATGACAATTTTGAAAAACTGAAAAGTTTCTTATTCTTTTAGATTATAGGGGGCAAAGCAGGAACCAGCTGGAGATGCGGCTGAAAATGAGATGTAGGAATGTGAAGTTTTATGTTCTTTGAAAAGGTTTGAACTTTCTCCTATGGGTCATAAAGACCATGGAAAATAAGCAAGTATATAACATGCCAAAGAGCAGCCTTGTTCCATTTTTGACATTATTCATTTTCAGTTTTTATATTGAGACATTTGGTTCTCTCCAGAAAGAAACAATTTTATTCTTTATGAAGGCACACTGCTAATTAAAATGGAATCAAATTTTATTTGCCTTGAGAAAGGAAGAATGAAATTTCAAAGGAAAGGCTAAATGCACAATGGAGAATAAGTCAGTATACAAACACATGGACTGCCATTGAAGCAGTGATTGTTCTGATAATTTTTACTTATAAACATATTTTTGGAGGGAAATGTTAAAATATCTTCTGATCAGTTTATATTATGAAATGGGCAGCTATTTAAACAACTAAGAAACCAGTGAACATTTTCAAAGTAACCTTTCTGAAAGAACTATGTGGTGGTATTAATCTATTTACAATTATTTCATGAATGGTCTATGACTTTAGAGGATTAGTTCAGAGTTTTGCAAATATCATGGCATACTAATGCTGTACTTTGGGTTTTGGTTCAGTTTCTGTTGTGTGTGGTCCTACTTACAACCTGGATCAGGGACAGTTAATCCTCTTGTCTCTCAGAGAACAGAATCCCCATTGTTGCTGCTCTTCACTGGAACAGCTGGGCTACCTTTTCTGGTCTGGTTGGCAGGATGGGCAGCTGCAGACCCCAAATCACACAAATCATCAGTGAAGCTTATTTTGATTATAAACTTCTGCTACGTTAAGGCACTTTAAAAAAAAGAAAGCAGTTTTTCTATATGTTGTAGTAGAAACTTTTCATGCTTTGCTTCACCCAGCAAAATGTTTGGGCTGCATGTTTTTTGTTTGTGTTTTGTTTTCCACTGTAAAGATTCCCCAACTCTGGAAAAAAACATACTCTGAGATTTGTAGCTACAGTTTTTATTGGGAACAAATCCTTGCTCTCTTTCTCTTGTGGTTGTATTCATAGTTCTCTCTATGCAGTCTTGGCATTTTCAACATATATTTCAACATACACTGAACATAGGTAATGTGAGTTTGGGGCAGCTTGGGACATAGGGAACTGTGTATTTCTTTTTCTATGGAAAAGAAGATATTCACTGATGAACTTTCATGAAATGAGAGAATTGTTTATTTTAATATCAGCGTGAGGAAGGACAAGATGAAGAGAGTGCATAGTAATGACAGGAGGCGATCCAAATTAAAATATCATCAGCATGATGCTCTAAGTTAATGCAGTGATTGATTTAATAGGGAAATAAAGAGTGTATTCATTCACATATATAAAGAACCATATGTTACTAATATATTCATTATAAAAATTCTGAACTCAAGAGTGGGCAAGTAAGATACACTTTTTATGTTGTTTTCTTTTCAGTGTTTCCCCTTAGATAAAATTTTGGAATCTCATTTTTTATTTATTAGATCTCAAAGGTTTTCATATATGTTTTGGTATTAATGACCTAATTTTTATTTGTTAAAATTTCTACTGCACCAGAGCAACTCAAATTTAGAGCAACTCAGGTCTTGTTTCTTTGCATTTTAGCTGTGGAAAATGCATACCTGGACATTGTGAATACTTTTTTTTTTTTCTCTTTTTCCAGCTTGTCACTTCTTACAACTTATTCTATTGTGTGGTTATTTTTTTTTTTTTTGGTTTTCCAAGGATGAGAAAATGGGCAGGAAAAGGTCTAGAGAAAGACACAGCTTCATTTTCTAGTGTTCTTAGTTTCTGCCTATTAGCAACCTACAGATAATGTGTTATTTGCATATAGTGACAGTTTTAACCCTTCCTTTCCAATCTGGGTACATTTATTTCTGGCTGGTACTTTCAATACTGTCTTAAGTAATAGTAATGAGAGTGACTAACCTTGTCTTGTTGCTTATCTTAGATGAAAAACCTTCCATTTCTCCCCATTGATTATTATATTAGCAATGAATTTGTCATATATGATTTTATTATATTGAGATATGTTCCTTCTGTCCCCATTTTATTGGGGAATTTTATTGTAAATGGATGATGAATTTTATTAAATATTTTTAGTTGATCTGTTGAGATGATCATATGGTTTTTAACTTTCTGTTTGTTGATTTGACAAGTCATACTGATTGATTTGTCTGTACTGAACCATCCTTATATCCCTGGACTAAATCTAAGGTAGTGTCTTTAATAGAGTGATTGTATGTTTGATGAATCTTTTTTATAATATCTCTGTTTCCATGATCAAGAATAGGATTGGCAAAAATTATAGTTGAAATAGAATGTAGTTTGAGGTAATGTCTTCTAGTAATATGTTGGTGGATTGCATTATTGAGTCAATTCCTTATGTGCGCTTGTACTCAGGACCTTTGTAATATGGTGTTCCATTCCTTCTATTAAACACAGAGTGTACTTCTCTGCCCTATGATTTCAGGCCCAGTTAGGGGACTGGCTTTAGTCAATAAGATATGAGTGTAAATCTCGGAGTCATGTATTGTACTGAATGCCAGTGTTACCGCAACCAAAAATAACACAATTGAAAAAATAATCTATGACTAGTAATGATGCAAATAGGGTCATTAAAAGCATATGTGTGGTACATCATGCCCCTTCTTATCATGGTAAACCCATTGACATGAGAAAGAGGGAGAGAGACATGTGGAACAGAACAAGCTCACAGATACTCAGTGAGAGACAGTTGCTACATTTACTGCAGCCTCAAGCACAGACTCTTTGCTGAGTATCAGGCAAACTCTAGTCTATAGATATTCAGACCTGAGAAATTAAATGTTTTATAAATCATTACTTTTTAAGTTATACAGAATTATAATGACAGTGACTCTAATTTTAGCCTCAAGAGCAGATCTTTCCCAAACTTACCAGATATTCTAGTGGTAAAAGGCAATAACCTTTAGTTACACAATTAGGGTAAAAGCTAATATGGCTGTACTTTGGGGAGCAATTGACTTAAATAGTATCTACAAGAATCCTTCAAAGCAAATATTTAATTTACTGGCCTCTATATCAAAAGATACAGTAAAGGAAAGGTTGGGAAACAAGAGTCTGATAAGAGTCCGTATAATTTTACACCAAAAAAGTGCTTAAAATTTTGAAATATTTCTATCCTTACATTTTTTTTACCTGTACATATTTATGAAATACCACTGAGTATTTTCAGTTTATTCTTGACCTAAATGTTTCTGCTAGTTTCCAATTATAAATTCATAACTTTTCACAATCAGTAACATGCTTAATTATTTAGGTAATCACATTGTGCATTTTTTCAGTTTAACAATCATTGAATTTGAGGATTTTGGTAAAACATTATACTTAAATAAATATTATAAATAAATTTCATTAAGTTGTAATTCACAATTTGGAAGAGGAGGCCAAAATTACAGTGTGTTTCATAAGGTATTGATTTTGTGATGCACCACAGAGAATGTTATTCTTTATTTGATATTTCTTATTTCTAAAATTAAAACATTTTTGCATATTCTACTTCAGTGAGAAAATACATGGTGATATGAACTCTGGGAATTAATGTAAAAAGTAGTTTATCACATCAGTATTCACATTCCACAAAATGGAGACTTTTAGGAGACTGAAGTGGATCATCTCATTTAAAACATATTTTCCCCATTAGTAGATAGTAGTTCTTCAATTTGAAAAAATAAGAACACTTTGGTAGGAACTGATTCAGAAATAAAGTTATAATAGTTCAATACCAATACAAGACATATGTTGTTAATTTTATAAAAACACAAAAGAGATTTTATTGAAACATATTTTCATATTAGTTTCTTTTAAATGTTTTGTGATTTGCTTCATAGTGTATTGCCTAACCCACTGTGCCACCAGGGGGGCCCCTCATATTACAGTTTCTTAAGTATACTTAAAGACAATTTTTAATAAGCCTATAAGTGTGAAAAATAAATCTTAATGTAGTATATGAAGTATTATTGCATCATATAATATGCAGCAAAGCTTATTAATATATTTCCTAAAAAGTCTAGAAACTTAAGTTTCTAATTGATGGAATTTATTGCATTTTAAGAAACATTCTAGGCAAGACTTTTTGGTAGAGGAGAAAAATATTTTGATGACATACATATACCTAGGTCCTGGTTCTTCAGCATATCAAAATGTGAAAATTTTCTTGAAATATGTTTATCAGTTGTCATCCTAATTTATGATTGTTGTCCCTGTATCTTTGTGCAGAAAATAGTAAATACTGTAGAATATTTCTACAAGTATGCCACTGTATTCAAGTCTGAGATGGGAATATTGAACAGAACAGTTTTTTTTAAATTTTAGATAAAGCAAAATTTGACAGTTTAGTATTTGGCATTTCTGAGTGAGAATTTTTATCACAACATTTCTTTCACTGGTTGTTATGTGTTATGTGGAATAAGAAAACATGGAGACCAATTTTTCCATTTTTCTTTCTGAAAGTAAAACATATAAGTGAGACATTCATAATGTAAATTTTTTTTTTTTACAGACACTAGTATTCCACATCCTGGTCAGAATACTTCATTTCATCAACATCATGATGCAAACAAATGCACAGAAACTAAAATAACCTGCTATACCACTGACCCCAAATACAGTCCTGGAGTCTTTTTTGCCCATACACAAGAATGTTGTTTAAATATATATATATATTTTTTTGATAACAGGCCTTATGATACTATGCTTGCTTGAGTTGACAAGTCTGTGATAACCTGTAGCTTTCTTGTCCCTTCTTTGGCTCTCCTCTCCTGGGCAGCTTTGTTTTCTGGGAGTTAATTAAAACCTTCTGCCACTGCCATCACTATTACTGATTCTGGAACCACCATAGCCACCTTGGTTTCATGGGTTGGCAAAGTATTGGCCTCTACCATCATAGGGACCTAAGCTTCTGCCTCCAACTTTTCTTCCTTTCATGGGTCCAGAATTTGAAGGCTGAATATTGTATTTATAAAATCATTATAACTTCAGTCACCTACAGAATCACTTCCCTCATAACCAAATCCTTTGTAGCCATCCTTACTGGCACCACATCCACAACTATAGCCACCAGGACCACTGAAGTTTGCTTCATGATCAAAGTGGTCATTTCCACTGAAACTACCTTCTGACCACATCCAAAGTTTCCAGAACCACTTTGACCTCTTTGGGTGGATGAAGCAGTGGCCATATCTTGCATAGAGTTTTCCTTACTTGATAGCTGTAGCCATTCACGATATGATGTTTCTGAATGACAATTTTGTCTACAGAATCTTGGTCATCAGAGGTCACAAAAGCAGCCTGTCTTCTTGTCACTGCCTTGATCAGTCATGATTTCAGTCACTTTAATTATCCCATGCTACTCAAAATCTCTTCAGTGATGGTTTTTAATGTTTTCTTTAATGCCACTGATAACCTCCACTGTCACAGCAAAGTGGACACCAGGTCTTTGAAAATCTTTTCTTGACACAGCCCTCTTTGGTTGCATAGCTCTTCAGTCCTTCTCATGTGGTCTTGCATTCATGGCTGCGACCTGTGTAATGTGTGACAAACCCAAGACCTTGTGAGTGCTTGGCGTTAGGTTCTCTCATTACCACACGGTCTGTGAGTGTTCCCAATTGCTTAAAATAGCTTCTCTGGCTCACACTGGTTGTTTCAAAGCTTAAGTTTCTCTGAGGATCTCTAACAGCTGTTATGAATCCTTGGGGACCTTTGACTTTAACATGATGGCAGTGGATGGAAGACTTTTACAACGCTTACTGGGCAGCATCTTTGGGGCAGAAAACTCATAGTGTAAATTAAGTATTTTATATGTCAGACAATTTTTCCCATTGTGTGCTGAAGAGGTGTCAGTCATTCATGCTACCTAAATGGAGAATGAAAGTGTACAACAGAAGTAAAAGATATTTTCTTTTTTTTATCAGAAATCTGGTTGGTCACCAACAATTGTCATGTTTTATAGGTAAAAAGGGTCGTTGCTTTGGGAACAGGATAACTTTTCTCCATAATTAATTTAAATATTACTATAAACTGAAGAAATTATATCCATGTTCTATGAAATACTTGCAATGCTGAAAAGAAATATATCAGTATACAAAAACATTAATAAGCAATCTCAGAGTTTTGTTACATTTCAGTATTAGAGGGTTAAACTCTTAAACTACTTTTGTGTAAACATCTTATATCTAAATACTGTTCAACACATTGGAATTAGAAGCATATAGTTTGTGGTTCTCAGTTAAGTGAACTGGGAAGACAGTTTTTTTAATGGTTAAATGGCTGTGCTCTTTTCTTAATGCTAATCATATTTGCTGGAAAATATTTTTGCCATTTCATACTAAACAAGTGAAATATAAGAAAAGATATAAAACATTTCCATATAATGTAAACATTTCTTAATAGTCAAATATATTAATCCTGTGATACTTATAAACTTCAATTTTCCTTTTCTTCTTATTTTACATCTGGGTCATATCTTCTAATTTTGAGAGTATTCTGAAGCATCTTCTCTCTGAAGTTTCTACTTCTTTATACAAGAAACATTTACTAATACATTCCACTAATATATTCCTTATGTCCCCAATGTCTTTCTTGCATTCTTCTATTATAACAATCATTATCCTTCTTGTGCTTTATATATCTATCTTCCCAAACCTCAGGAGCAGATAAATTATTAAATATTTCTTTATGGTTCTCGGTATACAAAATAGCAGGTAGATGAGTTTTTGTTCAAATGACTAAATGAAAATTCTTCGTCAAAGAGCTTCTTCACCAAACAGGGCCATTACTAAAGTTCTATGAACAAATGCAGCAGAAGTTTGAAACTGACTTTATATTTCCTTAGCAAGGATAATGGGTAATGAATATGCAACAGTAACATGTGAAAAGAATGATTCATGTAAAATATGCTTATTTTACCATTTAGGTAGATGTTTTATATGAGCAAACCTATGGGGAGAGTAAACAGAGATTTTGCCTAATGGCAGGGCTTAGGGAATAGTTATTAATACACAAGTGCATTTTTCTCCTTTCATTCCAATGACACTGCTCTGGTTAATAATTGCAGAGTATTTTGAAGGTATGGATTTCATCTCAGCTTCTTCCCCTTGGTTTTTGGTAATGCTCTATCTAACTGATACACTATTGCTGCACCTATATATCACTCAAGCACTCAATTACTGAGTTCCAAACACTGAAGTGTGGTTATGGACATGTTTTAACTAGCAATAAGATGACTTTCTCCAATTAAACAACTTGATTATGCAAGATTAAATATTAGAAAATGTTTCAAAGGCAGGAATTAGCATATTTCACATGTACTTTAATATCCCCATACTAAAGTAAACTTTATAGTTATATACATATATATATAAAACTTCATAATGATAAGACTTACTGTAATAAAATGTAATAGTATATATCATGTATTAATTGTGGGTAGTATAAACTGTCTCTCATAAATTACAGATATGTAACTCCATGCTTTTTGTTTTCTAGTTAAGACAGTCACACTTCCATACTTCACAGCATTCTGCAATAGACCAAGATGATATGATTTAGTTCTTGTTAATTTTTTTTCTAGATGGATTCTTACTGTGCTTTCTCAACAGTTTCCTTTTACTTCATTTCCCAGACAATTCTGCAAATTGGTATGTGGCAATAAAGTCAATTGGTCTTGAAATGGTTCTTCCAGTACAGTTTTTTCCTCCCTCTCTGGGACCAGAAGAATGATAATAAATACTAAAGCTTCCAGGCAAAAGTATAGACCTTCTCTTAGGGATCAAATCCTATTTCAAGCCAATGATTTTTAAAATATATGGCGGATGCCATCTATGTGTAGACGTGTGTGTACATATACATACATATATACACATACATGTAGACATACACATGTGTGTTTACATATATCATTGCTCTTTAAAAGTCTTCTAAAGAATAACAAAACACTAGAAAAAAGATAGCTAAGCCAGTTTTAACTGGCCTAGCCAGAACATTATTAATGAAATACTATCAACTGCATAAGCTATGTTTATGTTATATCAGTACTGTGTAATTTAATCTATCCTGAATAATGAAAACTTCTATTTTAAAGATGTATATTTTGAGGGTATAAAAATGTTTCCAACATAAAAATAGGAGTCATTATGCTTTTGGTTTTTAAAAATAAAACTGCATATGTTTTTGGATATGGATTCATGAACAAATAATTGCATTCTATGTTAGTGAATTTTGTCCTTATTCAAGTATTTGTAATATTTGCATTCATTTTCTTCTTCTGTGGGTGACACTTCATTACTAGAAGTCTGTGTCTTTTTATTCCTTGCCTCATAATTCAGATTTTTGGCACATGACATTGAATTTTATGGCTAAAGCTAAAGTAAATCATGCACAGCTGTCTTCTATTTTAGGTGTTCTCTATGCTTATTCTAGTAGTGTTACTATTGTGTAACTTAGTGTTACTGAATCACTGGGTTTCCACAATTCTGAACTAATTATGCAGATTTGTAACCATTTTCAATTCTTGGTCACTTTCATGAATGTTCTCTAAATGTGGTTGAAAATTTTCAGATGGTATTACTCAAATCTTGGTTTTAAAAGTCACAGTGGTATTAATGGTAATATACTCTAAAAGCATTTTAGGTCAGAGGCCAACCAACTACAGTCTGGGAGCCAAATCCAACTTCTACTAGCATATTTTGGTATAGTTTCTGAGCTGAGTCTTTATGCTTGTAAATGGCTGATGAAGAATATGGCAGAGATTGTAAATGTGGCTTACAAAGTCTAAAATATATAATATCTTATTCTTTATAGTAGACGTATTCTAACTGCTATTTATAGATTCTTGCCATAATATTACCTGTAATTTTAGTTCCTTGTCCATAGCAGTAATTAAACAAAATGTACTTAATACCAATGTTATTCAGTTTAGTGCTTAATTTTCATTTTCTCATAATTAACACAAATATAGCAGTATTATAAAAGGGCAATAAATAAATATTGTTGCAAAAGTAATGTCTTAAATATTTACATAAAAATTGTGAGACTAAAACTAAAAGATATGATCATAAATAGTATCATAAATGGAAAAAATTTTTAAGACCTACTTCAAAATTTTTAGAGATCTACATTCTGAGTAAACAATCCATAACATATCCTAAAAATGTTTTGTGAATAAATTGCTTCATGATACAGAATGATTCAATGAAATAAACCATACTATTAAAGTTTTATTATGACATGTTTGATATGTAAGGAATGCTCACTTTAGATAGGTGCAAATATAAATAATAAACGTGTGTGTAAAAACTCAGACTGTCCAAAGCTACATGTTTGAATAGTGATTTCTAGCCCAAAGGATAATGTCATAAGATCAATTAATTTATATATTTAAAAATGTTTATTACTAAAGATCAGGAGTAGATTGAGAATTTAATTTTATATATATTTTTACAAACTCTTCAGAAAAACTTTCCACTCCGTCTCTCTGTAAGGGAATTTGTTCTATAAGCTGACTCAAGTTTCTCTTAACCAAAATCATTCCCATTTTAATTACCATATTCATTTAATTTCTATTCAAGGTAGCAGTATCAGTTTTTGTCTATAATTTTTAAAATAAACAAATAAAATTCAGCACAGATGTTACAATCAGAAACATGCTAGTCATAGATTTCAGATAAAACTGTTGAAAATTCTTTTTTTAAACTAAAGGACAGACCAATTTGAAAATAGGAAATAAAAACTTTCTTTTATTTAAGTCTTCCTTATGTATTAATTACTCTTGCCAATTACTCTTGGCATTAATTCATGTAACTTAAACAAATAGCCACAGGAAGAAAGTACTATTTTTGAGTCTTTTTACACAAGGTCAGAAAACTTTTAAGTCTGAATCCAAAATTTGAATTCCTACTTCTGGATACTAGACTTTGTTCAATTACCATGCCCCACTTTCCAGCTTACCCATTGGCTTACGGCTTATGGAATACAATTTGTAGTTCTGGGCTGTGTTTGAAGAATTAGGAGATAGAGAGGAGTGAGAGAGTTTAGGAGGAAATCTAAAGTTGCAAGTATCATTTTTATCTATGAAATTTAAAATACTTTAAAGTTGCTGACCTAAGGTTGACAATCTGTGATAAGCAGATGATTTCTTGCCACTACTGGGCATGGGCAAATTTGCTGGACTTTTCTCACCATTGGTTATTGAAGCATGGCTACATGGAGGGATCATGTAGGGTGCTTCCGAATTACTCATGCAAAGTTTTATTTAAAATATTGCAATTTAAATAGTATTGAGTGAGGTCAATGCAAAGAGAATTTTAGGAGGTCTTCAGGTGGATTGAGAAAAACTTACTTATAAACTGCTGCTTACAGGCACTTTCCTCAACTGTTGACATGCCAGAAAACAGTTGAAACTGATATCTGCACCACATGGGTAAGAGGAGTAGCCATGTTTGATTTTATACATCTGAGGTCTCAAAAATATTTCTTGAGTATGATCTCTGAACAATTAGCATTCCTTGCCTCCAAGGTATGCCTTCAGTTAAACTTGCAAAAAATCAGACCTAATCCAGACCTATTGAATTTGAAATTCAGTCCATAATTTAAGCATAATCTCCAGGTAGTTTTGATGCAGAGAAAGTTAAAGAGGGCTACTGAAGCCTAAAGAACCCGAGTAGAATTTATCCCTTTGCCTGCTTTTCAGTTGGGAATTGACAAGCTGTGTTGCACTGTATTCATATTTTAAAGAAATGGTATCATGTATGGCTTCACACTACATTCTAATTCCTGTAGTCTCAGCTTTGTAATTGGGTTTGACCTATTCATTAGTCATCTTAATATGAGGCACCTACATACATATATATGTATATATGCATTATGATATAATTTTGTTCACATATACTTTGGGTTTTCTGACAGTAATTACTTTGTTTTAATTTTATAACAGAGTTTACTTAAATTTATGTAGAATAAGTAGGCATCTGATATAATCTGTGTATTTAAAAGCCTGTGGGTGGATGCATAGTTTAAAATCCATCTATAATAATGACTATAAAAATGCCAGAAAATCTATAATTTGTGTGTTACTTTTAATATATGCAGGTAGCTAATATAATGTATAGATGTTATATTAACATATTACATTTTGTATTTATTTTTATGGGCATCTAGCAGCCTGTGAGAATCTTTATATAGATATATATTCTCAATCAATTGGATTATTGAGGGCAGAGTAATTTAAGAATGTGGGGCTAGAACCCTCCAAATTCTAGTTTATATCCGAGATTACATTTACTTATTAACTATGACTTTGAGCAATTACTTAAACACTTCAGTTTTGGCTAATAATCAGTTCCCCATATAATTCAGTTTCTTCATGTATGAAACAAGATAACAGCATCTGTTTGATAGGGTATTGTGAAACCAAAAATATATGATAATACATGAAAGAAATAAAATCAGGACAGACAACACTCACTGAGTACATATTATTTTTATTTTATGTACAAATATTTGTACAACAGTAAACTTATTCTTTATAAGATTATACACTTTTAACATTTTTTAGAGGCTATATGAAAGTAATGTTATTTTGCCATTCAAGTATATTAATATAGTCAACATTTTCATTAAGTCTGGTGATAGAGGGTTTTCAGACGTAAAGGACTTCTATGATGGTTAATAAAGGGATCTACATAGTAGACTATTGTTCATTGTAAATGCAGTGGAACTTTGATAAAATATGACCTGCTATAGCATGAAATTTAGCATAATCCTATTGATTGCTGCTTGTTACTGAAATAACCAGAAGGTTCTTGTTATACTACTTCATCTGTATCTCAGTTGCTTGGCAAAGATCCAAAGAATCAAATTTTAATGAAGTCCATCTTTGAGAGACTAGTGTAACAAAATATGATTCTTCTTCAGTTTTTACAGAACCTTAATGTATTTATGTGTCAAATAAATGGAACATAGGCTTTGGTAGGGTGGCTTCACACCCTATCTGGTAGGCACAAAGTAAAATAATCAGTTTAATATAACTTTGAAAGTTTTGGTTCTGAAAATATTGAGAATATAAAACATCTGATAGGATTCAATTATTTAAGTTGGTTGAATTTGAAAAAGCTTATTGATTTTCATTGCTATATTTTCTTTATGAAATTATGTATGAGTTCATAATTTAGATAAGATGCGAAGATTCTGATGATCTAATGTAGATTTCTAATTTGTGTTGAAAATATTACATTTAAAAAACTCAAATATATTACATAGCTTTAGCACATAACTATTTGAGATCGGGTGATATATTTTATATGCTTTATATTTCAAATATATGTCTTGTGAATGAGTAGAGTGATTAGCATTTTTCATTGATTGATATTCCATCACTATGTCCATGGTTGAATACCACTCATATTGCCTGTGTTTGAAGAGATAGTAATTCCTAGTTCAGACATTTTCTTACATTTGGGGGAATATCCATTAGGACACCCATCCTGACCTTTCACTACCACCATTTGTACCTTCCTAGTAGTCAAGGGGTGACTTAATTGACTGGTGACTTTGGGAGTCAGAACCGAGTTTGTTTTACTCATTCACCTTGTTTTGGGTTCCACCTTTCAGAGTAGAGAAGGTACTCAGATCTATTCCTGGCTAGGTAAGCATGGACGTAAATGCCTAAAGGGAGAGACCTGTGCTTTAAGAGCTCTACCTGTGCTTGTATATATGTGTCTACCTTATTTTGATTGTGGATGAGGAGATTAGACCTAAGGATGAGAATGCTGAACGTATCAGGCATGATTTACATGTTTTCTACCAGTTATAAAGTTAGTATATTTATTTTCTTCTTTCTGTTCCTTTGTTTACATTCTTTGCTTAAGAATGCAGGCAGAGAAAAGTGGAGTGTTATGGACTAATGCTCTCAAACCACAACACCCTTGTTTATACTGATGTTGCTTGTATGTTGCAGATGTCATTGACACAAAGTTCTGGGATGGGACAGAGGGCATGGAACTCATACATGTCAGCGTTCATGAGGAAATATGCTGCTAGACAGACAAACGTTTCATATGTGGGTGAAACTTCTTAAATGAGCAAAATGCTATGGTGCCAGCAAATATTAAAGATGTGCTATTCATTTTGTGACTGAGAATAACAGAACACCCCTAATTTCCTATGAATATTTAGCAGATTCTTCATAGTAACAGAAATATTTCTATTCCTAGTTCCATAGCCAGTTTTTCCTAAGTGCATCAGAATGTGTAATAGACCACTTTTCTATCTTCTTCAAAGAAATTTCTAATTCTCCAAAGCAATCAGTATTTCTTGGTCATAGATCTCCCTAAACTTACTTGTGTATCAACAAAAATATTTTTTTAAGATTTGTTTTTATTCATGCATACAAAAAGTGGGGGATAAGTCAGAGGTGCAGGGGGTGAGAGGAGTTATCAGAGACAGAGTGGGGAGCAGAACAGGCAGATCTACTGAAATAAACTGCTAAAGAGAGCAGCAGGCAAGACAAGAGAGGTCTGCTGCACCATGTGGGTCCCTTCCCTGGCCAGTGGATTGAACTCATGCTTCAGTGACTGTTGATAGCTTGATAGTGCCAAGATTTAACCTCTTGTGCCATCATGAGGGAGGCCACATAAAAATATTTCTAAAAGAAATTTTTCTAAATATTTAAAACTTCCTAAAGAAATTATCATTCTTATACCACAATCAAATTAAAATATGAATTAAAGGGCCTCTTGGTGGGTCAAGGGGTTAAGTCAGAGTATTATGAGGCTATCCGCAGCCACTGCAGCACAAGTTCAATCCCAGGCCAGGGAAGGGACCCACATGCCACAGCAGACCTCTCCTGTCTTGTCCACTGCTCCCCCCAGCAGTGTAATCCAGTCTGTCCTCCTGTTTTGCTTCCCACCCTGTCTTTGGTGAATCCCCCCACCTCTGGCTTCTACCCCAGTTCTGTAGGCATAAATCAATAAACCTTTAAAAAATAAAATATGAATTAAAAATCCCACACAGAACCTCTCCTTTATTATTTGTAGTAAAACAAAATCAACTTCTTGTCTCTCATAAAGTTGCCTATTAAAGGCAAATCTCTCAGAACCCCACAAGCCACAGAGTAACTACTCAGCAATTATTAAATGAATTAGTAAATTATATAAGAACAGTGGTTAAAGGCAGAGGAGTTAAAACTGAAATCCATTATCTTGGCCAGTGTAAAGTTGAGTGACTAAAGTTACAATTTTAATTTTTGTCAATGTAAGTTTCTTCCTTTTTATTTTAAAGATAGTAAGTTTTCTTTTTCAGAGTTGTTTTAAGGATGAATAGTAAAGTGAGATAAGTGGTTGGTGTATTTACATATTTATCAAAAAGTAGATAGCAATATTAATAAAATTTGTATATTGTTAATGATTACATATTGAATATTGATGGTTTATCATTGATCATTCTAATTATTATTGATAATTAATACCCATATAAAATATAGGACCATTAATTTAAAGAGATAGGGCCCAAGGAGTCATATACCAGACTAATGAAGTGTTGAGAGGAGGAAGATTTTGAGGTACTAAATGACTTGGATGCTTTTTTGTAGATGTGTACCTGGACAGTCCTTATTTTAGCCTTCTTGCGTTTTAGGTAAGACGCATTAACAGAAAACAAGGCTGATGGGAACTGCCCGGAGATATTTACATTCCCAATTTACAAGGGATATTTCTGATATAGTCTCATCTGATTCTGCTGGCCAGTATCAGGGCTGTTCCAGAGCATGGAACTGTTTTCCAGATATGGCTTTCCACTGTCAGCAGTAATAATAAAATAAATCTTAGAGGGGCTGTGAGTTTTCTCTAGTGAAAAAGGAAAGGGTAGTGAGTGGAACCCCCTTTTTGGTTCATTTGAGACCCAGTAGGTTTTATGTGGCTTTTCTATGAAACCTAAAAGACATCCTGAATAATACAGCTTCTGTATGGAAATTTCTTCTGAGTGCTAAACAGATGATTTACAAAGACTTTTAGAAATATACCCCTCAACAATTGCAAATGACCTATATTTCTAAAGTTTCAAATGGTTCAGCAAATAATTGAAATGCACTTTGTAGCTGTCTATCTTCTTCAGTTCATGAAACATAATGATCATTTTTAAGTGGACGACTTTGATTTGGAGATAACTTGCCACAGTGTTATTTATTTTTTTGCATACCTCTTTTCCATGTGTATTTCAACATCATTATCACAGTTCTCAGATCAACATTTAAAAGCCCACTTTTGAAAAACATAATGCCTTTTTAAAAGACTTGTATTTCACTTTATAGAAAACTAAAGTGAAGAGAAGCTTTACTAAAACATCAATACTCACAATGGGCATTGTATTCCAGTACATGTAACTCTGCACCACTTCTGAGAAGCTGATTGAGTTTTCTAGCCTCTGCCTAAGGCCTTGGGGAAACACTCTGAAATAGAGTAAACCCATAGCCACCTCCATTCTTTTTTTTTTTTTTTTCTTTTTAATGGAAATGACTGTATCTTTCCTAAACAGTTTAAGCTTCTGAGATGAAAGACAATAATACTAAAAAGGAAAGGTATTGCTTTGTGATTAAAGTGAAAAAAGATAATTTTTTACTGAATAATGAAAGGCTTATCTCTGGCAAGAGGTCAAATAGAATTTTCTTTTAGAACACCATGGGATTTAGTCTGATATAATAATCTGAGAATCTGAATAAGGACTGTCTTAATTTCAAGTCTATTGATTTTTTTTCTGATCTTATTCAGAGTTATAAAAAGAAATTAGAGCCACTTAGTTTTGTTTGAAATGATGTGTGACCTATTTATGAGGTTACATATAAGAAGCTATGTATCCCCATGGCAAATATAGGGCAATTACCTTGAGCAACAATTTAAGTACTAAGTACTTACAGTCAGTTTTTCATGAATGTAACCTTTAGTTGTTAAAAATATTTTATAAAATTAGCTATATCATTAAACATTTCATTCTACTGACCATCTTATTTTAAATTAAAAAAACACTTCCAAATAAATATTGAATATAATACTTGGTAGGCCATTCTATACTAAGCAGCTAGATTGAAAATAAGTTAATATTTTTTATATTTACTCAGAGTTTTTTATGAAATTTTTATTTTGAAAATTTAAAACTGAAGAAGTTTAACATTGTTTTGATATTTCATCACTTTTGACGTTCTCTAAATTTGTTGTACATTTATTTTTTATTCAAAATGTTTGAAACAGAGTTTTAAGTTTCCTGGATGATAGAGCTTCAATTATATTTATATTTTAGTGTTAATAATGTATTTTAACTGTATTATGATCAGATAATCATGCTTTTATTAGTTTTACTTTACAGAATATTCAGTTTTCTGACTTTAGGTACATTTTTATGAAAATACATGCATTTGAGAATAAATTTATCTTTTCACATTTTTGAAAAGGTTTATTTATGCATACAAGAACTGGGGTATAGGCCAGAGGTGTGGGGTGGGGAGAGGATTCATCAGAGACAGAGTTGGGAGTAGAACAGGCAGATCTACCGAAATACACTGCTGAGGGGAGCAGCAGGTAAGATAGGAGATGTCTGCACCTGTTGGTCAGCTCCCTGGCCGAGGATTGAACTCGTGCTGCAGTGGCTGCAGATAGCTTCGTAGTGCTAGACTTAAATGCTTGCACCATCAAGGAGACCCCTATATTTTCACATTTAGGCTCAAAGTTTATGTTTCTCTATTGGCTATGCCATTTAGGACTTTTATGTACTTAATATATTGTTAAATACTTGATCTATACTGAAAATGATGTGCTACACATTTATTTTAGTGTGCTGCTTATTCTTCAAGTATTTGCTACAATTCTGGTCAGAAAAACTGTTGGCTGTGTTATTTGATGAATAGATCTGGCATTATATCTTTATTGTATATTCTAGCCTTTGACTTTAAAACTTTTGTTGATAGACTTAATTCTTTGGGGATAAAAATTCTGCTTTATTCAAAAAGATTTTATCCTTGCTTTTGGTTTCTATTTTTCTAATGTATTGTTTATGCATACAAGAACTGGGGTATAGGCCAGAGACGGGGGTGGGGTAAGAGGATTCACCAGAGAGTGATTGGGGAGCAGAACCAGAACAGGCAGATCTACTGAGATATACTGCTGAGTGGACACAGCACAGGTCTGCTGCACCATGTGGGTTAACTCCCTGGCTGGCTTCTGCAGTGGCTGGTGGTAGCTTGATAGTGCTATGTCTTTCAACCCTGTGCCACCAGGGATACCCATGTTTTCAATGATCAAATTAAGTCTAATCATTGACTAAAATAATTTGCCATATTATTTTTGCTTTTCAAACATGTTTGTAGTATTTCTTTTGCATGTTCCCTCTACTCCTTGTTGGGCATATTTTTCATTAAATTAATTGCTGAGCACACAGGGAGTGTTCTCCATCCACCTATCCTTGAAAGGATCCCCATTTTGTAAGGAAGATATTGGTGAGGAAATAATGATTACAGTTTGGCTAAAGTAATTCATGTGTGCAGAGTTCCATGTGAAAATAAGGGATCAAAATCAATACTAACTCAGAGTTAAAATATATATATTTATCATCAATCATTTTTTAATCTTCAAATAGGAATAACAATATCAAAGGTGTTTTAAGAGTGAAGAAAATTTATGAAGGTAGACTTTCTGAGAAGAGAAATAGTTTGTCTCATATCATCAGTTTATTACCTGCCCATTGATAATCTCTCCCCATTGTAATACATCAATGACACCTAGACTAATCTTTGAGAAAAAGATTTGTTTCATAGAATTCAAGCAAAATTGAATCATGTGTATTCCAGTCACACCTAACTAAAATCTTAGTGCATTACACAGTGTATAACTTCTCTGTTTTCCAACAGAGCTATCTGATGGGAAGAAGGATGGAAGACCATAAGTAATGAAAAGGGGGCAATGTACATAAGGAATAGGATTGTACTCTTAGTGACTTTAATATCATATATAAATTTGTTGATACTCACCAATGAACACCTGAAACTTATACAATGTTGCAATGCTATGCTATTTTGAAAAGAAAAATATTTTAAAAAGTCAAATGTAAGTTTCTGTATGTAGATATGTTTTGACTTTTGTTTTTTTCTTACAGATAACAAAGTAGGGCAGTAAGTTATTTTAGGTGATTTTTTTTTTTTTTCAAATCCAAGTTTGCCTGTAAGAGCTTTGGATTGTGCTACCATGATTATGTAGTTTCCCCTTTTGCTCAAAAAGAGTCTTGATTTGAAAGGTGTATTTAAGTGTTTCATTATTATTTATATTTGGCAGTTGACTTGTTGGTCCTTTACAGTTGAAGTTAATTTGCTTCAATGGAAAACATCAATTGCATTTTTTCTTTTAAGGTTTTACTTCTGAGAACTGAAAGACTAAGTTTCCCATGATAAAGAAATTCTAGACATCAATAAGGGGTAGAGGATATAAGGGACTCATTAAGCTATATTAGTTTTCCAGAGGCATGTTTCCTGGAGATTGTCAGGGGAAAAAGAAAAGTCCAGAGAAGTACATATCTCTTCCTTAAATTTTTCCTTATACTGGCACAGTTTCAAAACTAAATCTTCTCTTTGGAAACTTTCCTTTATCCTCTCTATCCTCTATTATTTTCCTAGCCAGGCAAAATCTACACTTGTCATTTGCTGATCTTTAGAGAAATTCTGATAGAATACGTGGTTACAACCTGTTTTCTGTCTCCTCACTTCTGGAATACAAGCTCAAAACCTCACAAATTTTGCAATATTAACTGAAATATCCATACTACTTAGAATAATACTGCTTCAAAAATGTTGGTGAATGAAGAATATTACTGAATTTTCATAATTTGTTCACTTCTATGCTTATAAATGGTAGGAACACGAAAGACGGATGACTTGGTCTTGTGTATCAGAGATCTTAATGAGGAATAAAGTGGTGGTGATATATGTAAAGACAGATGTAGTAAGAGTTAAATTAGATGCTATATATAGTCTATTCTATGCTTATATCCCTTCCCCTTCCCTTTAGTAGCCTCAATTCTGTAGATTTCTATAGGATTTGTTTGGTGTACATGTTTCTATGCCTTTTTGCTTTATATTTCACATATGGATGAAATTATCTGGTATTTGTCTTTCTCTGTCACTTTACTTACCATCATCTCCTTGAGCTCTATGTTGCCACAAAACTGTTATTTTTTATCTTTTTTTTAAATAGCTGAGTAGTATTCAGTTATATATATATATATAAAACATACACACACATTACACCTTTTCTGTGTCCGTTCACCTATCATTGGACACAGATTGTATCCATAATTTGGCCATTGTAAATAATGTCACAAAGAACATAGTAGTGCATGTATCTCTTCAAATGAGTGGCTTTGCATTCTTCAGGTAGATAACTAGGAGTGGAAATACTGGATCATATGGCAGATGTATCTGTAATATTTTGAGAAACCTCCATACCGTTTCTCATAGGACCTGTATCAGTCTACATTGTCACTAACAGTGTATGAGTTTTCCTTTTTCTCTACACCCTCACTCCATCACTGGTACTTATTATTTTTGATCTTTTGTGAATATGGGCCATTGTCACAGGTGTAATATGGCATATTATTATGATTTTTATTTGCATTTCCCTGATGACAGGTGATCATGAACATTTTTTCATTTGTTGGGCATCTGTATGTTCTCTTTGGAGAAATATCTAAGATTACCCATTTTGGTTGTATTGTTTTCCTTTTGTTGAGATATATCAATTCTTTATAGACCTTCGATCTTAGCTACTTGATGATATATTGTGTGAAAATATTGTCTCTTATTCAATGGGATATAATTTGTTTTGATAAAATAATACTTGTTTTCTCTGAAGATTTTTATTCTGTCTGGAAGATTTTTAGTTTGATGTATTCCCATTCTGTTTTTATTTCCCTAGCCATTGGCATCAAGTCCCCAAATACATCTCTGAATCCAGTGTCTCATAGTATTTTACCTATGTTGTCTTTTTTTTTTTTAAACCAGTTTCAGGCCTCACATCCAAGTCTTTAATCCATTTTGAGTTAATTTTCATGTGTGGTATGAGATAGTGGTCTAGTGTCATTCTTTCGCATGCGGCTTTCCAGTTTCCCCAGTCCCATATTATTGAACAGTTTCCTTTCTACATTCTATACACTTGACTCCTTTGTCAGAAATTTAGTTTCCATCCAAATAAATCCATTGATCTCTGAGCATTTTTATTCAAACATACCTAGTATATTATTACAGCTTTTTAGTATAGTTTGGAAGATGGTTCATTATTTGCAAATTAACCAATGGAATTCATCACATCCACAAGAGGAAATAAATAATCTCTTGATCACATTAATAAATGCAGTGAAGGAATTTTATAAGCCTCAAATTCCTTTTATGAAAAAGTTTTTCAAAAAAGTGGGGATAGAAGGGGGATATCTCAAAATAATAAAAGCCATATACAACAAACTTACAGCCAACATTGCGCTCAGTAATGAAAAACTGAAACTCTGTCCTCTTAGATCAGTTATAAGCCAAGGACTTCCACTTTCATCGCTACTCTTCAATGTAATGTAGTAAGTCCTAGCTAGAGCAGTTAGGTAATAGAAATATATAAAAGGAATCTAATTTATGAAAGAAGAGCAAAAATTTCATTTTTGTAGGTGATTTCATAATACATATGGAAAATATGTATTAGAACTCAGCAAATATTTTAATACCTCTCATGGTATGGATCTAGTATGAATTTTCTGGGATGTATACTCAGAAAATAGATTACTAGGTCATCTTTTATTTCACTCAGAGCTTTTGGATATAGTGTTTTCCAGGTCGGTTTAAAGTTTAGACTGTCACCCATAGAATACCCTAATCTCCATCTCTTAATTTTCATCCTAAAAGTTGTATTTTCAACCCTTTTGTTTGCCTTGTTGTTGGATATAAATTTAAATCTCCTTGGAGTTTGAAGGAGCAGATATAGTTGAAGAGATTCATATTTATTATGGAAAATGTTTTATCACATTAAACTATTTTTAATTTACTAATATGGCAGTAAACTTAACATTAGTTTCTCGTAACCATTATTGGTTATTAATAAAATATATAAATATTTTAGTCATAAAAGCACTGTAGTAGATTTGAAAATGTCTCATATCAGTAGAGCAAGCCACTTTAATTGAGCTATAAAAAGGCAATTTGATATATTACTTTTTGTATAAACAGTGACATCTAGAGCTGCCATTAGAATTCCCTAATATGTGAATAAGTTAAAGGTTATCATGTGCAGCAGATTTAATGGATTGCCATAGAATTATGGCAAATGACCCTTGCAGTTCCTTTAAACTTGATCAATTACAACAGAATTGTCAAGGTAGAATAACAATTAATTTTCATTAAGCAAGGAGGTAATTAATACTTGTTATTAAGGAAAATGGCTATTAAGTTGTGATTTAAGAGATTTAATAGTTCTTTTACAATTAAAAACCTTTGCCTTATTCACCAATTCCATATGGGCAAAGAAGCTATTATAAAGCTGTTGATGTCTTTCTAAAATTGATGCAATGATGTACAATTATGAATATAAAAAGCTTTTTGTGTATATGAGATGGGTAACTGAAGTAGAGCCTTTACTAAAAAGATTCTAGTGTTAAAGAGAAGACTGAATTGATATGATTATTTGTTAGACTGGCCCAACTTACAGGGAATGTATTATATATACTTTAACACTTTTTAAAATAATTCCTTACATTCAAAATACAAATATGTTAGTGTGTCTCTGGACTTCTTAAGGATAGAGGGATTAAAAAGGAAAACTTACTTAAACCTTGAAAATTGGTTTAAACATTCATGTGTTCAATATTGTTTCACTCTAATTTCTAACAAAAATTACATAATCTTTAAATCTCTGATTTATTTCCTAAATAATAGGTAGCTTTCAAAATATCCTAAGCATAAATATCCAAGTATATGAATATAAAATATCCAAAATATAAAGAGCTTGGTAATCTGAAATTTGCTGAGCTTCAACTCTAAAATAACCCTTTAGCAAGGTAGGTCAGCATTCAGGAATACATTTAAAATTAGAATTGCAGGTGATTCTGTGGTATGTTTCTGAATGCATTACTTTACTAGGTTTATTCATAAATACTTTTTGTATAAATTAAAAAAAACATTGTATATGTGATTTATAATCTGTTTTTATCATTAAACCTGGAAATTCCAATTAATATCCTTATATAGAACACATGACTTAATGATTAGATTGATTTCTAGTGTATATATATATTTTATTGAATCTATTTTGTTTTGTTGATAAATCAATATGCAATCATTAGAATCATAATATACTCTGTCTCTTGAAAGTAGAGGGTTTATATTTGCCATAAATAAGTAAATAAATACCACAAGAAAATGAATAAATAATGACAAATACTTATTTTCTTTAAAGGTCATACAACTTTCTGTCTTAAGTGATACTTGATTGTATTTTAATTTGTTTAGTATAAAGTAATACAAATATTCTTTTAAATTATTAAATATGTTAAAATTCAGAAGGAATGCATCATTAAGTAAGCCCAAGTATAAATATACCTTGGTATTTTGTTATACTCTCCTTAAGAGAGTTGTAAGTTGTTTCTTATTCTACCATTCAAAAGAAATAGTGACAATTTCTTTTATTTTTCATTGGCAAAGTAAAATGGTTTGAAGATTGAGAGGAAAAGCAAACTTTTGCTGATAATTTACATTAATATACCAAATTTACTCATTATAACTTTATAAAATGTGTTTATGATATTTACATTGTTTACTTTTAAAATAAATGGACCACAGATATTAGAAAGTGATATAATTTCCATGAGTCAAGGGTTTCCTTTAGCAAAGTAAACTATCATGAAATGAAAAGCAAACCACTATAGCAGAATAAAATATTTTCAAACTTCCTATCAAATGTGGGGATAATAGCAATAGTATGTAAGGAACTCATACAACTTGAGCAAGAAACAAATAACTGTATTACAAAATGGGCACAGGACCTGAGTAGATATTTTTTTCTCAAAGAAGCCATTCAAATAGCTAAGTAGTGCATGAAAAGATACTCAACATAACTAATATTTGGAGAAATTCAAATCAAAAGCACAATGAATTATCATCTTATGTATGTTAGAATGTCTGGTATCGAAAAGATAAGAATATATGTTGGTGATGATGTGGAGAAAAGGGAAGTCATGTGCATTCTTGGTGGGAACGTAAACTGGAAGAGCTATGATGGAAAATGTTGTAGATGTTCCTAAAAATAAAAATAGAATTACTATGTGATTTAGCGATCCCATTTCGGGACATATATCCAAAACAAATAGAATTAGGCTCTTCATGTGAGATCATCACTTTCATATACATTGCAACAGTATTCACAATAGATGTAGAAACAACCTAAATGTCCATTGACAGATGAATGAATATAGAAAATATGTAAATAAACAATGTTATTTAGCCTTAGAGAGAAAAGATAATTCTACCATATTTGATGATCATCATGGAGGGCATCATGCTTAGTGATGAATAAGCCTAATCGAGTTACAAATACTGTTTGATATTGTGTATCTGTAGACTCTACAAAGGAAGCTTGAACACATAGCAACAGCAGAATGGTGGTTACCAAGGCCTGATTGATGGGGGAAATAGGAAGTGGCTGACAAAAACATTAAAATGCTTTATAAGATACATAATGTTTGAGGATATTATGCATACCATGACTTTATATTATGTGATTGAAATTTTCTGAGAATAGAGTTTATTTATTCTTACAAAAACATGAGGTTTACAAAAGGTGTCACCAGTATGGCTTCTTATTTGCCTGGTTGCTGATCGACTGCATGCATTTTGATATAGTATAATGTTTACCATGATATGTGATCTGAATCTGTGATAACAAGATACCTGTACCTAGGACATTTTACTATTAATTAGTTTAGAGAGTATTTTTCCAGGAATATTTCTTACATGAAAAAAAATGTAAAAAAGATTGAAAAGTACCATTGAAAACTGATGTGAAATGTGAATTTAATTTTAAATTATAATAAATTTATGAGATTATTATTGTTTCTAATATGAACATTGTATCTTTGTTGCTTTTATAATATATAGAACCCATAATTTTGAATATATGTACATGCAAAAATAGATAATATATATTAACTGGAAATAATTATGAATCTGTGTTTTAGAACATTGATTTTTGCTCTTTAGAACTAAAATTTCTTAAGGGTATATGTAGAATACACACATACACACACATATATATGGAAAGCTAGAAGAATGTCATTTACCTAAGAGCCATTTTTCTATTTCTAGAAAATGGAACTAGCCAAAGTAAGCATAGCATTCTACTGATAGAATAGCAGGAAAAATGTTAGGTGCACAGAAAAAGGGGACCATGGGGAGAAAATGTAAGTAGAAACTAAAACCTGGGTTTTGTACAAAGATGTAGAATTATTCAAGGTTTGTTGTAGATTATAGTTGTCTAGGGCTATCTGACTTCTAAGAAAATTGGGATGGAAATGTTGAAATTATGGCAGAAGCAGGTGGATGCCAAGTCAGAGACAATTAAACATTTTGCTTTTATTAGAGACTGTCAGAGACATGGGAGAACCTGAGTATAAAGAGAAACACAGGATGTGTACTTCAAAGTAGCCAGAGCAAAATATAACAAGAGAAATGAAAAACACATTGCAAATTATGTACTGAAAAATGCTAGAAAGATTTCCCATTGTCCCACTTGACTATATGAGAACACTTTCTTTGGATAGTGTTGATTGACCTATATTGGTCCTGAACGCCCTTGAAAAGTACACAAGATAACTGGGCGAGTTACCTTACTGCATGATATGTTTTCTCAGTTAGAGAAAAATTATTATTTTGTTATGGAACTTCTGATATTGTCACTGGAATATTATTTTCTGATTAATAATGTCATTGTTACTTTCTAAAAGATTTTAACTTATTGTTATTCTGCTTTCTCTGTGCAGAGTACTTTTGCATAGGTGTGCTACAGTTTTCTACCCCGACTACTTTTTTAAACCAGTGAATTCCGTTGATCTAGATGTTCATAAGGCTTTTATAAAAGAGGATAAAATAAATCTTTAGCCTCCTGTTGAAGATGACTCTGATAAACATTATAATTACATTAATGTGAAATTCCTGTGTTAGACATACAGGTAGCTTTAGGAAATAAAGTTAATATAGCTTTACTGTATTTTAACATCATTAGCTTTGTAAGTTTGCCTTATTCTAGACATTTTGATAAATCACAACAGTAGATTTTTATATCAGTTCATACATTTTGACTCTAAATGTTTGTGGTTTCTAAATAAAAGTTAGAGGACAAAAGTTGACAGTTTCATGCTAACTATTATATGGTATCCATTATTTGTATGGTAGTATATCATTGTAATCAAAAGGAGCTGTGGAAGCTGGTGTCCATACGGTTTTGACCAAAAAAAAAATTTCTATTAAAATAAATTATTTCCATTTTTGCAAGATGACCTACTGCCATAACTCATTTTACACAATAAAAGAGCAGCATAAGGTCACAGTGTTTATTTTTTAACTGGAATATTTGCTAATTAATGCAGGTCTTTTATGTTTTTCATCAATTTCATATATTTGATTCTAACTAATTTCCCACATAAGTTTATGCAAAATCTAAGTAATGCCAGATACATTAAATCTTATAAATGGCAACTTTCTTTTCTCCTATTTGTGGGTATAAGACATTTCTGCCTATATAAAATTTGAAGTATTTTATTTTTTTTTTTGACTTTTGAAACATTGTTTTTTGAATCTACCCACTTTACCAAGGATGTTATGATATAACAGTTAAGAATCAAAATTAAGAAAAATAAAAAAGCTACTTTAGACACCTGCAAAGTTATTTTTTACTGAAATATAATTTTCTTCAAATTAGTCCATTTGTTGAAACTTTATTCTTATCATAAAAAGTGGGAAAAAATGCGTGTTACTTAAACTGTGATTGTTAGTTATTATTCTATTGCTATATATCAAGGATCAGTGAAAGTTTCCAGATAGTAAGTATTTTAGACTTTGCAAGCAAACAGTAGCTGTTGCAATTACTAATTCTACCTTGGAACACAGAAGTGTTCCAGGACGGTGAGCAAATGAATGTAGCTATGTTCCAAAAGAACATTACTTGTGGACAGTAAAATTTAATTCGTCTATAATTTTTACTTCATGGAATCTTATTATATTTTATTTTTTCAGTCATCTTAAAATATAAAAAGCATTCTTAGGTCTCAGACTCTGCAAAAAGAAGTGAAGATCAAATTTGACCCACAAATTTTAGCTTAATTATTGCTGTAGGTTAATAAAAAATAAATCTGGAACTACACCTTGAAAATACTGAAATTTTGACCCAATATTGACAAATATATTTGTGTTACTGAATATCAGCTGTTAAGGACTGTTTAAATTATGTAGTAGTTCTTGCAAGAGAAAAAAGTTATTGAAGATTTTTAAAATTTTAATTCTTTTTTTATTGTCCTAACATTGGTTTACAAGTGCACTGTTGGTTGTATTATAAACTGTACAGTTGTTATGAGAAACAGTATAAAAATTCCTCAAAAATTTAAAGTAGAAGTTGTATATGAGTCAGTTATTCAATATCTGATTATTTATACAACAGATTAAAAAAACAATTTGGAAAAGATTTATGCAGACTTTTCTTAAGAATGTTTAGATATGTGGTTTGGATACATATATCTTAGCCATGTACAGTGTTATAGACCAGTGTCATCTCAATGAAAACAAATAATTAAATTAATAAAAAAGAGATTTAAGAGAAAGAGTTATATAATGCAAAAAAAAAAAAAAAAAAACTCAGGCAATAGAATATGCCAGGTGGTTTTAAAGGGAAGTCTGGGTTCTTCCTAGCTTTGGTAATTATACTATCTTTTTGATCCACTTCCTCATCTGAAATATGAGATACTATTTCTATATGTAAGTTAATTGTTAAATACTGCAAATGAAAATCACCTACTACTTTGGTACTCAATCCTTATAATAGTAATCTGTTAGAAGGGAAATATTTTATAGACATTTTTGGATATTATTAACCCATAGTTAACTAAGGAGAAAACTAGTTTTTCTCAGTTATGTTTATTGAATAAAGTTGACTTACATCACTGTGTTTATTATAGGTTTAAACCTCTACAAATATATGTTTTCCATTCCATACCTGCCACCAAAGCCACAGTAATCCTCAGTTATGTTCCCCTGTGCCCATTCCCTCTACCACTCATAGCCAATTACCTTCATTTTCTGGTTACATCAGTTTTACAGTAGATGTCAAGGGTATTTTTTTATTGGCTTGTTTTTCCTGACCCTTTATTTTGCTTGTTATATTCCACATGTAAGTGAAATTATCCAGGACTAGTCTTTTTCCTATGACTTACTTTACTTACCATCAATCCCTCCAGTTCCATGTTATACTTGTTATAACAGATGGCTTCATTTACCAATTTCTATTTATTTTTAAGTGTTTTTACTCAATAGATAAAAGTAAGTTGGAGGAATCTGTTTAATGATTGAAACATAAATAATTTAATAAGCTACTATTAATATTCCAGTAAACATTAGTCTTTGAAATAGTACAAATTATTTTAACATATAGAAAGGGATGTGAATTAATTAAATTATATACAGGAAATAATTTTATACTCATAGATTCAATTATAATTATTCAAACTTATGTTAACTCAATTTGAGTCAGTAAAATTGTAAATTGATGGCAATGTACATCTCTATGTGAAATTACAAAGGTAAAGCCTATTTGAATACATCAAACTTCACAAGTTTATGAGAAGCACTAGTTCTGGATATGTATGGGTATATACTTTAATATAACAGTTTGGTTATATTCTGAAGTGCACTTATGAAGTACATTTCTTATCAAGTAAAATTTTATTCCCAAGTATGAGTTATTCAAGGCATTTAATGTCCTTCTGGAATACTCACTAATAAATCTGAGTTCTATCTCAAGTGCAAGCATGAATGTAATTTTGGACTAGATTGTTGTTTTCATCTCTAAGTCTCTATACAGTCTAGTAGTACCAATGTTTTTTTCTTCTTCAGTATTCTCTGAAACAGATGTTTTAACATTATATTTACCTGACCCCAGTGCTTGGTTTTAGTAATCTTTATAATGCTACATTCTAATTTGGCTAAATTTTCAGGCTTTAGTTATCATATCAAAGTTAAATAGGACAAATTTTCACATCTTTTTGTAGATAGCATACACATTTGTAAATATTTTAGTAATTCTTTGGCCTAGAAGTAATTACGTAAATACTTGAGTATAGAAACACTGAAATGTAGGGCAATATAGAATGCAGTCCTCAACTGTCCACTTTGGCTTTTGTTTACTTTGGATAACATATCCTGTTTTTAAAATAAAAAGATCAAAACAATTTACTGGGCAATCAAGTATTTTTTCCCCCAAACAACTTAGTGATGAGTTATGTGTAAATGAATCAGAACCATATGGAGAGAGTTTTCCTTACAACACACACTGCTTTAATGGGAAAAGTGTTTATGAGAATGCGCTTTGGTTTTTAAAAATTTGAAAAATATTTTGAGAAATAGTTTAACAGTTCCAAATGTGGTTTGTTCATCTGTTCTTGGTACAATACACATCAAAAGAAAGTCTTGGAAACAAAAACAACTCTAGGGCATGGTTAATCAGAGTGATATCCCTAAATCTGATGTTTATCAAGGCCTCCTGAAGGAAAACAGGCAAGTATCTGAGGGAAGTGGGCAAGGTAGAGAAAGAATGAGCTCTGGCAGTTAAGGAAAAAGTCAAAAGAATTGGTGATAATCACACAAATTTTAATTATCATAAAAGGGATCCTCAGTCCCTTTTCCATCCACCCAACCCACAATTAGTTTGTTGTGTCTTGGGGCCCTTGAAGGATCCAATAAATAACATCCCTCTTTCCTACATAATTTCTGAAACAATTGAGAAAATAACACAGAATTTAGGAACCAGAGAATTAAAGTGATGTGACTATTGATGGGCAGAGACATCCAGATGTTAAAGGAAAATGGGTTTTTACACCTTACCTTCCAGTGGAAGCCCCCCTCCCCAACCAAAAAACAGAAGCAAAGCAAAAAACTTTTGACTATAGAAAAGAAAATTTTTCTAATTACTGCCTTGCATTGCTCATATATAAAGGAAAGACAAGAGATCAAATGCATTGCCTAGAATTTTTGATAAACATGTTACACTGAGAGAAAAATAGACCAGTGGCTGTGTTTTAGTTTTCTGAGACAGCCCATTAAAAGTTACTACATACTGGGTGATTCAAATAATAGAATTTTATTTATTCACAGCTCTGATATGACTCGGTTCCTTGTATAGCCAAAAGGAAACATCTGTTTCAGGCTTGTCTGCTTGGCATGTAGAAGGTGTTTTTCTCCTTGTGTCTTCACATGGCCTTCCTTCTATACATGTCTGCATCCAAATTGTCTCTTCTTAGAAGAACTCCAATCAGATTGTATTAATGCTAAGCTGATAAACTTTCTTTAACTTACTAAGGTCTGCAAAGACCCTTTGTGTTCATGTTCTGGGGTAATAGTGTGTTAGGACTTCAACCTGTGTGTGGGGTGGGGCAAAATTCAGCTGATAACAAGCTGAAACCCACTAGTCAGGCTCTCATTTCATCTACGTTGGAATTCCTTTAGCAGCAATTTGGGACGTCTCAGAACTCATACAAGTGTAGTAGTTCCTTCAGGAATTCAGAAGTTATGTTTGCTCGATCCCAACCTATTTTTGGACTTATTTTTGAAGAGTCACTGTTTTGATAAGAGATTATTACAGCACTAGTCATACTCCTGCTGAATTTAGAAAATAAGTCAATCCATATCTGGCAAAATTATGTTCCATTCCCAGAAGTTACTAAAGACCATAATAAGGGTTACATGTTCTCTTATTGAAGACGTACAGATACATAACAGATTCTTGTGTTTAGTCTTGTCAGGATGCTTGGTTGTTTATGACAGTTGTCCAGGTCCAGTAACGAAGAACTAAGGTTCAGCTGAGAAAAACTCGGCACTATTCATTTACTGTATCTGAGGAAATTCCACTTATGTATATATACATTTTCAGCTCTTAAAATAGAGAATTTATTGTGCTTATAGATGGCTTTAATAACTTGTTTAAGTAGCAGCTACAGAGGGGGTCTTATTTGTGGTTTCTTTCTTTCACTTACATGGTTTTCAAAATACCTTAATTATCATATCCCCTCTGCCATTCAGAAATTAAACATGACTCTCCTTAGTGCTGTGTGGTAGATACTAAATTCAAATACCTTGCAAATTTAAAAGAAGCTAGTTATGCTTTCCTGCTGCATTTATAAGGCCTTAAAGATTGATCCTCTTGTTCCACAATTGACTCCTTGCGTCAGCTACGACCATTCATATTTTTTTTAGGTGTCTTGTAGCCTATTGTTTGGACATACATACTAAGTATTGTTGGAGGTCAAGGTATGGTCTTTTGTACTCCAAATTTGCCTACACCCGTTAAAATCATGTGTTAAAATTATTTCATCATGCTGTTTGGGAGTTAATACCATAATACGATACTCCTTTGTGTTATAAAATTTATTTTCTTTTAGTGTTTAGTATTTTTAATTTGTAGTTTTTAAATTAATTTAAATAAATATTTTAAACTCATCTCTTAGGTGGTTTGATGTATAACTAAAAGTACAAAATCAGGACATTTATTTTAGGAACTCTGATAATTGTGCTTTCAGGCATGAAATTAGTTTGTAATCTGTAAGTATTATGAACCAAAAAATGTAGATTCATTTTGCATTGATTCTGTTAGAAAAGTGTTCTGGGAGTTCTGGGGAGATAGCTTTAGGGTACCTACTGTGTCCCCATCTGCCATTAACTCTGATTTTTTTTGTACTGCAGAGTCAAGTTACTAGTGGAGCTGGTACACAGTTGAGTGGGAATGAAATGTTAGTCTCCTTGGAGTCCTGATGGACTGGTCAGGAGTTTAGGCATCACAGTGAATATCAGAATATGAGCAGGTCATGCATGCTCATGTAAGTCTTTTATGAGCAAGGATGATTTCCCTAGTATCTAGGATGCTAAAGAGGACCTTAACAACTAGGATTAGCCCTCTCTTGTGAACGAGGAAGGGAAAACAAGCAATGAGCAGAAAGGCCTCTTTGTGCTTCAGTAGGAGACTGGTGGCCTCCCTGCAGCTACATCATTTTCCTCGAGACAAAGACCATTTTTATCTCTAGACATTCCAGGTAATGGAACTCCAAAACCAGAAGATTCAACAAACAGAAAAAGAAATCTCTAAGGGAGCTTAGCAGTCATAGGAAATTAATATCAAGCAAATTGACACAGGTCACCTTGCTTGAACAATGACTCCTATCAAAGAATTAGAGATGTGGAGGAATCCTGACATTGCTATGCCCTCAGATAAATTCTTTGTCTTTCTCATATTCTTTTCTATATTTCAGGGACTGATTATTATAGCTTGTAGTGTTCTGTACTGAAATATACATATTGCTTTTTCAAAGTCTAACAGTGACTAAAGTGTTTATGACTGTGTATTAATTTAGGAAAATGAAAGATGTCATTTCTGTGCCATATAACACCCAAGGAAAAGAGACCTAATTGAAAATACAGCCAAATTAAATGCAATGCATTAAGACTCTGCCAGATAAAAACATGTTAAAATGTGTTTCAATGAATATCAAAAAACTCAGTAGAACTAGATTTTAGAGATTTGAGTATAGACATATAAAAGTTTCATCCCATAGTGTACCATTTTATGTTTGAGACTTAGCTCAGGTTAATGAATGGAATCTGTTCTTAGAGACTTCACTTTCCTTGGGCATTTCATATCTTGGAAATTTTGGATAAATTTTTGATTAAAAATTGTAGGTCTTTATTAGAGAAAGACAAATATCATGATTCTTCTCATATGGAAGATAAATAAATGAAACAGCAAAACAAAATAAAAACAAATTCTTAGGCTATGTGAACAAATATAGAGTATGGGAGTGAGTGCCCAGACTATACAGTGGAAGATGGAAACTGCTTCTGGTGATGATCATAATGTGATTTATTAGATGTCAAGCTATAAGTATACCTGTACCCTATATAATGTTATAACCCAATGTTACTTCATTTTTCTCCCAGAACTATAGGTCTATAAGGCAATGTGATGTCCTTGTTTTATATATATATATAGAGAGAAATATCTATAGAGATATTTTAAAATATCTATAGAGATATTTTAAAATGTAGGGATCTATAGATATTTTAATAAATAGCAATGAATCTGATTAAAAATAAAATTTTATTTTTAAAAATATGATTCAATTTTAATTAGAGACCCCATTGTTTAATTGTATTCAAATTCTAGAAATCTAGAAAATTATGAGTTATGACTATCATAAATGCATTCCTAAAGGACTTTGGATTTCAGAGGTAGATTTACCAAATGAGGTTAAAGGCGATTGGTTATGTTCAGTTACTTTTTATTTTTGTATTTTCTTATAAATTGCATTTTTATAAGCAAAAACAAATTTAAAATATGATATGTTCTTAATGGTTTTCTTCTGGTGTTTCTTTTCTTTTTTTTAAGAATCTCATTATTAAAAAGAGTCTTTTCCTATATATAGGAATATAGGAAAGGAAGCAGGGTAAGTTAGGGTAGGGTTAGGCGATCCATGTCTTTTATAGAAACATTAGTTTGAGTTTTTAGTTTTGTTTATTAGATCTTTCAGATACAGAGTTGACTTTTTAAAAGAATATTTATTGATTACCTAGTCTGGCAAGATAAATTGTGTCTTCCAAACCCACTCAGAGTTCTACTTTCCATTTTTATTTGTCTGAACTGGCACATACATTGTGTGTTGTCTTCCTAAGATGACTGTACTTCATCCTGTCTGAGTGACCAGTATAGAAGCTGTTGAGAAATCATTCCTACATAGTAAGAATCAATGAAAGTAAAAGACTTGACCTTCCCTTAATAACATTGCAATTTTCATTTTGCACTTAGAATTCTAAGTAAAAGATGTTTTTGAGCATTTAAAGTTCTTGACTTACTAAAATCAACTCATACTGAAGGAAAATATATAGTTCTTTTCTCTGTAAAATTAAAATCAGTAACAATTTGCTTCATTCTGTTTTAATTGATTTAACTTGCCTTAAAAAATGCCTGCTGAGCAGATACTCCATATCATTTTCAGCAGTGACATTTAACACTTATTAAAGTATTATGACTTTATAGAATATGCTAAATCACTATTTGAGCAGACACCTTAGCCATTATTGTCATCCATACTTGGATACTGATTAAATATTCTTACTTGTAATAAACAAAGAAGACAAAACAAAAACAGCTGTATGTCTTGTTATTTGCTTCTGTAGTTTTCTAGAAAACATTTAGTCTTTCTATTGATTTACCATTATATTTTCAATACAGCATTTAATTATTTTAAAATACATAGATTAAATATTTTAAACGCTAAAAGTATCATTTAATCTTTAACTATTTAGTGCCCACACCATTTTTTTGATAACATTGTGGGAAATTTGAAAATAAACACCTTCAAATATTTAGTCTTAATGCTTAGCTAAGGTGTAAAATGATTTTTCTAGATGCAAGGATAGTTTTCAAATTTGGTTGCATGGGTTTTTATAGTTAATTTACACTGAAAAATCTCAAATCCAAAAATCTCAGATTACGGCCGTTGATGATAGAGACTGCTCTCTTAGTCACAGTTGTTGGATACAGTTCAATTGGGGGCTTTTGTTTTTGCTAAGAATTTGTACTTAGTTTGGAAACTGCAAGTTAAATCGGTAAAATTTTATTTACAGTTAAAATAAGCTCTTAAGGCTAAAATTGGAGGGGGAGTGTGTTTATTTTGTTTGAGCATAATTTTGTTCAGATCTGTTAAAAAGTCTGGCTATCCATTAAAAATAGCTAAAACCGTATAGACATGTATAGTGGTGTTCAGCTACATGAATTCCTTAGACTCACTGAATACATATGGATAAAACCTAAAGATACTAAAAACCTTCTTAAAATAATCAGATTGAAATCCTTGAGAGAGTGCTGGAAGGCTTTTTCATTATGAAACATATGAGCTTGTCATAATGCAGTACATTTGGTATAGTCACTAAGAGAAGGCCATAACTAAGTGTATAGAACAAAATTGCAGTTGTATAATCTGTACCACATTTTAGGTAAGAAAAAGTATAATTCTGAAATATGAAATTCTGTAATGTTGATCCCATGTCTACTAAGCATGCTTCTCATAGCAATTATTAAGAAACATTTGAGAACTTAATTTACACTAGAATTTAATGTGCTAACATTTTCCTGTAAAGGTTGACCTGTCTCCTCGTGGTGTTACCCCCACTTAGTACTTATATATATTTGACTATGTTTGTATAAATACTTGAGATTGTGTTGGAACTTATTTGACCATGTAGAGAGAAGTTAGGAAAAAACTTCTATTTAAATAATTTAAAAATTTTGCTGTGAATTACCATACAATTTAAAAATTACTTGAAAAGGAATCAGGGCCTTATAGCCCAACACTATACATAATTAAGGACAAGGGATGAATGAATTGATAGTATTTGAATTTCAGTGCAATGTGCTTTGGTGCTTAGTTAGTAGAAGGGGAGCATAATTGGGATGAGACCAGAATGATCTCCAGATGCTGTTTCATTTCCACCTTGCATCAGAAAAATTCACAGTATGGTTCAAGGGAATAGAAAGGCTAACTACCTAGGTCAGGGTGTTGTTATTACCTTACTAAGAGGTAATCTTTAGTGATTAGTGACTCATAGATTTTACTATGTAATGAAAGCAAATATTAAAGAACATCATCACTAAGCAGTACATGAAACTTCAAGGACTTGCATTGTCTTATATTTCCTGTTTATAAAGCATACACACATTTTATTCATATACATACATGTACATATATGCATTTGTGTGACATAAAAGTGAATTTGCATAAGTATCCATTAATTTAACTTAATTATCTTTAACATTTAGTGACAGAATTATGAAGGGTTGTAGTTTCAAAGACTGAAAATTATAAGGACTGGGGAAATTGGTATCATTTCATGTCTCTCTTAAAAGACTTCATTTCAACCAGCCACTTGTCAATTATTTTGCCATTTAAAGAAATCATGATGCTAAAACAGAAGTCTCTCTTAAATCAATTCCTCTAGTAGCCCCAACCCCAGTGAAAACATCAAAGTACTAAATGAGGCGAGAGGCCTGGTTTTCTAGTGATGTGGAGGGGGAAAATAGCCTTTCCACCTTTAAGCATAACATATGTGGTAACGTGAAGGAAAAAAGGTCTCAAGAGGTATCCCAATACAGTGTCCTGTAATTAAACTCAGATGTGGGTTTGACCCTTGCACTCTTACTTCCCTCAAGATACTTGAAAGGAGAGTGGATTGAAGACTTTTAAAAGTTTAACCTGTGTTGGCTGCTTCAGAGGATGAGCCTCTTTTATTTTTCTTTTTTCCCCACATTGAGGTGCTTATGTCAGTCATTTCAGAAGATGATATTTTAAACCCTCCAGGTCAGCAATAGAGATCTAAGTTTTGGTAACTTTTTGTGAATAAGTGAAAATGCCTGAAGTGATGCTAACAAGAAAATGATACAGGGAACTGCAAAGAAAGTGGCTTAAGTGGTATGAGAATGTGGATTAAACCTGTCTAACCTAATTGCTGATTTGTTATATAAACCCTCCATATTTTTGGTATATCTCTTTAATAAAATTCAAAGGAAGAATTGACACAAAGTTTAAAATGTGTGAATTCAATAGCCAAGCCATATCCTTCTTGATACAGGCATCCCTGGGCATCAAAATTCCAGAGATGGATTCTGTCTTCTGCCAAATTTCTGGATTCCTACTTGTGTTGTGCCTGGGAACTAGTGTCTGAGTACATAGGCACATGTGAACATTGAGTCAAAGAGAGCAGAGGCTCTTTATGCAAAGTCCTGATTTTTACATTATGGACCAGTAGGATTGACATTAACAGGAGTCCTGTCTAATTCTTTGCATCAGTGTGAGCAAAAAATGTACTCAACAATAATAAATTATTTTAACCTCTCAGCAAATGTGAATGTCTTCACAGTGAGAGTGATTGGATGAGTTAAAAGCTTAAAAATGCTGGTCATAAATAAAGGTGAAAAACCCTCATGCCCACTGGGATAAAATAACATTACATTCCTGAGATAAGGATTAGAGACAGACAGTTTCTTTGGAGATTTGTTTGTTTCAAGAGTAGAGTGAAAATAGCTTTAAGTAATTTATTATTATAACACCCAAACCATAACCTTGACCACAAAGGGAGAAAAATCTGCGTTCAAATCAACTGTGCATTGACAAGCGGGGAACTAAAACTTTGATGGCAAATGTTAATCTTTGGCAAGATTTATATCTCTGAAGACAAATGCATGTTATATTTTAGAGGTGATATTTTTATCATATACATGTGTATTTACTTATTATTTTAGTGTTATTTTAGAAGTTTTTTAGACTTATTTTAGAAAGATTGCTTTGCTTTTCAGTCCAGTTACTAATGACCCACACTATGAAATAGTTACAGATTTCATTGTGTTTATCTGGGTACTGATTATTTCTTCTTCAGTAGTGTTAAAAGAATGATAATGCTGGATTATTCATCAGTAGTTACACACATTTACACTAAAGACAGAATGGTGCTTTTCTCAAAAATTAACTGCAAAGTTTTATAACTTCATTTTATCATTAGTTATATATTCAACTAAAGACCATTAACTTTAGATTTTCTCCTAACTCTTACTATAGATATGAAAAATAATTGTAAATGAAGAAAGTAAGGGCAGATCAATTGTTCAATTGCTTTTTTTTTACTAATTATATTTGACATCATTTGTATTCCCCAGGGAGTACCCACCACCTTTCCACCTGTGCACCATCACCTTCGTCTCTTGTGCTCTTGCTTTTACAGCAGGGAAATTAGGGTTCTAGCCCTCAGTGAAAGTCCAGACAGTGGCTGGTTGTGAAAAGATCACATTAGCATTACTGCTGTTTTTTTATCTGTCAAATGCATTTAATCACACTCACCTTGTTCTACTGTATGTTGTTTGGCTTAACAAATTAATGGCTCTAAAGTGCTTTAAAAATATAAATCTCTATATAAATAATAAGACATTATTATAGCCTTGGGATATGTCCAAGGAGAAGAGGGTTAAAGAGTAATGATGTGGCCTTTAGGATTGTAAAGATTTCAGAGAGTGAAGTTTTTTAACATTTTTATGTTGATATAAAATCTTCTCCAGACCGCTCAAAACAGTTATATTGGATAACTTAAAACTGCATAAGCTATTGTGATTGAACTATGATGTTTAAAGACTGTCCAGTTTAATCTATAATATTAAAATAAAAAGAGGACATTCTCTATTACCTTTACTAGTTGTATACTATGTATATTTGAATGTATGCATATTTTGAATTAAGATATGCATCATGATTTGGGGAATAAAAAGAGCTAAAACTTTGGTTTCTTAAGAAGTTCTCAAACTCAAAATGGAATTAAATGTATTTACATTTCATTAGTATATTTTTGGATATGCTAAATAACCTGAGGGATAAAGAAAAAAGATAATCATGGAATTGCAGAAGTTGAAGTCATTTCTGACACTGATGTGGCAGGGAAGAGGGGAATATAGAAATGTCTCAGTATGGGATGTTTTTATTAATAATATAGCACTAGATCTTAGCCTTGAGGTAGATAAGAGTTTGGGTATACAAAGACAACTCAGAAGACATTCAACAGCTTCAGCAAAGATAGGTAAGCAGGAAAACACAAAACATATTTAGAAAAGTAAATGGTTTCAGAGTTTGGCATGTGTCAAATCGGGAGGAGTAGATAAAGCTCTAAAGATAGGTTGGCGCCAGGTTTTGTAACTTCTTGAATGACAGGTTAAAATGTGTGGGCTTTATTTAGTGGGAGGTGTAAACTACTTATTTAAAGTCAAATAAACATTTTTGTAAGAGTTTTTTAAATAGAAAGACATTTTATTCAAGATGGGTTTTATATAATTCATTTAGAAAAGCTCTTCCTGCCTGTGGCTAGAGAAATAATCTGAGTCAATTTGACACTAGAATTCTGACAATGCAAGGAGGATGATTTTTAGATAAAAGCCAATTTGTATGAAAAGACAAACTAAAAATTTACTAGGAAATTATTTTCAAATGAATAGTAACTTTTTTCTTAGTACTGTATGACAACAGAGTTGTGGTAATCTAAATTATGGGCACTACAGGTGTCTCTATATATCATGAATTTTAGAGCATTTCTTTAGCTCATTTCTGAAATTGAGAAATGTTAATATTTGTACTCATTCATGAAGTAATACAATTTTAGAAGTAAAGATTTCAATTAATGCATCATTATTTACTCTTTAGTAAGATAAACAGCAATCTTTTCAGCAAATTTCTTTGGGGGAAATATTAAAATGAGCTGAGAAGTACCTGAAAAATTACATGATTTAGACTTCTTCTTTGCTAAAACAAATTAAAGCCAGGGGTATAAAATATCCAGAGTCACACACACACAAATCCTGGCCATCAAGTCTGCATCTTTTTTTCTATTCAGTGGTTTTTTTCAGTTATAGCATGCTGTTTTCTAAGAATAGTTTAGGTGATATTTTAAGTATTGACTTTTTTTGGGAGTTCAACTAACATTGCCCTTTAATTCTGCATAGATTTGAAAATTGGCTCTATTAATGATTTTAATGTGCTTGATTATAAATATTGTAAGTCGGGCCTCCCTGGTGGCGCAGTGGGTTGGGCAACGCACTATGAAGCAAACCGCAGCCACTGCAGCACGAGTTTGATCCCTGCTGCCGGCCAGGAGGGGGACCCACATGGCGCAGCAGACCTCTCCTGCTGTGCCCGCTGCTCCCCTCAGCAGTGTACTTCGTTGATCTGCCTGTTCTGCTCCCCGCTCTCTGTGGTGAATCCTCTCACCCCCCACACTTCTGACCTGTACCCCTGTGCTTGTATGCATAAATAAATAAATCTTTAAAAAAAAAAAATAAATAAATATTGTAAGTTGACCATTTATGAGTTCTACTATACCTCCTCTAAAATAAAGCAGTAATTACTTACACAAATGCTATATGTTTTAATAATTTTATTAAATTTATACTCTCATTTTCTAAATATACAACAGATGACAATAGGTGTGCACATATCATCTTTGAATATAAATTGAAAGTTATAATGTGTTTAAAACATTCACTTGACCAGTTGATTATTTATAAATTTACTCAAAGGAAGGCTATTAAGGAATAATCTTTATTTGTTAATTGAAAAAGTTCAGTGTGGCTTAGGTTTTCAGTAATCGGGAATGTATTTATTTTATATATATATATACATATATTGGTCTTTGTTGAGTGACACGATTGTTAAAATAACTGTAAACAGCATACAGACAGGATTGGGTATATAATTTGTAGTTCTCATCTAAGTGCATAATAAAAATGCTACTCTCACATAAAATTGTTAAGGTTTTAAAAACATGACAGCAGAACATTAGTAAAAACATGGGGCCTTTCTAAGTGAGGAGCTGTGTATGCTGACGCAAAGTCAAGGCTAATAAGTCGGCAATTGGTACAACTTGCAAAGGGAGAAATGCAAATTTTCTGCTTCAAATTTTTCTCTTGATTCCATTTGCAATTTGCTTCATGGTAAAATCTCTTCACAGATACATAATTGTAGGTCCTACCACTTTTCTATTCAACCTTTGTGCAGAGGCTACAATCAGAACAAATAACTGGCTAGTGTTCATACTAGTTCCTTACTGTTTCTGTAATAAATTACTTCAAAGTAAATGAAGATAACATAAATTTGTAAAAGGCGAAAGATTTATACGATCTGAAGAGAAACCAGAGTATGATAACATAAATTTGTTACCATACTATTCTAGAGTTCAGGTATTGAAATGGCTTTCACTGGGAATAGAGGTGTCAATAATACTCTAACTTCCCTAGATTTGTCAATCTATTCCTTTGCCTTTTCTAACTTCTAGAGACTACAGTCATTAACACATAACTCCTTTCTCCATTTGAAAGCTAGCAGCATAACATCTTCAAACCTATAGCACATCCTTTTGACATTCTGCTTTCATCATAAGATATCTTTCTATAACTTTGTTAAGAGCTCTGCGATTACAGTGGACCACCTAGAAAATTCAGGCTATTTTACCCACCTCAGAGTCCTTAACTTAGTCATATTAGCAGAGTACATTTTGTCTTACAAAGTAATATAATCGCCAAAAGATTGGGTTGTGGGCATCTTTGATAGATTGTTAATCTGTTTCTATCAGTATTTCCTCTTGTACACATACATTTTACTTACTATAGCAATTCTATGGTCAGTTTTGCATATTCATTGAAAATTTCCTGTCAAAAATGAAAAACTAGACACATTCATAGGAACATGGATGGAACTGGAAGAGATTATGCTCAGCGAAGTAAGACAGAAGGCAAAATAAAAATACCAGATGGTTCCTCCCCTAGGAGGAATATAAGGCAACCAAAGGAATAAGAACAATAATAATACTAACAATAAAGACACAAAAACCAAAAGTGAAAAGACAAGGACAAATTGGGGACACTAGATGGGGAGAAGGGAGGAGGAGGGTTGAGGGCAGACGGGAGCATAAGGGGACTGAGGTGATGGTGCATTGGTGATATGGTGATGGGGAATACATTGGGATTACAATTGATGTCAAATATATATAAATAAAAAATGATAAAAAATAAATAAAATAAAACTGTTCACCCTTTGAAGGGCAAAAAATAAAATTATTTAAATAGGGGGCCTCCCTAGTGGCGCATCAGGTTGAGTGCCGCACTGTGAAGCATCCATGGCACAGCAGTGCAGAGTTCGATCCCCGGCCAGGGAGGGAACTGACATGGTGTGGCAGACCTCTCCTGCCTCGCCTGCTGCTCCCTCAGCAGTGTGTTTCAGTCCATCTGCCTGTTCTGTTCCCCGCTCTGTCTCTGGTGAATCCTCTCACCACCCTGGACTCTGGCCTGTACCCCAGCTCTTGTATGCATAAAAAAAATACTTAAAAAAATTCCAAAACAAATTTAAATAACTAATTTTCTCTGAGTTTCTAGTCATTTGGATGACAAAATTTAATTTATAATAAATGTTTAATTTAGACAAGAGTATCATTTTGGCATTCAACATTATCTGTAACATGTATGAAATAATTTTGACTTCAATTTAGGGAAAACCTGAGAGCTATTTTTAAGTGAAACATATATGGTTTTCTAGATAATATGAACAGTTACTCTTTTCACAGACATGCATAGTCACATATACATTTCAAGCTCACATTTATTTTACATCATGAGACATCAAATTCCCCCTACCAATTTCATTTATAAATGTTTTGGTTTTGTAGATTCACATTTTCTAATCTTTCAGTGAATTGTAAAACTCAGTGGTTCTCACAAATAAAAGGTTAGTGAATATTTAAAAGACGAGCTCAGATATATGTTCAGTGTTTATTTTATGCATGCCCCAATAATAGGAGTTAGAGTGAGTATATAGTATAAAGAGTTTCAGAGGGAAAACAATGCAGTACACAAGCAGCAGACATAAATTCAATAAAAGATGATATGCATCAATTCATGAGCTGGGTGGTCTGTGAATTTGGTTTTCATCTGGAAAGACTCCTTGGAAAACCTGTGTTTTGGAGAAAGTGTTGCAGCATGAGCACATTTGTCTGGGTGAAAGAGAAAGTTGTAGTCCTCATAGTAATTAATGTGCTAGGCAAAAACTTCAGGGTTGCAAACAAGACTAATATAGGGAGTGTATGCATGCATGCTCATGGCAATGAAAAAAAAAAAAAAACAAGCAGCTAATATAGCTGCAAAAGAAGAGAGTTCTTGTTAACGGCATGTGATAGTAGTATCCTAAAATCTGCATCAACATGATCATAATTCTCTAGTACAAATTTAGCAATTTCTTCATATTCAAAGTATGAATTAATTGCAGAGCTTTGAAAAAAAATAATGCATTTATGGAGTTCAATATACAATCTAGATGAAAAGATTCAAAGAAGCAGAAGGGGTGTGGGAAATGGAGTAGTTTGGGCAATTAGACTGTTACAGTCTTGCCAGCATCATATAACTAGAGCTTGGATTAGGTAGAGGAAAGGGAAAGATAAGCAGATTCATTTAGTATTATACATACACAGAAAACAGGTGCACCAGTTACATTTCTTGTGTAGTGGTGCTTTGAATGTCATATAAAAATACATAATCATGTGCAGCAATAGGAATAATGCTAATTAGCTTTTACTGAATATTTGTAATATGTCAGGGTTTGTCTATGGGATTTTCCATAATTTAGTTATGACAACCACTTGATATTATAATCTTCATCTAGTTATAAAGAAGCTATAATGACATTTTAAGTGATTTGTCAAAGAAACCAGTAAATAAATAATAGGATTTAACTCTTGTTTTTCTAAACTCTAAAGCCTAGTCTTTCTGGTTTACCAAACCAAAGACTGACATTTGGTCTAAAATAAATTCCCTCTGTATGTCCACACTTCATTTGATGTTAAAACCATTAAGAATTAGCATAAAAGGATCATAAGTCTCATTTAATCCAAATAGAAAATGGTCACAGCTGCTGCTTGAATACTTACAGTAATGGAGATTTTATCATTTCTAACTTAGATTTCTGTCTGGTTCAGTGGCTGTGAAGTTCATCCTTTTTTTGGATTGTAACTTGTAACTTGTTGCCCTTTAATTTCTTTCTCTAGTGCTGAGTCTGTCCTCTGCTATTTTCTGGAATTATACACATAAAAGCTTGTATCCATCTTTCCTAGACAACTTTTCAAAATACTTGAAAATAGCCATCTCTAGTGTCTTCCAAATGAAACATCTATCATCTGTCGTTAAACAGACTGTTCATACGCTTCACCATTTTTGTGTATTCGTTATAGCACTCAGTAGGCCAAAGACAGATTAGTGTTACTTATCTGTTCAAGACAATATGGCATCATTTCATTTACATTTCACAAGTCCAGAGATGTATAAACATTTTGACCATCTTACTAGCTTTCTCTACATTCACACTAACTGATAAAACTAGTGCACTTCAGTCAATACTTTACACTTTTCACAAGTAGATACCTAACTTCTGATAAAATGAGACCTTTGTCCCAGCTGTGCTATGAACACCTGTAAGACTGGAACTTTGGAAATCCGAGAATCAGGCAGGCACTTAATTATCGTTTACACTTTGCATCTTTAGTGCTCAGCTGTGAAGACCCAGCCAGTGACCTGCTGACGGCTTTTCCAATAAAACAGAGGAGACATAAACCAGGACCAATCAGATACGCTTAACAAGAGCATTCGCACCAGCTGTCAATGAGCCACGCAGCTCTGAAGATGCCCAGTAGGAGGCCTCCTATCGCTGACTTTTGACTAATTAAGAATGTTTGGTTAAACATTTCGAAAAGTGATAGGTGAATGGGGTCTTTAGTTGAAGCTGTGGGTCAAATTCCAGGCTTGCGGTAGCACATGGCAGACAGAGAAAAATAAATGACTGGTCTTTCAAGTATACAGAGACACATAACACCTCAATGTATGCTTGAAAATAAAGCTCTATTTTATAAGTTAGCAGAAGTAAGAAATAGGTTAAAAGAAAGTTAGAACTACTAAACTTTAATGTCCGTGAATAATGACAAAGGAAAATATTGAAAAGATAGGTGTCAAAAGGATATCAGATATAAAGCAGGAAGTGAAGCTGAGAGTAGAAGCAAGTAACAATCCCCTCTTACCTATTTAATGCCTAGGAGAATGGTAACTTTGTAACCCTCTCCTGTCTTCTTGATAGGTTAGTGTTATTTAAATGAAAAGTAAACATTTAATTTCCCTAAGAAGGAATACATTTGTATTTGAACTAGACCAATGACTGCAAATCATAGACAAAATCCTGTGTTTTGGTGAGCAAGTAAAAGTCACTCTTGAAGAGAAAACTTTAGAGGGTATTATGCACACGTCCTATAAAAATGTATTTTTTTAGCACATAGACTGACTTCTTGATTCTGCTTTACTTATGTCTTTAAAACAAATGTGTATGAATGAAGATGTATTTATTTATAGGTATATATATGTTGGTATTTATAGACATTAAATGGAATATTATAATGTGTTAATGTCATGTATTTGTGTGTATCTATAGATAATTTTGCAAATCTTAGTGTTTAATCACATATTTAAGTACTATTTTATTAATTATAACTAGCTAGCAATGATTAATAGCATAATTACTAATGAATTTTATATTACTACTCTATTAATGACATACTGTAGGTATTTTGAATCATAAGAAAGATACTATTATTAGCTAGAAATTTATATATTTACCAGAAAGCTAAAAGTGGTATTTTCCTTTGCTACGTAAACGCTTATAATTAGATAGGTCCATTAATAAAATAAGCTAATGCAATTTTGACATTAATATTTTTACAAATGCATATCATTTGATCCTCTCAGTAACATTTTGCTTCAAATGGCTTATAATTATTACTCAACTCTATGAGTTGAAGTTAGTGAATTTATGGTTGTTGAAATGAGAGAGTCTCCAAATTTAGGTTTTCAGAATCCTTCCCCTCAACTTTTCCAATGTCTAATGTGTGTTTTTTTGTTTTTTGTCAAATAAAGGAACTCTTACTTCCTTGCCGAAACATAGAATTTGGTCTTTAATTTACAGTCATTGAGTCTTGTTTAAATATAATGCAGTATCTTAAGAATTAACTCATGTTTCCAGATATCTAAGAATCAATGTGTTATCCTGTTTTCTCTCACATTTTTATCCATAATCTGTAGTTTTTATCTTTAATAATAATTGTGTGTGGAATAATCAAAATCACAGTAAAAAATAGAGAGCTCTTCCTAAAGTATCTTACTTTGAAACAAAGAACCTACTTTTTATTATAACAGTTTTTTTCTTTCTATTGTCCAGGCTCCTGGGGAAAATATCCCTGTTTGACTTTTTTCTTTGGCTAATCTAATGACTCAAGTGAAACCACTCAGAAATTATAACACAGTCCATATGCTTGGCTTTTTGAAGTGTGCTTAGTACTCCATTTGGGATTCTTGACTTGTACTTTTCTATCAGATTTGAATAACGTGCAGGTTCCCTTCAGTGAATTGACCTGGTGCAAACACACAATGGATTAATTCCATAATAAATTATGGGGCAGTAAAGCTTTCTAGACCAGTTTGCTTCTTAAGTAACAATCTTTTATGTTGCCTTATAAAGTTGAACGGATGTTTTATTTGTAAGTCATTCTGGACATAATAAATTGAATTCTGGGCAGTTTTGGGCTTGAGCACATTCTTTCTTGTTGCATTGTTTTATGATGGTTCTGGAGCTACTTATTAGCTAAAACACACTTAAAGTTCCTGGAGAATACTAACATCTAATAATACCACACCTCAAGGTGCATGGAAATATAGACTCCATATAACTTTGAACTCCAGGTGCTTTTCATCTATTTCTATTTCTATTTATTTTACATCTAGAAAAAGCCCACTATTTGCCATCCAGTGTTGTAATAAGATCATTTCATTTCAGTTTTGTGCAAGGTTATATTGCATAGCATAAGCACTTAGACATTTTACAAGATTGTTGCTAGGGTAAGAAAGCTTTCTCAGGCAAATAAACAAAAGATATAGATTATTTGATCATCTCCTGAAGAACAGTGGGGTGGCAGACACCCAGAATTATTCTTGCCTTTCTTGTATAAATTGTTTATTGTACAATTGAAAACCCTTCTTATTACCTAAACAGTACTGTATCTGATTATTTTAACCATACAAGGCAATGTTATTTTGCTCAGTTTTGAATTTACTTTGGCTCAACACTGAAGTTAGTAATCCTTGCTCTAGAAATTTATAAGCAAATTAAAATGAAAGCATAGTTCCCTCCCCTCTGTACTTTATGGGACTGGACTATTTTTTAAAAGACAGTTGCATATACTGTGGTCCAATAGCTTTTATTTTGTATTTTTCTTTTATTGAGGTAGCTTTGGCTTAAAACATTGTATATATTTTAGAGTTACAGGTTCACACCTTTTCAGATATGTTATCCCATTACACCAAAGCAACTGTAATCCTCCAGCACAGTCCCTTTAGCCACTTCCACAGTTACCCCCAACTTCCACCTCTGTTGGTCACAAGTCTACATTCAAATTTCTAGAGTATGCTTGGTCTTATTTTATATATTCCTTTGTTTTCTTTCTCTGTTTTCACATATGAATGAAATAATTTGGTATTTTGTCTTTCTCCTTCTGACTTATTTTGCTGAGCATGGTCCATTTCAGTTTCATCTATGTTGTAGGAAATGATAAAATTTTATCTCTTTTTTTAAAACTGCTGGCTAAGTGTTTCATTGTGTACCTATACCACATTTTCTTTTTTTTCCCACTTTTTAAAATTTTATATATATTTGACATCAATTGTAATCCCAATGTATTCCCCATCACCATATCACCAGTACATCATCACCTCAGTCCCCCATGCTCCCTTCTGCCTTCAACCCTCTCCCTCTTTTCTCCCCACCAAGTGTCCCCAATTTGTCCTTGTCTTTTCACTTTTGGTTTTTGTGTCTTTATTGTTATTATTATTATTGTTGTTGTTCTTATTTCTTTCCTTGATCCTTATTTGGTTGCCTTATATTCCTCCTAGGGGAGGAACCATCTGGTATTTTTATTTTGCCTTCTGTCTTACTTCGCTGAACATAATCTCTTCCAGTTCCATCCATGTTCCTATGAATGCATCTAGTTTTTCTTTTTTGATTGCTGAATAGTATTCCATCGTGTATATGTACCACAGCTTCCCGATCCACTCGTTTGTTTTTGGGCATTTAGGTTGTTTCCAGGTCTTACCCATTGTAAAGAGTGCTGCTATAAACATAGGGGTGCAGATACTCTTTTGAATCAGTGTTTTTGTGTCTTTTGGGTTTATTTCTAGGTGTAGGATTGCTGGATCCTATAGAAGTTCCATTCTTAGTAGATTGAGGAACCACCATACTGCTTTCCATAATGGTTGGACCAGCTTGCATTCCCACCAGCAGTGTAAAAGAGAGTTCCTTTTTCTCCACATCCTCGCCAACATTTGTTGTTGCTACTTTTTTTGATATGTGCCATTTTCACTGGTGTGAGGTGTATACCACTTTTTCTTTATCATCTTATCTACCATTGAGCACCTAAGTTGTTTCCCTACCTTGACCATTGTAAATAATACTGCAATGAATATAATTCTTTATATCTGAATTAGTGATTTTACATTCTTCAGGTAGATACCTAGGAGCAGGATACTGGATCACATGGTAGATCTACTAATGCTTGGTGAAAACACCATACTTTTTTCCTTATGGGGTGAACCAGTCTACAATTTCACCTCTAACGTAGGATGGTTTCTTTTTCTCTTCATCCTTGCCAGCATTCGTAGTTTCTGGTCTTGGTGATATGGGGTGTTAAGGGTATCTTATTGTGGTTTTAATCTGCATCTCCCTGATAACTGATGATGAACATTTTTTTCATATGCCTGTTTCCATCTATATGTCTTTTTAGAAGAACTGTCTATTTAGGCCTTCTGTTTTTCTATTGGTTTGTTTTTTTCTTTGAATTGAGTTCTTTTTATATCTTTGACGTTTATCCTCTTGTTCAATGTATGATTTATAATGTCCACATTTTTCTTGCTTTTTAAAAAAGATTTATATATGCATACAAGAACTGGTGTGTAGGCCAAAGGTATGGGGGGTGGTGAGAGGATTTAGCAGAGACAGAGTGGGAGCAGAACAGGCAGATCTACTGAAACACACTGCTGAGGGTAGCAGCAGGCAAGACAGGAAATGTCTGCTGCACCAGGTGTGTCAACTCCCTGGTCTGCAGGTGGGCATTGAACTAGTACTACAGTGGCTTAATATCACTGTGTCTTTAACCCCTGCACCACCAGGGAGGCCCTCCATTTTTTTTTTTTTTCCTTAAATAAGGGCTGATAGGATTAGTCAAGAATATAAAACTATGTAGGTATGTTTCATAGATAGTGAGGCATTATGGGACAAGCCTTGTAGTTTTTAGGTTTTCACTCATATTTGATTCTCATGGGATTTATCTTTATGAGAGTTTAGAGAATATATTAGTTTCCTTGGGTTGCCAATAAAAGTTACATAAACTAGTGAATTGTGATGACAGAAATTTATCCCCTCACAGTTCTGAAAGCTGGAAATCCCAAAGCCAGTTGTCATTTATTGAACCACTTGAAGCCTCTAAAGGAGACTCCTTCTTTGCTCTTTCTAACTTGTGTATTTGCCAATAATCCTTTACATTTATGTATTGTGATTACATAAATCAAATCTCTGCCTTCATCTCCTCATAGCCATCTTACCTCTATGTGACTGGTCTGTGTATGTCCAAAGTGTCCTCTTTTAATAAGGATACTATGCCTTTGATTTAAGGCATAGTTATCTATTACAACCACATCTTAATTTGATTACATTTGAAAGGGCCCTATTTTCAAATAATGATACATTCACAGGTATTAGGATTGCATATATCAACCATTTTTTTTTTGGCTGGGGGCATAATAAAATCTAAAAGGGAGAAACAGTATCCAGAAAGTATTAGAAATATTAGAAATAATTAGAAATAATTAGAAAATATCATTATGTAGAAGTAGGAAAAGACACAATTTGAAGATTGATCTTAGAAGACTTGTATGTAAGACCTGAGATCATAAAATGTATTGAGAAAGCAGAGTCAGTATGCTGTATGACTTCAGTCTTAGCAATGTCTTTGAGGACTCCAACAGTGAGGGAAACAGCAACAAAAATAAATGACAATATTTCAAGCTAAAAGGCTACTGTATACCAAATGAAGCTATTATTAAAATGAAAAAACAGCCTACTGAATGGGAAAATATATTTGCATGTCATGTATCTGACAGGGGTGAATATCCAAAATCTATTAAAAACTTGTACCTCTCAATGACAAAATAAACAATTCCATTAAAAAACTGGTCAGAAAATCAGAACATACACTACTCCAAAGAAGAAATAATGAAGTGCTTGCCAGCCTCCATCTGGAGTCAGCCACCACCCATTTTATTTTATTTCATTTTTTAAAGGTTTTATTTATTTATGCATATAAGAATTAGGGTACAGGCCAGAGTGAGGGGGGTGAGAGGATTTACCAGAGACTGAGCTGGGAACAGAACAGATAGATCAACAGAAGTACACTGCCGAGGGCAGCAGCAGGCAAGGCAGGAGAGGTATGCCATGCCATGTGGATCACTTCCTTGGCCAGCAGCAGGGATCAAACTAATGCTGCAGTGACTGCAGGCTGTTTCATAATCTGTTGCTTAATCCACTGTGCCACCAGGAAGGCCGCACCACCCATTTTAGGCTTAAGTCTTTGTTTCTCCAGGGAAGGGGCCTAAGGCATGACCTCCACACCAGGCCACCACCACCTGACCTCGGACCATGGCAGCCAGTCAGTCACCATGGCTACATGGCTGCCAGCTGATCACCATGACAACGGACCTACCAAGCCTAATATGGAAAGTTCTGTGGGTCAACCAATGGACAGGGACCTGTGCTACACCTAAGCGAGCGCTTTCCACCCATATAAAGTCTCACCCTCTCCCATGCTCACAGCCCTACCATCACCCAGGTGCCTCTGGTGTGTGGTTGGACCCAAGTTCGAGCTTACAATAAAATTTCCTCTTGTTCTTACAGCAGTGTGACTGGCTTTCTCCGTTAGTGCACCCCATTCCAGCATAACAATACAAATAACTAATAGTAACATGAAAAGAAGTTCATTGTTTTTATTATTAGTGAAATGCAAATCCAAAACCATGAGATAGAACCTCACACTGTTGAGAATGGCCATTACTGGAAAAAAAAAAAAAGGAAAAAGCAAGTGTTGGAGAGGATAGGAGAGAAGAAACCCTTGTACACTGACAGTGGAAATGTAAATTGCTGCAACCATTATGGAAAGCAGTATGGAGAATCCTAAAAACTTTAAAAATGGAAATTCCTTCTATGTGTTTACCCTTAAAATACAAAAGAAGTAAGTGAGGGCCTCCCTGGTGGCGCAGCTGGTTGAGTACCACACTGTGAAGCAGTTGCACAGCAGTGCAAGTTCAATCACCAGCCAGGGAAGGTACCCAGACAGCGCAGCGGATCACTCCTGCCTCACCCGCTGCTCCCCTCAGCAGTGTATTTCACTCTGTCTGCCTGTTCTGCTCCCCCTCTGTCTCTGGTGGATCTTCCCACCCCCTGCAACTCTGGCCTGTACCCCAGTTCTTGTATAAATGAATGAATGAATGAATGAATGAATATTTTTTTAAAGTAGCAAATGAATAAGAGATAGAATTGGAATTTAAGTGGTGAATTTGTGTAGTCTCTGCACATGTTGATTTTTAATGATGTACAGCTGAAACATATATTCTTATAATGCAGTGTTAATTTAAATTTTTTTTAAAAATGAGGTATACTTGAAATACATCTTATATGATTGAAGAATTGAAATTTATGTTTAAGTTTAAATAGCCATGCATGGCTGGTGTTTATCATACTGATTTTCACAGTTCAGTCAGCTTTGCATGAAATTATAGGGATATGACTATGCTGTGAAATATCATATTCCTTAGTTTCCAGAAGGATACAATGCAGTAATGGTCACAAATTAGAAAGATGGAAAAAAAAAACCCAATAAATTAGAAAAAACAATTTATCTTCATTCACATTAGTATTAAGTTTTTTTCTTGAACTAACAAAGTCTTAAATTAGATCAGATAAGAGAAATGATGTATAATTTTGCTATATCAAAAGTCATTAAAGAATAAAATATTTTCTGGCACAATTACTGTGTATTTTATAGCTCATTTAACTAACTGTTCATTATCCCGTGAAATGGAAAAGTATCTTGGAACTCAATTCTGTCTGGATATGTAAAGGTCACTGAAGACTACTTAAAAAGCAAGTGAAACTGATTATTTCCTAACAGATAAATGCTTAGTCCTACAATTTTCTTCATATGTAAAATATTGATTGGCACCATTTTTGGCAAATTCAGCAGAGAAATAATTAAGGGGAAATTATTTGAGTTAAAATTACTCCTTTGAGTTATAGGAAAGTTATTACTATTTTTTTAATCTAGAGTATAAAATTTATAATTTTCTTGTTTTGATTCCTACACCCCTATATTTTCCTCATATATTTTCATATACATTGTTAGTGAACATGTGTTAAAAATTTGACCTTGGAAATATGCATTTAAAAAATATATGAGTAAATGAATTAAGACTGACGGTTATAATTTTTTAGCTTGAATGCCATAATGCAGGAATTATGACTATTTTGTTCCTTTGTCTATGAAAATTTTCAAGGTTTACACCTTTAAATATGTACATAGTTGTTTATTTTATAAATACTGTTTAAAATTTACATGCTGGTTATTGCAGTTCTTCATGTTGTACTTGTCTCTTTGAGCTCATTCTTTTTTTTTTTTTTTAAGATTTAAGATTTATTTATTTATGCATACATATAGGCCAGAGTCGTGGAAGGTGAGAGGATTCACCAGAGACAGAGAAGGGAGCAGAACAGGCAGATGGACTGAAACACACTGCTGAGGGCAGCAGCGGGCGAGGCAGGAGAGGTCTGCCACACCATGTGGGTCCCCTCCCTGTCCGGCAGCAGGGATTGAACTCGTGCTGTAGTAGCTGTGGTTTGCTTCATAGTGCATTGCTTAACCCACTGCGCAACCAGGGAGGCCCTCTTTGAGCTCATTCTTTAAACTTATTTTGGCATCAAAAGATGTAAAGCAAAATGGTCTGATAGATTTTAATGAAAGCTGTAAATCCAAATACTCATTGGAAAGTATATTTTCTATGTTAATTAAAGAAGAGGCTTAAAAAAATAAGGTAGCATTTATATTTATTCTAGGTTAGGCCTAAATCCTCCAGATTTATGATTTCTCATGAAGCAAAAGTCAAAATTCAGTCTTCAAAGGTAACTTAAAAGGTCAGCTTTCAGGATCAGAAGGAAGGCAAATTATGTAATTATTGGATTTCCTAGGAGAGAAAAAGTATCTATGTCTAGTGTAAAGTATTTAAATTTTTCTTGTATTAATTTGTAGAGGAAGAAAAATAAGGCTTTCTTTTGTTCTCAGATATAATCTAGAGTTCTTAAAATGTCTGAAATATATATATATATATATATATATATACTTCTTCAAAGGAGCATTTTGATAAGTTAAGTGTAAATGAATCAGAAGCATATGGAATTACTCTCCTTAAAGTATTTATAGCTACAAATAGAAAAGGATATCAGATACTTGGCAAAGTGTACTTTTAGCTTGCCATACACTAATCATTTGAAAATTACTTGAGTTATTCATAAATGAATATAACACTTGCTTTTATAGTCATTTAATTTTGGAAATAATAATATTGCTATAATTAACATTTGGAAAGATGCACCACAAAATGTAGTTGCCGAATGGTAGATACTAAAATATAGAAAATGTTAATACTATTTGCTATGCTTGAGCTTTACCCTAAGCATTGAATGTGAAAAGAGGCATCCAAATTAAACAGACTGAGTTTCCCATTTTTTCTCTTGATTTATATAACATTCAAGTATCCGTACATAATTAGGACACTAGTTATGGCCACCATTCATTGAGCATCTACTTATAGTGAGACACTGCACTGTTTGTGGGCTCTGTGTGTATGTGTGTGTGTGCACGTGTGTGTTTCTGGTAATTATATTTTCTAATTCTTCATTAAGTAATCTGGTGTTACTTTACATGGTGAAGCTAGACAAACACACTAACTTGTGTAAATGGCTGGATTTAACATTTAATTAGAATTTTAGTGTTTTTTTCTAAAGATTATTTATGCATACAGTAACTAGGGTACAGGTCAGAGGTGATGGGGGTGAGAGGATTCACCAGAGACAGAGTGGGGAACAGAGCAGGCAGATTGATTGGAATACACTGCTGAGGGGAGCAGTAGGCAAGGCAGGAGAGGTCTGCTGCACCATCTGGGTCACCTGCCTGTCCTTGGATCAAACTCATGCTAGATTGGCTGGAGATAGCTTCATAGAGGCCCCAGAATTTTACTGTTTCTTGTTCAGTGGTTGCTATCTAAGTGATTGATGGTTGAACTGTAAAGTTAGTGTTTCCTACAAATGTTTTCCTTCACTAGTGCTTGTGTCTATCTTTCAAAATTCAGCTGCATATGCATTTGGGCAATCAATTATAGAACTAACGTGAAATTTATTTTTTTTCTGAAAAGTGTTAGCTGAGTAAATTAGTGAAGTGTTACTTCATAAACATCGAAGAAACAATTGCATTTAACTTCAGACTTTTTTTAGAGTCATGATTCAAGAAAGATATAGTTTCCAAAGCATCCAATTTTACTTATTAATAATACGTTGCTTTATATAAAAAGGCAAATGATTTATACGATCTCAAGAGAAACCAAAGTATAATGTTGCCTTATATAACAAAACATGTGTACTGTTATACACAGCCCCCTGTGATTTCAGTGTGTTCAAAAATCAGTCACTGTGTGTTTTCAAGGAAAATATTTTAGTTTAATTGGATTGCTCCTTATGCAGCTTGTTTCCTAAAATTATGGTAAATTAACATCTCAAAGTGAAAGGTTGATCACCACCCATTTTCCTGTCCTCCTGAGGTGACAGAAAGTCAGGATCCAAACATACTAAAGTCTTTCTAAAATGCATTTTCATCTCCTTTTAATTCAGTGGACATTGTGTTTTTGTAAGAATCTGTTATCCAATTAAATATAAGACTTGATCCCATTTAAAAGATATCCACCCACTTTAATCTTTTCCTTGATGAGTATAAGAAGTAAGAAAACAAAAACAATAACAATATGGCCTTGTTAAAATAAAAAAAATGTACAAATATGATAAAGGCTGTTAAACTAAACACATGGATGATTGTGATGTATCAATAGATGTTTATTCTTGGTAAAAAATGTACCATTTAATTTAGTGAGGTAGACTATCGGTAGTTTATACATGTATTGGGGCATTAGGTATATGGGAAATCTCTGTTCTGTTACCACAATTTTGGTGTGAACCTAAAACCACTGTAAAATACTGTTTTAATAAAAAATAAAAGTCAAATGCTGTTTTGGTGAAGCAGTTAGAAGTTAACCAAATATTAGGATGTGGGATATGTCTCAGCGATCTTGATCTAACTTATACTGGGCTGGTTTAGTGAAAGTAAGAGTATTGCTGGGAAATGACTTCTTTTTTTACTTTAGTGGATTGATTTCTTAAATGGAATTTTAGCATGCCTGCTGCATACTTAATATGGCAAGAAAATCTTTTGGCTATTTCAACCTTAGGAAGAGGTTGAAAAAGCTTAGGAAGAGATAAAGCAATTAACGCAATATAAGGAATTATGACTTATTGTTTCTATTCTTTCATCTAAACATAAACTATTGTTCAATAAATAAACATATCTGGAGTAGGTATAATTTCCATATTGTTAATAGAAAAACTAAAGTTTCATAGGGGAAAAGTATATAACAACATGGTCAGTTCTCTTCTATAAGATTGTAAGTAAATACTTGAAATAATTTAATAGAGTAAATTTAATTCAACTTTTTTCTAAGACATGGGTCTAAAATTCTATAAAATATGTTAAAATGTTAGGAAATTATACTTAATTTTGATAGGCTAGGTTCACTAATTAATGACTGCCTTTAATATGACAAATATTTATTCCCTTTGTGCTTTGCTAGGGTAAATAAGTTCTATGTTACAGGGGCCCTCCCTCATGGCTCAGTGTGTTAAGCAATTCACTATGAAGCAAACCGAAGCCACTGCAGCACTGAGTTCGAATCCTTGACCCCCGCTGGGGAGCTGACCCACGTGGCGCAGCAGATCTCTCCTGCCTTGCCCACTGCTCCCCTCAGCAGTGTGTTTCAGTCTCTCCCCCAACCCCCTGGCCTGTACTACCATTCTTGTGTGCATAAATAAATAAATGTTAAAAAAAAAAGATTCTGTGTTACATACAACAGAATCATTTTGGGTATTTTATGTTTTTTAAAAGATAAATGTCCCTCAGTTTCTGAAGTGGCTAATTTTATTTTCAATCCTTAACCTTTATGTTCCTTCTTAGTTGTTTTATTGATTAGTTTGTTAGTTTGTTAACCAAGCACAGTTTCTTAAGTGCTTATGGTCTACATCAGGAATTCATATCTCTGAGAACTTTTTGATTGTGCCTTCCCAAATTAAATCCTAACGAAAGAAAAAATAACATAAGATTTTCAGAATGGTATATGTCTATAACAGGATAATCACAATGTACTTTGTTTTTTGATTTTATGAAAAGGGATATTAAAATTATGTAGTTTGAGTATTACTGTTGTAGCTGTCACATGGGAAGAATTTTCAAATCTAAAGATAGCATGTTCTAGAAAAAATATATATAGGTAAAATATTATTAGTACATTTATTTCAGAATTTTTTCCCTAAGAATCACAACAGCTAAGTAAATACTCATACTACCCCTAATATATTTTTATCTTTGAAGAATTGACTGACGGAAACTCCTATTTAAGAAATGTTGTATTTTCTTGTTTCTTTTCAGAGTCTTGGCAGTATATTATTTGATTATATTAGATACAGTAATGTTCTCAACCATGATATCAGTTATATAAAATATTTACTTAGCAACAACTAGACTGCTTTAATTTAAAGTTAGTTTCTCCTAGGCCATTGGATGTTAAGTGGGCATATACATCAGATTTATCCATGAAGTTTAATGAAAGCATAGATTTTGTGCCTACTGTAGTGTTGCTTAATGTTTCAGTGTGTATAGCAAATTATTTCAGAGTTAATACAGTAATTAAGAGAGACTTTTCAAAGTCAAATCTGAAATTTTCATTTTGAATTACCTAGACATTGGCAGTTTTAATCCTTTGACCTCAGTGTTCAGTATCCTTTATCTCTTGATTTGCAAAACAAACTGCAGATCTGTATGGTAAAATAATGTTGTCTCTGCATCTACACAAATAATCAGGCCAGATTTAGTGATCAGGCTAAACATATTATGTAATCAAGACTAATCTATATGTAAATCTAATGTATTACCACTCCAGAAGTATCAGCATTAAAATATTTAATATTTAACAGGGCAGTTACCAGGACTTGATGTTGATTCCATTGCTTTATCCTTATTTTCCTATGCCTCTGGTTTTGGGTAATGAAAATTAAAACATTGGGTTACTGAGAACAAAACATCAATTGTATTTTGGGTTTTTTAGTGGTGTTTATGTTTATATATGAGAATATTCATCATAGTATTATTTAGAATTATGAAAACTGGGAACAGCCACTAAAGGGAAATGGTTAAATACATCCATATGGTGGATATTTCAGCCATTACAATATGTTCAGAAATTTTTAATGACAAATTACAAAGTCCATTTTGAGAATGAGAATGATCTCAATTATACATATTCATGTACACATATATCCACTCTCTGATCACAAACTTTAGCTTGCTTGGTCAAGTTCTTCCACTGTTATTAATTTTCTATCTCAATTACACTTATGATTCCTGGACCTGTTCAGATTTTCTCTATCAGATATATTTTTTGCTATATCCGTTTCACTTTCAAACTTAGATTGTATGCAAATGCCTAAGAAGGCATGATTAAATCTCAATTTCCAAAACTTTGAATAAAAATTTTTCTTTCTCCATGCTATCAGAAAACAGCTAGGGAAAACTTAACAGCCATAATACATCAGAGCCAACAAGTTATCAACCTTTATAGGATACACAATACTTAGAGTAAACCTTAAAATTGTTGTAGTCTCCTCTTATTTTCTTCCATTACAGAGATAACCTCTCTGCATTCCTAATTCTCAGCTGATGTCTTAAATCATGAAGGAAATATTGTTTTTCCTGCCATAGGACATTTTTCCAAGTATATTCGGGATTACATCCCCTCCCAGTTTTTTATTGTCATCTCTTTTTTCTTCATGAATCAACTTCTTATTTAGGGTGAAACCTTTCCTACAGTGTGAGAGCCATTCTCCTTTCGTCTCCCATTCTCTCAACCCATTCCAACTGTCTCCTACCTCAAAACCTAAACTTTCCTATTAAATAAAAGTTTATTTGTTTACTTACAGTTCCAATGGCGACTTAACTTGCTACAGTTGCTTCTCTACTGCTGCCAACATTATTCCTTTTCTGTTGGAATATTTTTCTTGCCTGCTCAGAAAGCAAACACCAGTAGTTTTGTTTCTAGTTTCTTGAAGTTCCTTCTTGTTCCCTTTGCTTTCAAGTGTCTAGTATACCAGGGATCAAGCTCACACATTATTTTAATCACTTGCATGTTCTCTTTATTTTAACTAATTTCAACAACTTTCTTATCTACATGCTGACCACTCTCAAGTATCTCTCATCATATTACTCCTCTCTTCTGAGTATCAGACTTTGAATATAAATACCGGGAGAATAGCTTGAAAGATATAACTGTTGTGTTCAAAACTGATACACAATATAATTATCTGAACTGGTTTCTCCTCCAAAGCTGTATTAGAAACTGTTATGCCATCTCACACCACCCTTCACCTTACCCCCCACTAGCAATCAGCCACCAAATGCTTCCTAAATATATTGAATATTACTATTCATGACTGACTTAAACTAATTGCTTATTTGCAAGAATACACAGTAAAGCAATGTAATTCGGTAAGCTTCAGATTTATGTCAGATACCACCATATTTAGGAAGAAACAAAATTGATTGAAATTTATCATATGTTTTATTAGTTATTTAGTGAAATGATGGATAGTCTTTAACTGGCATTAACACAGGGTAGAATGCACTATATCTAACTTTTTTCAAGGAGAATCTACTCTAAGGCAGGAAGGTGAAATAAATTACTTTCCAATTTCCTTCTCAAGATTCAACAACCTTCTTTCCTGTATATTTGTTCTCTTTTCTTTTTCCTACAGAATAATTTTGATAAGCATTCTTCTCAACTGTCTTTTATTTATTTGTATGTTTGTATTAATCAATGTAACTTGATTAAAAATAAGTCAAATTCAGGACACAGGACCTTGGAAATCATAATAATGAAAAAAAACTTGTGGTATTTGATAAAAACTTAAAAAGCAAAAGTATTTCCTGTTCAAAGAACATGATTTTCTTATTTCAAACATTTGATTGTTGACAATACATTATAATCAAGTATTTCTTTTTGAGAAATTGTATTTTAGATATTATTAGCTTTCCATTTAATAAGAGAAATGTCTGCCAAATATTATCAAGGGCCATTGATCTGCAGGATGCAGTTTAGATAAACATTTAATAGTATCGTTTATGGTGTTCCTAATAGGTGGTAGGTATTATAGAAATAGCTTACAACCTGGTTATTTCTTTATCTCATTTTTATTCATGAGAATTTTGTGTGATTGTTGTTTCTGGGCGCCAGAAGTTAATAAACCTGCCAAGATTTTACAACTTAAATAGTGACAGAGAAGTACTTGAAACAAATTTCCCTGACTTCTCAGTGTGGCTAAAGTCCTATGTGCATGCCTACAATATTAACTTTTATTTTCTTGCTTTTATCTATATCTTGTTTCTTTTGTCGATGTAATAGTTTTGTTTCATTAAAAATGAGTAAAGTTCCCATGTAGAAGGGATGGTTTACTATAGACTTACTTCATCATAATTATGTTGAATAATTCCCAATCAGTTGCATTAAAGCTTTGAAATTAACTTAAATTTTTACTTTTTTTATATCCCCTGATATTATTATAATGAACTATCAGGCCATGGAATAAACTATCATTTTATAAAAGACTTTTCTGTTTTGGTTTGGCCTTGGGCAAATTATTGTGTCATCACTACACTAAAAATTAAGTTGCATCTGTGATGACAATTACTTCTGCAATTTCCTGAAATCCCAGACAAGAGCTGATACCATGTCCATGATTAAAGACAGCACAATGGAAATGTGGAACTTCATGAAATATGGAATACATCTATTGCAAAAATGATAGGGCTTTTCCTATAGAACAACAAAATAAAGAATTCTCAGAGAACTATTAAATTTAGGAATGCTGGCCTAGTGCTCAGCGATTAAATATCTTCTATTTCAAAGTTTTTCATGTTTTTAGACTGCCTGTAAGACTTTATATTCAGTCCAAGATCTGCTCCAAATAAAATATTATACCTTTAACTGTGTTTTAGTTCTGTGTATCTTGATTAGATTTTCTTTTTGATCAGAGTCCTGATTTTCACATTTAAAATATTAAAGCACTTTCACACTTGTTTTGTGTCCTCAACTCAAACAGGTGAAGAGAAAAAAATCTTTACAAGATTTTGTCAGAGTCTGGAGGGGCTAATTTGAGTCTCTGGAAAACTGTTTAACTATAAAAAGAAATGGATCTTAGATGTTCTCTGATAAACTGCAGATCATCACCCTGATCAGCATTTTTTTTTTTTTTTTTTGTAGAAAGACCAGGCAACTCTAAATTATTCAGATTGAGAGGCAATTAACCTGATTTTCATTTAGTTTTTTTTTGACAATAGATTTTAACTCTGCAGTCTTGGGCATCAAAGCTTTGGGATCCCTTGTGCAAATTACAGTGGCAGTAATGTAGTCACTTTAATAAGCAGTTACTTTTATTTTTTGCTATTCCAAATCCAAGTGCCACCATCCAGGCGGTAAAATGATCCTAATCTATTACATTTGAGTTATCTTTTTGAAGGCAGTCAAAATACAGAGCCCCATACGGAAACAATCTTTATTTTCCATTGGCTGCATATGTTGCAAGTGTAATGAAATGCATTTCACGTATTTATTTTAAGTATGTGATAGAATTACAACATTGACAACTTTCATGATCTTCAAAAATGTGATGCATTTTAAACATATGGTGATGCCTAGCTCTGTCACAGAAATTCTTAAATAAAATTTATTTAATTCTTTATAAATAGAAATATGCAATTAGATATATTCTATTGTATATTTGCACACATATCAAATGCATTGGTTATTAATAAGACAGAGGTACTTGAAAATTTTCACTTTGCTAATAATGATATTTGTAAATACTTTCAATAGTAACACACTGCAGGAATTCTGCAGGTGAGATCATAGTTGGGTATTAATATGGATAAGCATATTGAATGAGAAGAATTTTTCAAAATTAAACAATAATTAGGTCATAAAATTACTATATTTAGTGTTTTCCCCAAGCTGAAAACTTAATCTCATTTTCTCCAAATTCTCCAAATTAATGTTATTTAGTTTATTTTGTAAATGTCCATCTTTTGAGTGTTTTTACTAAATGTTGTCATGAAATTATGACAATGATAATACTTATCATTACACCAAAAAGCTACTATAATTGATGAATTTCTACATGTCAATTTTGAGCATAAATTAGAACACTTAGATAAACTAAAATTTATGTTCTTTGATATTTTTCTTCTTTAACACAATGACACTGAAAATACACAAATACTTTAAATTACCAATTTGTAAATAAGAGAATATTTATAGAGAGAGCTGTAAGAACATTCAATATTTCATTTGATTTCCAAGAGTTAATGTTTTGTTGTTAAAGCCTTGATGTAATTGTAGGCATTTTGGACAATATACCTATCAGCTGATACTTACATGAACATCAAATTTACAAAAGATAGAACCAACTACTTAAAATATTTCCTAAGGCAAAGAGAAGTTTCTATCAATTAGAAATAAATTCTCCTGTTCCTAAAACTGTTGTGCTTTAAGTCAATTGTTATTTTATGGTTTCCTTCACAGTCCACATCACCTGCTTTGTGAAGGAGAGTTCAAGATTAAAATAAATGTGAAGCATATCTTAGTCTTTTACTACTTTGAGGAAAGAATTGTATATTTGTACAGGTGTTCTTAATTTGGGCTCCATTGACACCTAGGGGTTCTAGTGATTTGGGGGTTCATGAACTCCCTGAAATTGTATGCGAAGTATCATGTGTTTTTGCATATATGAATTTTTATAGGGAGAAGATCCGTAGCCCTCATGCATCCACAAAAAGTTAAGAACCAGTGTGTTGTAGCAGTCTCTACATTTAGTCAACTTTCTTCCTCCAGGTCAAGTTTAGACTACATGATATTCATCATTTAGTGCACATCTGCTGAGTTACTTTGGTTGCAGTCAACAGAAACAGTCTCAGACTGGCTTTAGTGAAATGAGAATTTATTGTAAACACATGAAACAGCTCAAAAAACCTAAGAGGATAATGGAGTATCCAAATTGGGACGGCACTAGAATGAGTACAGTGTCAAGGCTCTAAGTGAAGGAAGTGAAGTCGTAGTTTTATTAGACAGTAATTATGAAAACAACCATCAGCCAAACTTTATTTTCCTTTTATTGATTATTCAAAATTCAAGCAAGTTGTCCTGTTGTTCTAGCCCCTGGTTAGTGAGGCATAAGGCATCTTGATTGAAATCCAATAATGACTTCACCCCAAAAAAAGGTCTTTTTAAAAGGAAATAAGGTGATGAATTAAGAAAGGTAAAAATATAACAAAGTTTCCTTAAAAAATAAAAATGAAATCCATTCCCTCAAAGATGTTTTTTCTTAATCATCCTACTCTCCCTAAACTGACAATTTTCCTTATTTCTCCTTCTAATATTTATTGATACATCACACTGAATTATCAATATATTGAATGTTGGCCTCCTCCTGCTAGACTGTGAACTAAGAACAGAGCTTTTTATTTTTATTGCTGTAATCTTCCCAGCACCTAATATATTTTTTGATTCATTGGAGTTGCTTAATAAATAACAAATTAATCTTGATAAAAATATAGAGCAAGGCTATTTCTCCAAAGGACATTGATGGGATGGTGTTAAAATGAAAGGAGACATTCAAACTAATATTTACCACCTGATATATGTGGACCCTAGGCAGAACTGACTATTAAAAGTAGACCCATCCATTCCAAATTTATTCTGAATACTTCACTGTCAAAGTGAAGCACTTTCCTTTGTTCCACCATAAAATTTACTTGCAAACTTATAGAACTTATATTGTAACTGCCACTGCCAATCCCCCTTTACCTATTTTGTATGGAACATTGCAATAATCTCCCAACGTGTCTCCCTCTATCCACATTTTGCTCCCTCTAATTTATTTCCCCTCAGCAGAGTGATTTTAAAATTCATATTTAATCAAGTCAATCTGTGGAATTCTCAAGGGCTGCACACTATTTTCAGAATAAAATCCTAATTGTTTAGCATGGCGTATACATTTCCCTTCCTGACCTGACTCTTTGCTCCATCTTAATCCACCTTCCCCCTATAATCCAGTGATGCCAATGTTTGTTTCTTTGAAACACCATTCTCTTTCTCTCAGTAGGGCTTTCACTTATATGTAATGTTCTTCTAGAATCATTTCACCATCTCCTTCACTTAGCTAATGCCTATTTTTCTTATCCCACAACCCCTAGTGTAAAAATCATTTTCCGAGGAATTCATCCCTAAATCCTAATAGTAGATTCCCACTTTATATTTTGTGTTTGCATTTCAATTTTCTATTATAGGCTGATATTTTTGTGTTTAATAGCTCTCCACTACAAAAAGATCTGTTTTTCTTCACCCCCATATTCCCAGCAAAGAACCTAAAATGTTAATGATAAGTAAACAATCAAAAATTTAAATTCTGTTGCTCAAAGTCCCATAGGAACTGATCACATTATGCTCATTTTTCACAGAACTTGACATATAATAGGTGCATATGTGATATAATAAGAGATATGTCAAATGAATAAAATGATACCATTTTACATTTACAAAGCACCTGCTATGTGCTAGCAAACATCAGACACAGAACATACATTTTTATAATTCCCATAATTATACATGTCTTTTACTATCATCCTCATATTTCAGACTTAAAAAGGGCGAGTGTCATTGTTTTGATTTTTACTGAGGCCTGTCAGATTCCAAAATAAGAATATCCTATATCATACTGACTTAAACAATTGCTATTAAGATCTCAGTGCTGATTTTACTCCAACTACTCAGTACCCACTACAAAAAAGTCTATAGTTTTAAGCAGGCAAAATTTTATCTTTTCAGAGCTTTAGAAATTATGTACATAATGGAGTTGGTTATATTTTGGATTTAATTTCTGAAAGGCAGAAACCATGTGTTCTTAATATTCTTTGTGTATTTCACATGCTTTCCTCTTGTCATGGTAAATAACAGTTTAATAAATAATGCTGAGGATTATGCAGTTTTTGTGTATATCTCTGAAAAGTGGTACAGCAGAAAAGAAATCACTATTAGCAGAAGAAAACATGATAATCTGAGTCATCTCTTTTTCTTTTTGTTTTTTAACTCTGCTAGTTGCTGTGTGAATCCTACTTAAAAAATATGATTCAAAATTAACAAAAACTAGTAATCTTGAGTTAAGGGTGTGGAAAGTAGTTGGCTCCATTTTAAAAGAGCTTTTCTAATCTCATTTCTGTTACTGATTAAATTATATGATTGGTCATAAGTTGTTGGAGGGAGAGGATAGGAATCAAAGGCCTTTGATTTTGCTTCACAATTCTGGAAGTCTTAGGAACTGAAAGCAAGGAGTCTTTTTTGAAGATTGATGGCTGTTAGTACCAGAGGGGAGGATTATTTGAAAGTTTGTTTAGTAAATATTTAGATACACAAATAACATATACACAAATAACCCAGGTAAGTAACACAGCTGTCCTTTCCCAGTCTGAAGATTTTAGTTTGGAGTATCTAAGACAGAGACATCAAGTGATGGTGAACGTAGAACTGAGCTGCTGGTCTGAAAATAGAGGGATTGCCTGTACACAAATAATAACACCCTATTTTTCCTGTCTACCTGTAGAATGTTCCAGACAGGCAGATACCCACAGGAATTTCTAGGGAAACCTCACAATTTAAAGAAAATTGGAGGTATATATTTGAAAGACTTCAACATAAAGCCAAATACGCTTTCATAGGGAAGACTTTCGATCATCAAGCCCCATTGGGCAAATAAATGGTCAATTCAACTTTTGCTTTCTCACTAAATACACCTAGAGATTCTAGAAAATTTTATAGAAGTCTGTAAGGTGAAAATCTTTAATATTCTCAAATGGAAAAAAGAAAACCAGAAAAAATATAAAATATTTCAATGAAGAAAACGTCAAAAATACCTTCAAAGGGTGTGAGTCAATAACTGTATAGCATAGTAATGGAGTGTCTAGGAAACAAATCATAAATTAAAAAAAAAACTATATAAAAAGTACATAGAAAAATCAGTAAGAAAATTTACTTAACATTATCCCAGAAAGATAAAAAAAGGATATAGCTATTTCATTATTCTACTAAAGAATAATGACATCTATAGGGAATAGAGACACTAGACTAAAAGATAAAGGAAAAGTTTCCAGTACTGAAGCACATGAGTTAGGTGACAAAATAAATGGGGCATCATAAGGAACTATAACTAGAAAAAAATTTAGAAAGGGTGAAAATATAAAGAGGATGATAGGGAGGGTGCTTGACATCATAAAGAATCTTGACTCTAAGCAGCGAATTCTAAAGCCAAAAAAGAACAGAAATATACCTCAAAATTATTAGGATAAATAACTTCAATCTGCAATGTCACTCATTAATTGAGTGTGAAGGTAGAATTCAGAAATGCAAATTATTTAAAACAGAATGGTGTGCCCAAATTAGCAAGTTTTTATCATCATTATGACTTTTGTCATTCCTCCACTTATAAAATAAAGGATAAAAAATTGGGGATCTCTACCTTAGGAAAATAATTAAAGAAGTGATAAGGAACACTTAAAGCATATGAACAACACAGATTCTTATTTCAAATGAAATTACTTTTACAAACAGTAATAACCGCTCATGATTCTCTCGGTTCACTAATGCATACTTCGAAGTTTGCATAGGTAGTTATCCCTATTTTAATTACCAGTCCTTTTTACATTAAAGGTTTGATACAAGGACAGTTAAAAGTAATCATTCTCTTTTAATTCACTGTACATAAAACCTTCCTTATAAAGACTAGTAAGCCTGCTAAAATTATCCCATCCTTAAATACCAGCTCAAATAATTTTTGAACTCTAAGCAATCTGTTTGAACTGGGTTTATTTTTAACTGTCTTAATCTAGCTGTAGTGATATAAAATAGGGGGTAATTTGGAGATAGGAAAGATTTGATAACCTTGCTTTGGCCTTCAATTGCACCAATGATAAAACTTGAGTTAATAAATTTTTTTTAGATGTTTTAATAGTTTTTCTCAAAATGCTTTGAGAAAAGAATAAGTGTAACAAATAAGTTTAGAAAGAATGTTTAAAAAATCAGTTTTTGATTTATTTGTTCAAATCCTTCTAGATTTTAAATATAACAGTTAAAATAATGTAGACATGTGTATGTGTTTGTTTTCTTACCTGTTTGTTGTTATTTTCTCTCTCCAACTAGGCTTTGAACTACTTTAAAGGCAATGGATCTTTCTGATTTGTCTTAAGCTCTTTTACTCTTAAAAGCATTGTGATTTGTAGGTGTTAAGAGAACATGTGTGGAATGAATGATAGTATATAAGAAACTGATGTTATATTTACTACCCAGCTGTCCTGAGAATTTCCCTTTTAATTTTAAACATACCTTTCCATTTTAAACACATTTTGTAAACTTGTAGTAAATTTCTTAAAATCATGCTGTCAATACCTGCAAATATTATCCAGTGCTTATTTTGTCTAATAATTTGTGCCCTAAAATTTTAACATTTTTCTAAGATTTTAACATTTTTTGAAGATTAAGATTGCTACAGGATGAAGTTCACCGTAACAATCCAAATTGATTTAAACTTCTAGTAAGCTATTTGTAATGACCTTGCCACAAATTCTATATTCTTCCACAGATAATGTTTTAAAGTGAAACAATATTTTAGTCCTGTGGATGATATGGTACCATATCTATATTTGAAACTGAAGATTATGGTAGTGACTATATTCTTTGGAATGAAATTTTGAATAATCATTGTTAATACCTAAGGGAAACATACTATTTTATGAATTCTGACATTCTGTTTTAGTAAAATACTTTACATAATTGCTTCTTCACTTATTCTTTGCAGTTTTTCATTAATTGTAAGCTCATATACATTGCTACATACAGAATCTTTTTTGATTCCATTAGTAACTATGGAATGAACATTCATTTTCCGTTATACTGATATGAATACAATACATACATACATTTCCTGATACGATGTGAATAATATATAATAGATGATGTAATAATGCCTCATGGCAAAATCCCTTCCTTTACTTTGGATCTTAAATCTTTAAAATATATAGGCTTAATGTTTATTTTGGATTGAGTTATTTGAGAACACATTAAATTATATTCAAAACAAATTACAAAATCAATATTTGGCAATATATCAGCTGCTGCAAAAGTCAAAGCCCCAATTTTCAGAATCAAAATGGTGAAGTTATCAAGTGCAGATGCACGTTCAAGTAAGAACAGAGAATCCAAGTATTTTATTAAAATATTACCATATATAAGCTATAAAATTTTTAGAGAATCAGCAATGAAAGAAGTTTACAAGTACTGTACGATTATTTAAAAATTACACTTTTATGTGCTGGTTTGTAATTGCACTTTTACCAAGATTTTTGTATGACTTCATTTCTCAGGCTATGCCAACTATAATTAAATTAAAATAATATCCTTATGAGGTATTTCTTTTTTTTTTACTTCATTTATTCTATAGTAATATAACTAGTAATTAATATGTATGTGATAATGTTTAAGTGGAATAAGTAATTCACCCTTTCCTCTGGGTTGTTGTTGTTGGGAACTGATTTTATATTTAGTAAAAGAGTTATATAAACTGTCATATTTATGATACCTTCTATGCCCTAACTTTACTACACAGTGTAGATACAACAGCCCTTTTGGAACTTATGGTCTAGTGAAGAATAAAGATAAGTACTTAAGAAATAATTATATTGTATTTTGAGATACAGTGATAGGAAGTAGAAGAAAGTTCTCATATGGAAATATGAGAAGACTTTAAAAACAGAATTGTAGATTTCCGATTGATCAAGGAAATCCTCCTGAAGAAATAAAAGTGTAAGTTGAGACTAGAAATATGGTAAAATGAGTAGAAGTTATCCATGTTTGAAATAGGTAGGATACGAGGCTCCACACATTTCATACATGGATAACTTCTACCGAGGATGGACATGGAGAAACTGTTATAAATGGAGACTTAATGTGCAAAGGTGAGCCAAAATCTGTCTGAATTAATGGTAGTTATTAATTAAAGTAAAGAAATTGGATTAATGGTGACAACAGTGAAGCTGAAGCAATTATTGGGAGTCAGGTTAGCAGTATCTAGAATCTCCTATTAACAAATTTAAATTTTATGTATTTTGAATAATGGTAAATCAGTGGAGAATTCTGATGAGGAATGATAAATTTGAGTTTGTAAAAAATAACTCTTATTGTAGTATATAGACTATTGAGGATAAAATAAAACAAAAGGATTTGAAGGACTCAGAAATAACCTAGATGAAAGGATGTGAAATAGGGTGGGTATGGAATTAGGAAAAAAAATGGAGGGAGATTTAATGTATAAAGTTAGTGATAAAGAATGAGGATGCTGACTTTACATTGGAATGAATGGAATTAAACAAAACAATTAAGAGAGGAGGTTTTATAGCTGAGGTTACTAATGTTAAATTTGGAGATGTTGACTTATGAATATCTGAGTATTTGAGTTGACTTATAGAACATCTTACACAATAGCATGTCAAATTTTGTACACTTTTGAATGCTGATGAAAAGTAAAGCCACACAATATTTGAAATGCTTAACTAAGCCTAATCAGGATTCTGATATATGCTATTTTTAAAATAAAAACACATCAGTAATGGAGGGATATGGGCTCTTTGGTGGTGGGAAAGCTATGGTGACCACACCTGAGAGAGAAATAACATACTATGAAAAAATAAACAAGGATATTTAATAAAAACCAGAAATAGTTTTGCTAACACAGTCTCAGCTTTTGCATTTTTATAAATTGTACAGCACAGGTTTATTCTGATCAGATCATTTTCAAATATGGGACTTATTTTTTTTTCACCTTGAGTTTTATCTCCAAACACATCCAGCTGTTTGGCACTGTAATGTGTTAGGGAAAAGAAATTCATAGATGTTGTTCCCATTCCTTTTAATGGGAACTATAATTGCTCATATGAGAACAAATGTTGTTGCAATATTTGTTTAGGATCTAGTATAGATACAACTGTAAGGGAATAGTTCAATATAAAATAGATGCTACTCTTTATCGTAAAAAAATAGAGTAAGTGCAAATCACTTCTAATGTTAACATAAAATTCTTGTGGATGTGATAAGGGTTGTTAAGGGAGAGTGCAGGTTATTGTTATTAAAATTAAGTAATACATTCTTCTGGAAAGCCATTCTGATAAATAGACTTTAAATAATATTTAGTAATCTATTTTTTTTTTTCTGGTGAGATCTTACCTAACAAATCCAAACCACTAGAATTTTTTTTTGTTGTTAATCAGTTATCATTAAATAAACAACATCATTTTAAAGGGCTTTTAGAGCACTGCCGGCTTCTACTTTTTACGGTGTTGTTTTGTGGCCAGTAGAAATTTACTCAGTTTTGCTGAATGTTTATTAATGAGCTAAATATACAAGATACACAAAATCAAATTTAGGGACATTTTGGGGTGGTCTGTATGCTAAACAATTGATTGGACTCAGGGATTGAAGTTACCGGGGCAGAAGTGTTGTAATAGATGCTTATAGGTACCTGGATTAAGACAGATATAACAGAATGTAGTGATGGTTCAAAGGCAAGTATGACAACTAGTAAGAGATAAAGAGATAATCTGGAACCCAGACACACAAATTACTGAGTCAGAAATTTGGAAATATGCAGAATCTCCCATTTGAACTAGAACAAGCAAGGGAATTACAAACACTGAGAGGCACAAGTAGTTTGTAAAGGAATTGGATAAGTGTTGAAGTATTAGTGATGTTTGGTATTAGTCTTAATGGATTGTGTGTTTCGATTGGCACAGAGTTAGGGGTAGGTGAAAATACCTTTAGCGGTAATCAGTGGACCAGTCCCTTAGAGTAGATAACAGAAGGTCCTTTGCATTTTAGTGATAAGTAATTCCATTACTATTATACTCATTCCTGACAATTTTACACACAACAGCTGAGTGGATTTTTTAAAAAACACACTTTTATTGAAATGATATTGGTTTATAATATGTCAGTTTCAGATATACAACATTATTAATCAATATCTGCATATAATACATTGTTTGTTACCAAAATTCTAGTATGTCCCATCCTTTACCATAGAACTGACCCCTTTTACCTCATTTACCTATATCAGTGCCCACTTCCTTTCTGCTAACCACTACTTTGTTCTTTTAATCTTAGACTTGTTTTTATTATTATTATTATTTTCCTTGCTTTGTTTTTCGTTCACATATGAGTGGAATCATACGGTGTTTTTTTTCCTCCAGTCTGACTTATTTCACTTAGCATAATGCCATTTAAGTTTGTACATGTCGTTGCAAATGGCAGGATTTCATTCTTTTTTAATAGCTGAGTAGTTAAACTGATTTTTTAATATTGACTGAAGCCAGACACCTTTTTTGTTCCTTTATAGAAATATCAAAGTTAAAACTATACTACAAGGTTGTGATAAAGGAAGACTCAAATGATTTAATAAATAAGGCTACTAAAGAAAATGAAAGTGTTGTATTTTTCCTATGAAATGAACAGATGTTTCAAAATCATTGTTGATACTATTGGAATCTAATAATAATAATCTAGGCTATATTTGCTGTGTGTCTGTTAAATATAAAAGAAAAGAAAAAATTCAACTATAGTTTTATGTTAAAATTTAAATTGCACTATTCACTCATTGGCTTCAGAAATGTATTATGAATTAAAAGCAAAATGATAAGGTCACAGGAGAGTGTCTGAGATGGAGAGAGGCAGAATTTGAATGAGAAAAATATTAGAATTAGATATCAGAAAACCTGAACCAAGCCCCAATTCTGCAACTTAAGTATATGATCACCTTTCTAATTATAAAATTATGGCTCAGGTTAAATGATTCCTAGATCACTTGAGCGTCTTAGTACTTAGAGCTAAAATTCTTTATACAGGAACTCTTTTTATAATATGTACTTGCAACGTTTATAATGTACATTAATATAATAGGGAGAGCAAACAAAGACTTAAAGCTATTTTACATAGATATTTGCCTGGGAGACAAAATAAATTGGTTGTGTGACAGAACGTCATGTGGCTCTGCTGTCTTACCTCATGCTGGATAACTGGTCTAAAACTGATTCAGAGGAAGGATGGTCACCTACTGTAATACCCGCATCACTTTTCCTGTAGCACCTGGGTTTTTCTTGGAATGTTTCCATCTAAATGTAGATCATATTTGACCCTGATCTGTTTGCGAAGGCTGATAAGATCATAGCTTGGGGTGCAGTGGCAGTGGACCATGAATTTATAAAAGCGTGTTGTTATTTTTTTGATAGTTATATAAAGGGTGGTTTAATCACTAGACTGGTCACTGAATATGACCAAATGGGATTTCTTAATAAACAGAATTTCCTTAATAGTTTCCTGGTTGAAAATGAACTCACCCATTTCCCATTACAACTGATTTTCTTCATAAGCTTTAACACTCAAGATACTCAATTTTGTTTTAAATGTGCTGTGAGAGAATGGAAAATTACAAGTTGTGCAAATTCATGTTCAGGAAGTACAACTAAAGAGGAAAAAACCTGATGTCCAGGACACAGAAAGTACATTAAACAAAATTTTGTAAATTGTGCTATTCCTGTAATGTTGCTGATGTTTTGAGAGAAAGAAACACAGTTCTTGGAAATAAATCTGTATTTTTATTATGGGAGGTACTTTTAAAATTGCACTTGCACTTTAGCTACTTATCTGCCTAGTATTATCTTCATCAGGTTTGACAAGATCAAGAAACTGCGTATTTTATCAACTGGAAGTAACTGGCATTTAACACACCATCTTTTTTAAAGTGATGCATTTAAATAGATTTGCTGTTTTAAATAATTTTGAAATTTTCACCAATTGTCTTAAGCTTCTAAGTTGTGTGAAGTTTTCAAATGAGCAACAACTCCTTTTAGGGAAGAATATATAAAAATTAAAGGAAAATGGCATCTTGGCTTTCCAGTTTATTTTCTTAAGTAGAGCTCAGGGATATCCTTTGCTTCTTTTTGGTTATATGAAACACTTAAGGGAGGCAGGGTGGCATCAACACTCTTTAGTGAAAGGTCACCAGAAACACACCCATATATTTAAACACTTTGAGCTTATTAGTTTATTACTTGTGGCAGCAGGGAGAACATTACAGGAAAAAGCCCATCAACTCATGATAGTCTGCTTCACTCAAAGGCTACTGACTTAAATGTTAATTTTTTTTAAAAAAAATCACCTGTCAAGTAATATCTGTTCATTGGTGTTTGACCAAACAATTAGACAGGTAGATATGTTGCTACATAACATTACATGTTGATACACAATATTAATCCTCAAAATGGGTGATCATGAGGTTTCTTAATAAGGGAATTATGGAATATCAGACTGTTTATTAGAAGAAGTTATATCTATTCAATCAAGTTCTATGAAAAAATATTTGAGAAACTGACAGACTTGAGAATGCAGGGTGCAAGAAGTGGTCTTACCTGGTTTATACTGCAAGATCCCTCAAAGCTCAGAAATTGGTCTTCCTCAGTAGCTCTAGAAGAGGTTTGAATAGAAAGTAGGTGTTATCAGAAGGAAGAGTGATTTAAAATCTGTTTATAAATCATATAGTTCCACAAATTCCTTTAGTATAAGTGGCCATATGAAAGCCCCATTCTTCCAGAAAAGTGATGGCTGTTCTCTTAAAAGAATGAAGCAAAGCAACTCTGAATTATGGTATACCACGTACAATGATATAAAGAAGTAAATACATGTATTTATTTATTTTGTATTTATAAAATAAAAGTTTGAGACATTCCTTCTGTCCAATGATCTTCCTTTCCTTAGCTCTCAGAACATTGACTCCAAGTGTAACTCTAAAGAGTCTTTGCTGATCTAAGTATGTAAAAAAGGTAAAATATAAAGAGCCCAACAGAAAGATTTATTTTTTTAGCTTTATTTATTTATTTGTATGTATAAGAGCTGAGGTACAGTCCAGAATCACAGGAGGTGAGAGGCTTCACCAGAGACAGAGTGGGAAGCAGAACAGGCAGATAGACTGAAACACACTGCTGAGGGGAGCAGCGGGTGAGGCAGCAGAGGTCTGCTGCGCCATGTGTGTCCTGTCCCTGGTCGGGGAACGGACTCTTGCAGTTGTGCGGCAGATGCTTCATAGTGAGAAATTCAACCCACTGCGCCACCAGGGAGGCCCCAATAAAAAGATTTAAATGAAAATATACCACCACATCACAGGATGTTAACAGTAATAGCTACCATTGTTGAGTGCTCATTACACCACCAGCCATATTGGAGAGATTTTCCTCCATGTACATTAACCATGATACACTTTCAAGCAAGCGCTAATGTGTATGTGTATATCTGTGAGAAATAGTTTGTTTGACAACAGAATAGCTAAAACTGTTTGGGAAAGAATTATTTTGAAAAACCTGATTAAATTTAGGAACTTGATTAAATCATTTCTATTTTTAACAATGCTAATTTTAAAGCTTCCTAAAATTTCTTTCCATGACCAAAATTTTGGAACAACTTTGAGTTTTAAGACTATAGTAGAATACCACAGAGAAGTGAAACCCACAGAAAAGTAGCTACTCTACATGCTCAGAGTTCCATATAGAATTTCAATCCCCTACTCTTGAATAAAAGCAGATAACCAGTTTGGACAGATATCTGAAAAATGCTTCAATATGGAATGTAGTGAACAAATTAAGTAATCAATGGCAGACATACACAAGAAGTAAACTTTAATATATTACTAATATAAAGATTTTGTTTTATCATTTATTAAGTGGAGAATTTTTTTAAAAGATTTATTTGTGCATTACAAGCACTGGTATACAGGACAGAGGTGTGGGGGGTCAGAGGATTCAGCAGACAGAATGGGGAACAGAACAGGCAGATTGACTGACACACTGCTGAGGGGAGCAGCGGGTGTGACAGGAGAGGTCTGCTGTGCCATGTGGGCCACCCCCCTGGCTGGGGGCAGGGATCAAACTCATGTTGCAGTGACTACGATTTGCTTCATAGTGCATTGCTTAACCCACTGTGCCATCAGGGAGGCTCCAAAGTGGAGAATTTTAAAAAGCAGGTAATTGCAACCTGGGAAAACCAGTGTTTAATCTGAGGTCACTGAGAACAGCTGACATGCACACTAGGCTCAAGTGGTACAGAACGAGTTTCAGAAAATCCAGTCCTTGAAATACCTCATGTGCTGTGACCAGCAGACAAACTGCACACAACCTACTTTGTGCTGCAGTAAAAGGACCTAAACTCCTTCCTTTCTCCAGAGTCTGCAACATGGAAAAGTGAGGTGTTCCTCATATATTCACTTACGTAGAACAAATGAGTACACACTGAGTCTGCAACAGGGAAAGATATTCCCACACAAGCTAATAAGCTCTGCATAGGCAATAGGAACTCTTATTTCTTAGTAAGGGAGTGTTCCAGGCTGAAGGCCCATTGTTATGTGGCCCAGTGGGAGTTGAAAAACTGTGTGTATAAGATTGCCTTACCCAACAGATATGACTAAGAATTAAAACGGTATTATTCATAAGGAGCATTCAGATAAGAAAAGAGAGTAAGAGGAACATTATGAAATGATCAAACTCCAAATAATAGGAGTTCATTAACAAACTAACAGATAAAAACAAAGGACAAGAAATCTTTAAAGAAAATTTATTTAAATTTAAAGAAAATTTTTATAAAATTTCCAGTAACCAAAGGAAAGAAATTCAGATTTAAAGACCTCATCAAATGCCATCAAATGAATTAAAATACCTGCACCAGTGCTCATCTTGGTAAACTTTTAGAGCAGTAGGGAGCAGACAGTCCTATATTCACCACAAAGAGGGAAACGAAGACACATAAACAAAGAATCAAGAATCCAGTATAACTTCTGACTTCTAAGTGGTAGTTGTGAAGCTATTGCAATATGGGATAATATATTTAATGTTCTAAGGGGAATTACATATGCAATATTATATAAACAGAAATTTATGTAGCATAAGATGCATAGATTTGCATTCAGTGGAATACCCAATGCAACACTGTTTCAAAACTCCCATATGTGTTTATTTGATATTGATGTTATTCTCAAATAAAATGTCAGTATATGGAACATGTGAACAGAATATAGGAAATAAGCAGAAGCTGATATTTTATAGAGGAATCAATATTCATTCTATACTCTGGAAAACCACTATAGTCTTAAATCTCAAAGTTGTTCCAAAATTTTGGTCATGGAAAGAAATTTTAGGAAGCTTTAAAATTAGCATTGTTAAAAATAGAAATGATTTAATTAAATTCCTAAATTTAATCAGGTTTTTCAAAATAATTCTTTCCCAAATAGTTTTAAGCTATTCTGTTGTCAAACAAACTATTTCTCACAGATACACACATACGCATTAGAGCTTGCTTGAAAGTGTATCATGGTTAATGTACATGGAGGAAAATCTCTCCAATATGGCTGGTGGTGTAATTAGCACTCAACAATGGTAGCTATTACTATTAACATCCTGTAAACTGCTTCTTCAAACCAATGTAGATTTGGGAAAAGAAAGGCTAAAAAGTAAACATCTACTTAAATACTCCCTTAATGAACACTTTTCCCCCCAGAGGTTTCCTCTAGTTAAATTTGTTTGTTTTACTCAAAGGAAAATTGTGCATATTCTAGCTTATGATCAAGTTCAGGATATTACAGTTATGTTTTTATAAACAACCTCTGTTAGGTTTGCCATGTCTTTGGCATTTGAAAGACTTATTTAATTTTGTTTTCATTACATTTTTGTCCATGGTTCGTTTTTTCCAAAAATTATCTCTGCTTTTAAGAATAAATCAAATGCTTAGAGCAAACCATTAAAAAAGAAAAATACTGATAATATGAAGAAAAGGAAATACATTTCCTGTTCTAGGTTGTTACATTTCTTATTCAAATACAAACACTTTGCATAATAAAATCAGAAATTATATATATTCATTTTTGCAAGCAGCTCTTTTTCAAGGTGAATCTGAACTTTGAGCAGGAGGGATTTTTTTTTTTTTTTTTTTGTAGAAAACTTTCCTTTTCCCTTTACTATATGCAGGTGCACTCTAAAAACAATTGAAAACCAGATACCTACTCACACTGTTTTAACATAAAGCAAGCGACACATATAACTCCACCTCCCAAAAAAATATCAGAAGGAAAAGAATGTTTTAACCAGATAGAATACAGAAATACTTTACCATGATCTTGAGTCTTGGTTTAAATGAAAATTTTATTCTCTACATTTATGAATTGTCATTTTACTATTGCATGTGGAAATTTTCAGAAATATTTATTTAATTTTTTTTATTTTTTTTTAAAGATTTATTTATTTATGCATACAAGCACTGGGGTACAGGCCAGAGGTGTGGGGGTGGTGTGAGAATCCACCAGACAGAGCAGGATGCAGAACAGGCAGATCAACAGAAACACACTGCTGAGGGGAGCAGTGGGGAAGGCAGGAGAGGTCTGCCACACCATGTGGGGCTCCTCCCTGGCCAGTAGCAGGGATCGAACTCGTGCTGCAGTGGCTGCAGTTTGCTTCATAGCGCATTGCTTAACCCACTGCGCCACCAGGGCGGGCCCCAGAAATATTTATTTAAATTTTTAACAGAAAAATCCCCCAAAATATTTGCCAGCAGATGACAAGGAAATTTGAACTTTGTTAAGGCACTGAGGGTATGGGGGCTGTAGGGGACCAAGGGACGTGAGGGGTGATGTGAGGGCAATATTCTCCTTATTAGTTTTCCAGATTTTATTGTGACAGATGTATGATCAAGACTGGCCTTAGGCAAAGTTTGAAATAGGTCAGACTTATTTTCTCTTATATTCTGCCTACTTTCTCCTCTGTACATTTCTCTTTCCTTCTCACAAACAAGAATTCATAGTTGCTTTTAGACTTTTCAGGGGCTTTCTGATTGTGATACTTGACCCTTGATAATCCTGTACAAGCTACCCCAGAAAGAGACAACTTCAAACATTTATATTTCCTTTTTCTACGAATTTGTACAGTTTTTTGATCAAGGTTAATAATCATTTTCTGTGTTATCCTCTTAAAGAGATTTGAGTCACAAGAGCAGTACCCATAACATGAGGTTAAGTGTTTCATTCTGATCTGTACTTGAGTGGTATTCTCAGAATTGCAGCTCATACAGGTATTATGCCATATCCATTTTCATATGTCCTTCATTATCCCCCACAAGGAGTAACAGACACTCCCACAGATATGTGTGAAGTTAATAAGAATTTAAAATATTGAAACAATAGTCCCACAGAACTTGGAACAGATATTCTTTTGATACCTGTCATTTAGATCTGTGTTGATACTTTTGAAACTATTCTTTGACTGCTTACTGGTCAATTTCAGACTGTCAGAACAGAAAAATGTGGTGCCTGATCTGTCTTAGTGATTGATTCTTAGACACATCCAGATTCCCATCAGTTCTCTCCAACATTTCACCCCATTGTTCTCTTTAGCCCTGTTTTTCTCCTTGACCTCATCCTACTTCCTTTTTAAGTACGTGAATTGTCTTCTGTATTCATTCTATGTATTTGCTTCTTGGAAATTCTGTGTTCATTTTGCACCAGCTAAGTAAATAAATAAGTAAATACACAATGAAGCAGACCACAACTAGAGAATAGTTGTGCAGTTAATGATATGTCTTATGTGAAGCATTGGCCATTATTATATGTTGTTTGTGAGGGCACAGTCCCAAGGGAAATTGCTACTCAGTTTTGAAGGGCAGTTAATAAGTATGGATATATTGTTGTCTTCTGCCAGAAAACTACTATCCATTCAAGCTATCTGTCAACAAATTCACTTTTGGAGGACACTGAGAGAGAGCACTGTGAAGGGAACCATTGCTTAGGTAGGGTTTGTCCTTGTTTTCCTTGGGAAAGAAGGATTTCCAGGAAGTTTGATAAAATTACCATTTCCTATTGCACTGTCATGACGAACTTAGGGAGATACCATCCCGGATGCAGGTGTCCAGGTCAAAGGAAATAAAAGGGAAGTTCAAAAGCACTCCTCCCATAGTTGCTGAACTTATATCACTATTAGTGTGTCATGGGAAGTTACTTTGTGACCATGTGCTGGAAATTACACAAAACCTAAATTGCAGGTCACGCAAGTTAAATAGCTTAAAGACATTTAAAAAAATAACATTTATATTTAAAATATTGCATCGCTGTAGGCCTCATATTAGATATTCTTACACACACACACATACACACACACATGCACGTGCGCATATAAGTCAGGGCTGGGGGAATCTTTTGGAAGTGATGAATATATTTATTACCTTGATTATAATATTTTATGGGTGTATTAAATATGCTCATCTTTTTTTGTATATCAATTATATTCCAATAAAGTTATTTTTAAAAAGCATCTAGGAAGAAATGCAAATATTTTTAAAATTTTTGTAACATTGATTTTATTTGAAATAATTTCCAGCTTACTGAAAAATAGGAAAAAAATAATTTAAAAAACACTGGCATGACATTAACCTATAGAACCATTTAAAGTTCTTGAATTGTTTTCTTTATTTTAAAGCATTCCATTCAGAATCTTGTTTGTACCCAGTTGCCATTTCTTTTTTTCTTTTTTCATCTCTATCAGTTTTTATTGAGGTAACATTGGCTTACAATGCTGCATGTGATTTTGAAGTGTCACACCTCTTTAGGGAGCTATTACCCCAGCACACCCCCTCTACAGCTCTTACAATCTTCCAGCAGTCACCATTTCTTTTTTAACGTTCTACTTTAATCAGAAACCTTTCTCTTTGATTTCATGATATTCATAGGTTTCAAGATTGTAGGGCTGTCATTTTGTACACTATTTCTCATTTTGGGTTTATCTTATATTTTCTCATAAGGAGACCCAGGTTTACATTTTGTGGCAGAAATATAGAAATGATTCTGTTTTTTGTTTTCCTTTTTTCCAACCTATCATATTGTTTTTGTCCCAATACTTTTGTTATATTAACTTTGCTCAAATAATCAACCAGGATTCTCCACTCTTTTTCCTTTGAAATTAATAGGAGTTAATTTGTGTGGAGATAATTTGAAACTGTAAATATCCTTTTACTCATCCCACTGCCATGCTGTAACTTTAGCAGTTATTGAATTTTTTTTGGTTAAGTGAATGATAACTAGCATGGTGTTAAATTATGATTTTTCATCACTTCTATATATACTACTTCCTGTTACATATTAATTTGCTTATTTATATAGGTGTACATTCATAACTCTCCTTTTATTCATTGGTCTACAGTCTGCCAGTTTCTTTATCTGAATACATCTTTAGATTGTCCTCTGTTTGGCCAGTGGTAATCTCTTCATACTGGCTTCTGGATCCTTTTGTTATGCTCACATTTTTCTGAGTCCTTCCTTATTGTCACAACAAGATGTTTCTGAATCAGTATACTTTTTTTAACCCCCATCTCTGAAATCAACCATTTCTTTGGCAAAATCGATCCTTTTTACTAGAGAGTGATAATTAGAAGTTGAGACGTTAAAAGAATACACCTAATGTGGTGTCTCAACCCCAGAGTTGTCTAATAGTTGTACCTTCATTTTCTGTCAGTGAAAGTTGTGGGTTTTTTTGTTATCTTTAACATGATACTGTGTTTCACATGATACTGTGACTGCAATATCATGTATTTATGTATTTGCTAAGTCTCCTAAGCGTGACTAATCTCCCCAGACTGTCAAGCCTCCTTGATACACAATCTATGACAACATAGACAGATTGTCATTTCTGGCTACCTTCTGACCATACTCACTGACTGCCTCATTCCACATAAACCTTATGTCTTTTGGAAGAGAAAAAGGAGAGTTGAGGTAAAGAGAAAGTTAGAGAGAGGAGGGGAGAAACCATGTTCATAATTTAAGCTCTATTTACATTATAGAATGGATTGAAGCACTCAGGCTGTGTGAGGCTTAGGAAATAAAAATAGGGATATCTTACAAATGTTATGTTCTACATTTTGCTATATGTAATAGCGCCATAACAAAACCTCCTAAAACATAAAAGTACTTTGTGAAGTAGACTTGTTTATTGAATATCTTTGAAAAGAACAAAGTGGACATAACAAAAGATAAACCTTTTATCCCAGGCAGATTTTTTAAAGTATGGCATTCTGTACTTAGAAAAACTTTTTATACTACTTATTAAAAAAAATCTATATAATGTCTGTGACTCTTTTCCAAGAAACACATATTATCAAAACTCTAGCATTCTCTATAAATACAGCTTTCCATGATTCCATTATCTATCACTGGCAAGGTCTTAGAAATAATGACACATTCACTAGTCTTTAATAGACACATGATGAGTACAAGCTCCAGTCGGATCAGTCAGTGCACTAAATATAAAAGGAATGCTTTATAAAGTGCCATTTAGATTCCAGTGTAATAGAGATGTAATGCATATGTCAAGTTATTGAGTTGTCAACTTAAATAGAAGCCAGTATGTCATCCAGTAATTATTGCTATTTAGGCCTAAGGCATTAGTGCTAATATTAGCATGTGAGTGTTAAATATGCAGAATACTAAAGGGAAAAAAGGAGATTATATGAAGTAAACCCTAAAGAACTCATTATATTACTAAAGACCACAATCTAGCTGTTAGTTATGTGTTGAAATTTGAAAATCAGGAAATTTTTTATAAGAACGTGCAGCCAGTTTGGGGGACAAAAAGACATCCAGGTGCAAACATTTACCTGTAATTTTAGAAACATTTTAGTGTATCATTATTCTACATGGGTAAATTGCTTGCAAAAATCATCAGAAGTCTATTTGAAATTAAATTTGGTGGTTCAGTTTCTAGTTACAATTTATTGATTGATATTGTGACTGTAAGTTTTTCTTGAAAAATCTCTAAAACAGAGCATCTTATTTAGCTCTTACTTAAAACCTACCCTTTAGCCCCACAGAAGTGCTGTAGCACCGCCACTGAAAAGCAGTTTCATGTTTTACATATATTTGACTGGTGTATATTTTTATCAGTACCTAGTTGACTCTTAGGCTGATCACATGTATTATTTCAGAAACCTTTTATCAAATTCAAGAAATAAAAAGAGACTTTGAGTTCTAGCTTTCAGAATTTTGGAGATTACACACATGCACACAAATATAAATATTAGGTTCTTCTTATAAGCGGTGTATCTAATTTAAAAGCACAGTTCATTTTTAAGGTCACTCTTTCAAAGAGATAGATTAAAACCTGCTGTTTGTAAGTGTATTGTTCACATGAGCAGTTCAAAATACGAAGAACAGAAAAAAATACACACTCTGGCATCCCTTTCTGGCTCATTCCTGAAGAACGTTAAGTAATAAAAAGATCCATGTGAAGATTAAGATAAAATCTAGCAGGACCATCACTGTCTTTCCTAATTCACTATGCAGACAACAGAGTCAGCAAAAAAGACTGGACCACTTCCAAATCCTTTTAAAAGCTCATACTCTCTAAAGAAGAAGTTATTTTTACATGAACAGACATCCACACACGGCATCTCCTCTCACCCTGCATGAATTTTATAATAATGGGTTAAAACTAACATAGAATTATATTCTTTTAAGGGAAAGGTACTATGTATTTAAGGGTAAACAACACAAGACAAAGAACCAGCAAGCAGAGTTGTAAATAGTTAGACATTTGAGCTCCCTCTTTGGATTTTCTCCATGTTGTAATGCAAGCTCTGTACCATCTGTGGTTCCACCTTCCTTCAAGGCTCAACTCAACCATGTTCTTCAGAAAAGGTTTCTGTACCTTGAAAGGTAGCACTAAGTACCCCTCTTTTGTCTTCTCATAGCATTTTATATATATTCCTCTATGGAAAAACCTACCACTCCTTTTTAGATATAGATCTTCATTGGACTAAATCCCATCAGTGTAGAGGTACTGTCTTATGTTTGCGTTCCCAATGCTCATCACGTAGATATTGGCTAGACTGAAGATCAGGTTTGAAGCTGTAGATTTTCTCCTGATTTTTACTGAGGAAAGGCATTTACATTCCAAAACAGGCTCCTGTAGATTCTCCATCTAGTAAGGGGAGTCAAAATCAATTTTCATTTTAATTGCCTTTTCTCTTATTCTTTTTATACAGCAAACACTAAATCACATAAAAAGAACTGAAGAGGTTGTAATTACAAGTTTGATCTTAATGGAAAAGTGTAATTTGGATATTATTTTTTCACTATAAAAAAAAATGAGAGGCTTCCCTCAGGCGCTCTCTCCCTATTTCCTGGTATTTTAACATATTCCTATAGCAATATCTATAATTATTCATTCGGCACCATTAGAGAGATGGCCAAGATGCAGAATATTAGAATGCAAATAGTCTTGGATTAATAGTCAGCTATTGGTTATTTTAACAGCCAGTGTGTAATATGAATTGTGGACCTGGTAGGAAAGATGAGGCTAAAGGAGACTCTGGATGTTTAAGGAAGGAATTATCACCAGGAAGAAGCCTTTGAGATGGTTTTGATATACTTTTGCCTAACTGTGTTTGCTCTTTACTGTGTGAGAACATATAAACACTATGGTCAGAAATATTTCTCTTTTTTTAGGAGTACTGCAGTTTCCAAGGGTTAAATATATAAAAGATCAAGTTGTTAGAATGTTATGTATTTTTGTCTTATATTTTTCTAATTTCACCTTATCCCATTGATATGTGACATTTCCTTGAATTGGATGCAACCCAGTGTACATTTGTAGACACTGATGAAGAACTTTTGTTTTGGGGTTTATCTCAGAATGGATTAGTTAATAAGCATGTTTTACTCTTATCTAATATTTCTTTTGATATGAAATTTTTTTATTGTTTTACTATTTTAAACTTGATTAAGAAACATCTTAAAGGTTTCTCTTACATATTCATTAATGAGATTGAACTATAATCTTTTCATTTTTGGTATCTTGTCATTTTTTAAATAAAATCATGCTGGTATTATAAAATAAAATCAGGGACTTTTTTTAGGGCTGGAAAAGTTTCAGTGGCTTTGGAATTATCTTTTCTTTTGAAGGCCGGTGAAACGCTGATGCTAATGCATTTTTTCCAATGATATGACTTTTACTTATTTCCCATTTCTTCTTTGATAACTGCTAAACTGAAGGTTTTTCCCCCAAACTCTTGGGCCAATTTGGTCACTTCTACTTTGATACATAGTTGTCAATTCCTTGTATCTTCGCCATTACTAATAGTGCATATGTGGTCATCATTTAGCTGTTTAAGTGTCTTATTTCTCAATGTTTAGGCCCTTTCAAATTTGCATGTGTTTTCTCTCTTTTGCATCTATTTACAAACTTGGAAAGTATTTATTTCTGAATTCTCAGTTTTATTTCATGGATTCTATGCCTCCCAAAAGGCCTTTGTTTATTTAAGAGAGCAAGCTATATTTTATTTTAGAAAAAAAGAGCTGTATCTTGGATTATGGGGAGAAAACATTTGTATATTCTGTTATTATGCTTTAATTATAAACTAAAACTAAGAATATTACGTAGATTTCATATAAAATTTTTAGTCATAAAATAGTAATCTAGAGTAAATCAGTCATGCTATGATTTGGTTAACAATGACATTCATTTATTTTTACTATTCATACATTTAACACTTATCTAGAAAGAACCTATTATGCGCCAAGTTCTATGCTAAGGTTTTAGTACTGTACTACCTTGATTTTTGTAGCTTTGTAATAAATGGTGATATTAGGTAGTATAAGTTTTCCAATTGCTTTTTTTCTTTTCAAAATCATTTTGATTATTCTTTGTCCCCCAAACTTCCATATAAATTTAGGGTGTTTGTCATTATCTGCTAAAAAAATGGTGGGAATTTAATAGGTATTTTATAGAAACCTGTAATATATTGACCTTTTGAAGGAGAAATAAACCTGTGATCAAACTTTATATTGTATGACTTTAGTCAATTTCTATTGAAGTAAAAACATATCTCAAGATCTAAATAGAACATAATTATGTAGCCAGCTAATAAATGTTCAATAAGTTTATTTTTAGTCTGTGAGACTCTCCAATTTAAATATTTATATCTGTAGCCACCTTTATGTGGGAGATGTCATTCAAATATTCCTGACTTTAATAACGGTTTATCCTTAAGTCTGCTACTCTTCTTTTGCAACTTGAGTCAAGAAACTCAATTTTCAGGTCTTAGTTTTATCAATTAAAACAAGGACTCTGCTTCTTTTAATATGCTAAAGTAATACCATATTCATTTTAATTCAGAGCTATTTTATACTTTCTTTTGAGTGTTTGCTAAGAACATAAGCCACATTGAATCCGTTGAGGTTTTTTTTTTATATATATATAATTCAAGAAATCCTTAACATTTTGAATGTAGCTGAATATGCTCAGGTAGGAAAAAAATGCTTAATCAACAGAGGCAAAAGAAAAATATCCCTTAAAATACAAGCAATCTTGATCTGCTCTTAATTAAAATAACATTATTTTTAGTATTGTAACTCAATAATATTTAAAAATAAGTAAAAGAAGAGGCTGAACTTCTTTTAAACCAGCCTGTATCATGGCAGCTAAGTACATTCCCTTTTTAATTAGGATAAATACTCCTTATCATCTAAAAGTTCTTCCTCATGTCTAACTTTTAATTTCATCTAAAAGTTCTTCCTCATGTCTAACTTTACTATATCTTGCTCCCACCTTTGCTTATTTTGTTTCAGTGCTTAAAAAATGGATCTGCATTTTCACTGCAGTGATTTTTTTTTTAAAGATTTATTTATTTATGCATACAAGCACTGGGGTACAGGCCAGAGGCGTGGGGGGTGGTGGTGAGAGGATTCACCACAGAGAGTGGGGAGCAGAACAGGCAGATCAACAGAAGCGCACTGCTGAGGGGAGCAGTGGGCACAGCAGGAGAATTCTGCTATGCCATGTGGGTCCCCTCCCTGGCCAGCAGCAGGGACTGAACTCGCGCTGCAGTGGCTGTGGTTTGCCTCATAGTGCGTTGCCTAACACACTGCGCCACCAGGGAGGCCCTGCAGTGAATTTTTTACTGAAAGTCACAATCAGACCTTTCCCCTGGCGTCTCTTCTCGCTTTGGTGGTGGGTGTGTGCACCTGAGGAGGACATCCTATACTTCCAAAATACTAATAAGAACATAAACCTATGGTACTTCAGTAAACAGTAACTAAATAAATTAGAAAGAAAGAGAAGACACTAAAAGCTGATATTTATTGTATTTTATATATGGCTTTCATGCTTCAATTGTAATTTATTGTTGTTTTGAATAAGTAATTTTAGTTGCCATTTATACTAGTTAAAAAATAAATTAATTTGTGCCTTGGCATCAGTGAGCTAACGAGAACATGGCAATTGTTCTTATCTCATAAGATAAAATGTCCTGATGTGATATAACACAAAGAGCAAGAGAACAAGTGCTGGAAGCTTTGGCTCATTTCATGTACTTGCCATTTGCCAGACTTATCACCTTAGGTAAGTAAGTAAGCTTCTTGGAAACTTAGCTTCTTCAGTTGTAGAGTTTGATATGGCCATTGCAGCTCTCTCTATGTAATAGGATTGTAATAAAAATAAATCAGAATATATGGGAAAGTCATTTAAAAAGTTGTTAGAATGCTTTGCTACCAGTTAGCCAAATGACTTTGAACTGTTTCTTAGTAACTTGGTGCCTCTATTTCCAAATCTGATCTTTACCTCAAATTCTGATCCATGGAAGGAGTTTTGCTAGAGCCCCAGTGTGTTTATAAAAAGCTTTAGCTACTTTAACTAAAAGTAGTAATAACAAAAGCAAGCACTGTAATAAAATAGTTGATTGCGAGTAATACTGGAGTACATGGAAGGAGTCTGGTTTTGTTTAGACTCTGGTAAAATTGGTGCATTTGAAGCAAATTATTTAACCTTTCCAGGCTATTGTCATATGTAACACAAGGATAATAAACAGAATAATCTCAAATATTCTTTCTTGCTCTGACATTCATAGAATACATTATTATTATAAAACAAAGTAAACAAATACTAGTTGCATCTTAATAAATGAACACATTCTCTTTCAGCTTTTCCACCATAGCCAATTTCACACGTAAGTACACACACTTGGTGTTCACTGGTTCAAAAGAAAAAGACATTAAACTAGGAAGTTATAGTTAAAACCATTTCTTAACTTTTGATTAATTTGCTCTTCTGGTGAATGTATATTTTGAAAGTAAATACATCATTATTATTTATCTATTTATTATTATATAGTATGTCATCTTTTCATTCTGGCAACATGATAAATTCAATTGGAAAATTTCCTTAACTCTTCATTCTTAAAATATCCCTTTAACCATAACATTAAAAAATTATTTTTTTAAATATTTATTTATTTTTGCATACAAGCACTGGGGTATAGGCCAGAGGTGTGGGGGGGGGGGGGGGAGAGGATTCACCAGAGACAGAGTAGGGAACAGAACAGACAGATAGACTGTAACACACTGCTGAGGGGAGCAACGGGAGAGGCAGGAGAGTGCTGTGCCATGTGAGTCACCTCCTCAGCCAGCGTTAGGGATCGAACTCGTGTTGCAGTGGCTGCAGTTTGCTTCATAGTATGTTGCTTAACCCAATGCTCCACCAGGGAGGTCCACATTAAAAAATTCTTAAAGTGTCACAGAATTAAGCAAAACCCTCATTCTCATGGATGAGTAAATTTACATTGAAAGGTTTTTATCACCTTTACTATTTTCTCCTTGTCTTATAATTTGAAAAAAGTGGAATAAAAATCGCCCTTGCCTATGAGCTGGAAAGGTTCCGAAGAGTTCCAGGTTACAGTGGAATGTGCCCAGTGGAACAGATGCAATGAATCAAATAATTATAATAGCACTGTGTGCGGAAGCAAACTACATGAACTGTCATGTACAGACCAACAGTAAAAGTAAGGCTTGTAATATTTATTATTTTATTTCCTCATAAAAGTAAAGACAGGTGTCATTGGCAGCTTGAAACAACATTCATGTCCAAGCAACTGCATTCTAATCACATTTAACAGCTGACAAAAGCAGTCATTACCTGCAGTTTTCACTTGATGGTTCTGTACCTGCTGGGGACAGGAGATAAATGGAGGAAAGCTGACACCTTCAGATATTGTCTTGATTAGTGCTGACATTTTTTCTTGGGAGTTGACAGCTGTTAATGAATTTAATTTAAATGTGAAGCACAGGGCCCAAAAATATCTTATTAAAAAAAAAATCACTAAAAGGGATATTGAAACTTGTGAATCACAAGAAATAACAGGGAGTAAATACAATTTTCAAGATTCTAGGTCACCACTATTGTTCACTCATATAACTACTATTTTATCTTTTTAAGAATAACTGTTCAAATTCAGAATTTATAGGAGGTACATGAGATTATTCTGAAATGTGTCTCATATAGATATCATTCTAAGGTACCTTCTGTCAGCATTCCTGAATGAAAATCTAATTGTGTAGTGTATAACATGAGATCATTTTCATACAAGTTGTTTAATTCATAAATTGCCTCTAATGGTGATGTTTTCATGTGAATTCTTAAAAAAAGAAAATGGTTTATGGGTAGACTATTTTGATTCCTCTGCCTCGAATTATATTGTCTTTTGGAGTATTTGTCTTTATTTTCTAAATGTCTATATTTCAAAAAACCTAAATATCTCTTTTCCCTTACAGAATGAAAATTAAATAAATACATGCAAGTGTGTTATCATTTAAGGTTGAATGTTATTCATAAATAATAAATATGTGAGTGACAGATCATGGTTTGAAAGCGCTTTTCTCATCTAGATAAGATCTAAGTAAGCAAGTTGAAACATTTCAGAAAAGTGCAAGACAGGGTCATGGGCTGTGAGGATGAGAGTGCAGGCAGGGAAAACTGAGTTAAGAAGAAAGTTCTGAAGCAGCTTGGGCGTGGAGGTGTGAATCAATGGAAGTTATGAGAAAGACTGATGGGCCTAAGTGCTGCTCTGTTTAAGTGAAGTTCATACTTGTAGTCAGCCAACAAGTGTTAGAGATTAAGAGGACATGGCAGGAAGCAGGGGAGATGAGGGCGTTTCAGATTACTAATAATACGTGTTCAGCTCCTACTCTTTGAGAAGCCCAGAAACAAATGGAATTTTGTAAGAGTAATTGGTGTAGGTAGAAAAATGTTCTTTTTTTCTCCCCACACTGAAACACTAATGTGAATCACTTTTGATTTTGCTGGTGCAGAATGAAATTATGTGATAAAGTATCAGACTTCAAAGATAATTTGCAGTCATTTCAGGCTCTACTACCAGACCACAAGTCACTCTTTGTGTTTGCTTTATTTTTGAAATGTAAGAATGGAAAAAGACATATTTGAGAAGAGGTAGGATGGTTTATGAATACCAAACCAGTTAGACTAGATACATTCTGTGAGTACCTGATATTACAGGCAAAAAATATCAACAAATGTCAATCCAAGCGTGATTACTGAATTTGCAAGTGTGGATGAGGAACTTTATTTTTAAAAAGGAAAAGGTTGCATAGGGAAACCTCGCTACCCAGAGGCAAGAGGTGTCAGGCACTTGCAGGTATCTTTTCAAGTCTCTGCAAATGAGGTCTTGTGTGTTCTGACTTTTGACAAACACTGAGAACTCTTCACCTTGCTTTTCTTGGAGAATAAAGGTGATATTCAGCATGATCAAATTGCAGTTCAATGAAGGTGTGATCCAGAGAGATAGCTCCAATCTTCAGATATTGCTTATTTTTTCTTTCATTTTGCATTATTTTTATTTAGATAATGTTAACATACCACACTATCTATCATTTAGAAATATAGATTCACATCGATTCAGACATATATTACCATATTGCAACTACCCCAAAGCACCATGGTCCATGAGGCCTGCTCCCCTCTTTGAAGGCTTTGGTTATTCTTAATGTTCTTGTTAATGTAATTACATTTTTGCAGTGTCAAGTAATTGTGCTAAACACAGAATTAATTCATTAATTCTGACAATGACCCTAGGAGTTAGGAAATATTGTAATAAATATTATAATACTCAATCTCAGGGAGGTTAAGCAGCTTTTCCTAAATCACATAGCTTACAAATAATGAAAGTTGAGTTTGACTTTAGGTATCACACCACAATTGGTATTTGATTATAATTTGAAATGCATTTAACACAAGAGTTATTTTGCACTTTGTAAATGGAATTCACACAAAATCATGAGATTATTCATGCAATTTCCATTTATTCTGATTTACTCACTTAAGAACATAAAACCTTGTCTGAAACTTTCCAGAGAATGGAAAGCATCTGGACAACCAAAGCCAGCAATACTTGATACAAGTAAATTTTTTTTTGGTTAGGGAGCTTAGTTAAAAACAAAGAGGAGTAGTTGCAAGTCCCTGAAATCATGCCTTGGTGTGTGTGTGTGTGTGTGTGTGTATTAGTATTCACTTAAATATATCCCTAGCGACATGCTCTTAGCTGTGGCAGCAATATATCTATACTCAATGTAAAGGAATTGGTGAAAACCTTTGCAGTGTAGGGTAAAGGAAATATCCTTGCCTGCGCTATCTATTTTTCGTTTGTATTCTGCTTTAGTACTATTCATTTATCCCGTTTTTGTGACCTATGTGGTTCCATATGGTAGTTATTAATGCTGCAAAGTAAATATTTCCATTTTGCTCTTTCAAACTTTCTGTTGGGTCTTGGCATTCTGTGGTATGTTTTGTACATGTAAAAAGTTCTAGCTGATGAAATACGGATAGAAATGATGTATCACTTCCAAGTGAAGCTTTAAGATCTTGCTTTGCCACAACTCTGTTTTGCTACACTCTCTGCCATTATTCCAGGGAGTGGCCTCTTTTCTGAAGGGGATAATGATAATACAAGACTGAAGAACCAAGTAGTCATATAGTTGGAGGGGAAGAAGTCATGGTGTGTGCTGGAATAAAGCATTTGTTGTTTTGAGCTTTGAAAATTTGGAGGATGTTTGTTACAGTAGAATAACAGAATATATTGACTGATACCCATATGCTATGTAGGTATATCTAAGGTCACGTCAGAGTTTTTGAAGTAATACTTGCATGAACTTCTCAGTTGTTTTCTACTGTGTTAATAATTTTAATGTTTAAGTACTTCATTAACTTCACTAATGAAATATTTCTTACTGTTTTATCCCACTGTACTGTGTGGGGGCCTACAGATATTTACTTTTGCATTGCAAACTTCACACACTCTACTATTAAACTGTTTGGATAGGCCCATTCTATCTTTATTGTAGTGAGAGGAAGGCAGTTGTGATAAACCTTAAATGCTACTTCTGTAAGTGGAGCAGATATTTTTTTCTGTTACAGCGGCAAACAGGTCAGTATAGATGAGACATCTAATACGATATTAATATTGAACTTCATAAAAGAAGAGTTTCATAAATAGGATGAACAAAGTTAAAATATTAATTTTTAATGAATATTTTTAAGCCTTTGATAATGTGAAATCTCTATCTCCAAAAGTGTCAAATGAGAAACTACATATCTCCTCTCTTACAAAAATAATGGGTTTTCCTAACTAACTTGTCATGTAACACTATTAGACAATCTCTTTGGCTCTAACTTCCTAAGAGTTTTTTGTTTGTATATTGCTGTTGTTTTGCTTAGTTGTTTCATGTACACTTTGTAATAGGCTACATTATCACTACAGTTAGGCATATTCCTGGATAACTTTGTACCCTTATGACAAATACCCAGTTTATTCCTTTTGCATGCATTCGGCATTAACAGGTATTTGTTGAAATTTTTACAGTTCCATTATTTGTTCATTAGTAATGCTGTTCCAACCCTTAAAACTATATCTTGCATTTACTGATCGTTAAGAGGGTCATGGTTTAAGCCCTTACAGTATATAATTGTAAAAATTAGTATGATAGGTTATGTAACACATTGACCTTGGATTCATAGCATTTTAACCCAATAGGAGTTATGTGGTCTCTCTCACAGCAATCTAGTACCATTTGCCTTGTGTTGGTAGATGTCTTGTTTCATGCTGTCATTCATGCCCCTTTCATTCTGTCATTCATGCCCTAGTTGACAGTGTTTACATGGGATTTCCAAGCTTGCCTGGTTGTCCACATGCAACAGGCAGAAGGTGGAAGAATAAGGATGCTATACATGCAAATTCTTTGGAGCTAGTATTTTAAATATATCCCTGCAGTTTACAGTCAGGAACTCAGTCACCTAGTTATAGCTAACTTCGATACAGAAATGTTAACCAGGAAGGAGTAAACCTATTTCTGCCGCAGTGATAAAGTAGTTATTATTACTTTGATTATAACTATATTTTATCAAGCCCAGATACATATTTTTCTTGTTTTGCAATTTTCAGAATCAAGATGCATCTAGACATTTATGACCTCCATTATGTTTGAATTGCTAGTGTGTTTCTCTCTTACTAGTACATCAAGTGTAGTGAGGTTTGCAATTGATAGTCACATACGTTTTAATTTGGCAATCTATCAGCAACTTCCCAATATAAAGTAAGTTCTAAGTAATGATGGCAAGTATTGATAAGTATCATGGTATTATTAAATTTGGTAATTTTAAGTGGTTTATCATGTAAGTGATGCCATATTGATTGTTTACACTTTTTCGATTTCTCAGAGGATCTGACCATTAGCAAAAATTCTAAAAAGCAATGTTAATCTAGAGAAATGTTGAATTAAGACAACAAAATGCCAATTATAATGCAGTCACATATATCCCTGTAAGTAGGCTTTTAAAAATATATTTGTTATACATTTCTTAAAAAATATTTGTTCATTCTACTAGAAGTCAAGCAATGACATGATTGGAAGCACAATAGTTAATTAATAAATTTTACAGGCATATTGTTATAAAATAGTATCATCGATAATCTTAAAATCTGACCACTTTAACTACATAGCCTGATAGACTATAGACCAAAGAGGAAACAATGCGTTACATGTCCAAAAGAGTTATACCTGTCAGCCTATTTTTATTTTTGTCTTAAAGTTTCTGTGTTCACCATCCTTTAAGTGTTTTTGAAAAATAATTCCCCCAAAATATCTAATACAGAGTAGGAATACATGCTGACATTAAATATTCCTAATTTTATGCTGAGCATATTTAATAACAGAGTGAAAGGTAACATTACAGCTCATTTCTTAAAAAATATCTATATTCTAATTTCAAAAATTATAAAGAGATAGCATAATTTTTCTTTCATTTTTTTATTAATCTTGAAAAATTTTTTTTGAGTGCTACATAAAATATGCTTGTACTGTAAATTGCATTTGATGTAGCCTCTTCTACTTTAAATAGAAATTCTTTGGCACATATCCAAAAAAGTAGCAACAACAAATGTTGGGGGGGATGTGGAGAAAAAGGAACTCTCTTACACTGCTGGTGGGAATGCAAGCTGGTCCAACCATTATGGAAAGCAGTATGGCGGTTCCTCAATCTACTAA
>JAGFMF010012021.1:2242155-2261472 GCA_019455555.1 Galemys pyrenaicus
GAGGGACTGAGGTGATGGTGCACTGGTGAGATGGTGATGGGGAATACATGGGAATTACAATTAATGGCAAGTATATGTAAATTTTAAAATATTTTAATTTAAAAAAAATAAATAAATAGAAATTCTTTAAAAGAATCTAATGTCACTTACCTGCCATCTTTGTTTCAAAGAAAAAAAAAAGCACTACCATTTGGTGTCAGTGAAAATTTATATTGTTTACCCTAGTTAATGTTTTTGCCTATAAGTATACCTTGGGTTTTAGAACATTGAAGTGAACTTGACTGATTAAATGTAAGAAAATAAAATATCCTGTCTCCACCACTGCATTCATATGTAGACATTTGTCATCTTTATTTTCAATGCAATATTTTTGTGAGCATGTACTACAAAATGAATTTTTAATATATTTTTCACAGAGCTATAAGTGATCACAAATTTAGATCAGAATTAATTTCATGTGTTTAAAAACTGTCACCTTTTTGTGAAGAAAATGGCAGGTAATTAAATATCAGTTAGTTTAATTTTCTTTTCATTGGCAGTCCACATTAAAGAGCCTACTGATTAGAGAGACATAAACTCGCTGAATATATGAGAATCTGATTGCCCATACTCTGACTCCTAAAGTAGAGTTAGTTACCTATGCAAGCCTCCAACTTAATGTTTTTGATTAGTGAAATTTCTACTTTGTTGTCTGTATCCCTCACTAGACTCTCAGTTCATTGAAAGTGTTTCTGATGCCTGGCATAAAATAGTCACTCAAATGTTTATTGAACTGAATATAAGATAAGTGAGTAGAATTGTAATTAGAACATTGAATGAACTGTTTGGGGACACATCACATGCTTTTGTTTATGGGTGACAACTTTTGTTTTAGATACTGAGCAAAAATCTGGTGGTTAAGTATGCAGTACATTAATTGATTTCACTTAACACATAATCTTTCATATTGCAGGAAACAGAAACTTTTTACACTTTAAAATATGTCACACTGAAGAGGGTTAGTACTTCTTCACTTACATATTAACAATGAAGGGCTCCAGGGAGCAGACCAGATTTGAAAAATTAAAGTTCCATTTTCAAAAAAATATTAGAGTTATCAAGCTTGCTTTCAGGCATAGAAAGCAAAATTAAATAGCTTTTTTAAAAATTTTCCCACAGTATAATATCGTAGAAATCAATATTCTTACCATGACTCTGGATGGCTTGAGGAAAGCTAGTTAAATTTTCTATTTATTTATCTTCTTGAATATAGGTTAAGAGGGATATAATTTTCTCTTCCTTTCCTACCACTCTTTCTTCTTCCCACTGTTGTGGGAATAAGTAGGATAAAACATTTAAGAAATTAATTGTAGATGCATGGGATAACATTTTAAATATTATAAGAAGAGTATGAATACATTTTGATCAAATTCACCAGAAATAAGCTTGATTCCTCAAGTAATTTATTTTTAGTAATCTCTGTAATACCACATCATTGTATATCTGACTGACTGACTCTAAAGAGTTACGTGAGTAGTTGATGTAGAATAAAAACACTTTAGTTATCCATATTAAATGTCAAGTTAGATATTTTGAAAAATAAATTTAGTTATAAATTGCTATATTTCAAAATAATCTTTGACTGTGCCTTACTTATATTTTCCTCAGTCTTAAGGAAGTTTCCCTAAAGCCTAACCTATTTCCTTTCTTCAGAAGTACATGTGTTTTCATGTGCTTCTCGATGACAGCAATGATCAATAGAATTACTATCTGAGATAGTCCATAGGAAAACAATTTCATTGGTAGCTTAAGCTGTTTCATCAGAACAATGCTGCATACTTTTCAAAAATAATAAAAAAATATTTAACATATGTTTCTGTAATGTGCTCAGTATAAATTATCAAATGAAAACAGAACACATTAATGAATAGACTAGTCTTCCATCTAAGTGTTATTTATGTGATTGGAGAGTTTGAAGAGCAAGTATAATCCTGTATACAAAATTTATTCTTTTTAGCTGCTCAGGTTGTATTCCCCATGTGTGTTTGGGCACTTTGTGCTGGAAGAAATGTCACAGATTTCAGTTCCACCTCATCTCCATGTATTATCACTAGACTTATCAACCATATTAAAAAAAACACCTCATGTATATCATGTAACATGAGATGGATGTATTGGAGAGGTTCAGAAGTTGCCACCTCAATGAGCTGGTTTCAATTTCTACACATCCCTATATTAAGTCTTCTCCAAGGCTATTGTCTTAACATAATTAGTACATAGTCCTTTTCAATTTTTCAAGGGTCATTTGGAGGCATGTCTTCTATTATGTTACATGTCTTGTGTTCTTTCGATTGGTAGCACTTCACTCCTGTGTCTGTTCTCTTCTATGTAAAAGGGAGCCAGTGGTACTTTTATGAATACTTAATAGAGTTCATTGCCATTCTCTTATTTCTTATTTGCTCAATATTCACATTGTGTTTTTAGCTTTAGAAGTTACAGGTTCAATACAATATACCCCAGGTAATTACTTTTTTGATTTCCCTTCTGTTCAGAAAAGGAAGTTTTTTTTTTTTCTTTTTTAAAACAAAACAAATTTTTCAAGGTTTAAAGGAGAAAGATAATTTTCATATTTAGTAAGGTGTTTTATCAAGCAACTGAACACATTTAAGTTGCTTTATAAAATTTGGAGATTCCTTTATTTCTCCTACATTTTTGGGTTTCTTTATTTTGTTTAATTAAAACTTACTTTTATGGATTCATAGGGAAATTGCATAAAACCCTACTTAACAAAACATAGTCTCTAGATAGAAGATACATGAAATACCTGGCACATAGTAGATGATTAATAAACGTTTTACACACGCTGAATGTGCCAAATCCAACTCTAGTCATCTCCTCCACCATTATTCTTTAGGTTAGTTTACATTTTTGGTCCCCTATGTTTGTATGTTTGTTGGTTTTCTTTTTTTTTTCTTTTCTTTTTGCTGCTTCTAGATATCTCTCCTAAATTTTGTTCTCAAAACAGTGGCCATGTTGATTTTTTGTAGTATGTAGAAATGTAGTTCTACCATCTAGATGACTCCAGTAAATCTCATCTCAGAGTAAATACCAATTCCATACAGTCTCTATACCGCAAATTGTGGCACACAGTCTGGTCTCTTGTTTCCTATATGACCTCTTTTATACTGAATTTTGCAATCGCCCTGTCTCAGCTCTTGGTTTCTTTGATCATGTTCTGAAATCTGTATCTTTGCTTTTCAGGGTTACCACTACCAGAAAAATGTCCAATATAAGCAGACCTTCCTCCCTTTGTGTCATCATGTCTTTCCTTTTTTTAATGAGATATTTGCAGAGAAATTTCTAAGGTTGATTACAGATGAGAAATATCTATTGCAGGGGTTGGAGAAGAAGAAGAAAAAAGAAATATCAACTCCCTCTTTTTATCTTATCGGGAAGAGAGAGATGTACTTTTTTTCTCCTCCTCCTTAAATTCTAGTGCAATATTACACAGAATGTTCCTGTTTGGAAAACACTGGCAATGCTAGACCTGCTCTTTTGCACCTCTGCTATGCAGGGTACATACAGTCTGGTCCACTGATCCGAGGATGAGAATGAGAAACATATGATACAGGGACCATTAGCCACCCAAGCCCAATCTAGAGCTACAATATGTTTATGGTTGTATATCACTAGGTTTTTATGGTTGTGTATACCTAGTACCCTGTGGCAATAGTTTACAGATACACCTCCTATGATTGCTCTGTTCAAAATTGAATGTATACACATATAAAACCCAAAGTGAACAGATGCTTTTGCATCATGCCATTATAAAATTCTCTTTAATTTACTGACCATTAAAAACATCATGCATTAGTACATTCATTTTCTTTTGGCAAAAATGCACCCTACTTGCTTGATTTCCATGAGAATTGAGAGAGGTTGCATGATTTGCTCATGCCTTTGTGACCAATCAGAGCAACACTGAGAGCAGATGCTGTGGATATAATTTCCCATTCATCTTAGTTTTCTCTTCACAACATTTGATTCTTGCAGTTCCCTGAATGATTTCCAGAATGAAATGCATTGTATAAGATTTAAGTCAGGAATTTTAACATTTTATAATAAACAAATGCACACAGATTGCTCCTGCAGAATGGGCTTTGGGCCCAGAAATTAGAGTACTCTAACCATTCTCTTGCCATTTTTAGTTATTTCAGAGCTTAATAAAATAAGCTTTTTCCAGGCATTCCATACATTTCTTTGTCCCTAGTTCACCAGCCCTTGTCCACAGTTCTCTAGGGTATTCTTTTTAGAACTTAATATTTAAACATGGATATAAAAAGAATCTGCAACATGAGATTTAGTTGTGTGTGCAGCATTTTATTTATTTATTTTTTACATATGGTTGAGAGAGTTCATAGCTTTTTATTGATAGTCTGTTGTTGCCCTAAGTGAATCACTCAGGAAGTTAAGATCTTATATTTCACTCATATGGTTCTCTAATTTTTACTCCTTATATCCTGAATAAATGAAGAGGTGATATATTTTGCTTCAATGGCCTGCTATATTTAATTAATTAAAAATATCTTCACTACAAGAATTATTTTATTATTCATATATTTTTCTTTAGAGGAAATGTCTTACAATTTTAATTTATGTGTATCAACATAACATATTTCTGTTTTTTTAAAATTCTCATTCTGTTATTCAAAAGTGTTAAAATTAATTTCTACGTGGGCACATATAGAAATTTATGATATAGATACAGATAATAGATAATGCTAAACAATCAATTATGTAACATCAGTAGCTGATTATGTATATTTTAGATGAAAATGCAAACCAAATATTTATGAAATGGTTTGAGGTAAGTGAGCAGAACATTTTTCAAATTACCTGCAAATTCAAATTTTATATTGAAACATGTATCTTATTTGTTGAATAAACTAAAATAAAAAAAGTTTACTTCCTATAAAAGTCTTTCTCAATTATTTCCTTTATTCAGGATGAAAATTTTCTGGTCTGATTTCTGCTTATGAGTGATTTAATCTATTCAGAAGTCATTCATGAAAAAAGAAAATCATTAACATTTTGTTCTTTTCAACTCTTGATAAGTTTATCTTCTCATTAAGAAAATACCATTAGATCACTGTACTTTGTGCTGAAGATTAGCTTGAAAATGGAAAATGCTCTTTACCCAAGTTGAAACTATAGGTATTATCTTTAGTGAAAGGCAATGTGCAGCTCAATAAATCATTATATCAGCAGTTTCACTGCAATGTGTCACACTGGGGCGCAGCTCAGCAGCTGATGTTTCTCTGCTATAAGCTACTGAGTTTACTCAGTGGGGTTGGAGCTCTTTCAAGACAAATACACAGATACAGTGGGGGCATAGTTCTGTCTTCATCATGTATTTTTTATCTCTTTGGTGCATGAATGTGTGTGTATGTTTGAAGATAATGCATTTATCCAAATATAATTAATCAACTTGAACTCTAAAATTTGCACATTTTTACCACATCGAGATGGTTAATATTTTTGATTGCTGATTTAGAAGTTAAATAACAAGTTAAAATACAGTGAACAAATGATCAGTTAATGACTGTGATGTTGTATCAGCTAGAATAAGTTGGGCAAATGTTTATGACAATATAGGATAGCTAAGGGACAGCTACTCAATCATCTTTTATTTTTACATTCAGGGAAATGTTTTGAATTTTGTATGCCTTTCTTCCTTGTACAATGGAATGGTCAATATTTTTTAGGACTATAGTGATGTTTAATGAGAATAATGCACTAAAGCCCTAAGTGTAATGAAAAGGATGTGTTGAATGAATGTGAACTAAATGGAATGATTGGCTAACCCCTTAGATGAACAAGAATTAGGAGTAAGTCTAGGCATGCCTATTTGTTAAGAATCTTTCCAAAGAGTCTTTCAGGAAAAATACATTTATTTAATATAAAAACGTGTATTTCCATTATTTGAGATTGTACAACACTAACATTTTATGGTTTAAGGTTTTCAGTGAAACAAAGTAGTATTTTATCATATTATCCATGACTTTCTGGTACTTCAGACAAATATAAACAGGCACTGACACAGTGATAAATCATTTAATATTTCTGGTTAGGAAATTATGTTGTCCTTACTTTTAATATACTATTTCCTGAAAGTGTACAGGGAGTTGCCACATAACTCAGAATGGGCTAAGTAAGGTATGTTTCATTAACATGTAACACCAAACGTCCGTAGTTTAATTGAGACAGTTCGTTTGTGTCATATGATGAATGAATAACTGTTGTCAGAGGAATGTCTAGAGGTTCACTATAATCATTCACTGATGGGCAGTTATACTTAGCACTTAACTTCCATAGTCATCAAAGTTGATAAGGGAAGTTAGCAATTCTTACACATATACTTAAAACTTTGTCCAGAGTAAAATATGTTGCTTATAATCACATTTTTTGGATAGAGTAAGTTAGATTGTCAGACTTAATTTCAAAACTATGGTGAAGATGTGTCTTATCGGATGTCAATAAGGTAGATGTGTTTCTTAGTGGCCCTAAGAACTATCATACTACAATATTTACTACTTTGTAGTTGAATTCAGTTTCTTTTTTATTTTTTTTTTCATTGAGGTAACACTGATTTATAACACTGTATATGATTTAGGGTAATAGCTTCACACCTCCTTCAAGCACTATAGTCCTTTATCACTGACTCTTGTGCCCTTTTCCTTCATTCCCTGCCCAAGTTGCCCTATTCACTAGTATCCACTCAATTCTGCAAGTCATATTTCCAGGCTTTATTGTGGTTTAGTTTTGTCAGTTCCTTTGTGTTTTTTGTATTCTCTATATTCCACATGAGTGAAGTCCTGTCTTTTCCTTCTGATTTATTTCACTGAGCATAATCCCCCTAGTTATGTCTATAATGTCCCAAATGGCAAGAGTTCATTATTTTTTATAGTTGAGTGGTGTTCTATTGTAAACATATACGGAATCTTCTTAATTCATATATCTTTCCATAGGCACTTATGTCATTTCTATAATGTGGTCATGGTAAATAGTGCTGCAATTAACATAGGAGTGAACATATCCCTTCTTTTTTTTTTTTTTTAGAGATTTATTTATTTATGCATACAAGTGCTGGGGTACAGACCAGAGTTGTGGGCGGTGAGAATATTCACCAGAGACAGAATGGGAAGCAGAACAGGCAGATGAACCGAAATACACTGCTAAGGGGAGCAGCAAGCCAGGCAGGAAAAGTCTGCTGTGCCATGTGGGTCACCCCCCCGGCCGGTGGCAGGGATCGAACTTGTGCTGCAGTGATTGGTTTGCTTCATAGCATGTTGCTTAACCCACTGTGCCACCAGAGAGGCCCGGAGTGCATGTATCTCTTCTAATGAATGCTAGGCACCTTGGAGTGGAATTTCTGGATCATATGGCAGATCTTTTGAGTATTAGAAGAACTGTATTCCATAGGGGCTAGACCAGTCTTCATTTTCACCAACAGTGTTATGAGTGTTCCCTATTTCAACATCCTAGCCAACATCTATTGTTTTGTTTGTTTTTGGTAAGGGCCTTTCCACAGGAGTGAAGTGGTGCCTCATTGTGGTTTTGATTTACACTTCCCTGATAATAACTTATGTTGGACATTATTTTCATTCATTTGTTGGCCATCAATATGTCTTATTTGGAAAAGAGTCTATTTAGATCTTCTGCCCATTTTTTAATTGGGTTATTCTTTCTGTTTTTGTTGTATTATTGACCTTGGATATCAGTCCCTTGTCTGATGTATGATATACAAAGACCACTTAGTAAGAGTTCTTTTCATTTTAATGATAGTTTCTTCCACTATAAAGAACTTATTTAGCTCGATATAGTCACATTTGTTTCTTTTTGCTTTTCTTCCCCTTGTCTTAAAAGTAGGTCCCTACTTACTTTTTTTTTTAGGAATACCAGATATTAGTACGACATGCATGACTTTACCAAGCTAAAAAGACAATGTCCAGTGTATCCAAACAAAGTTATGGTTCCATAATGACATGTAACGATAATTTTCAGTGACACCCCCAAATGATCAGACTCAAGAAATATGGCACATATTAACTAAATTTATAACAGTTGAACCATAAGCCAGATTAGTTCATTAATAACAACTGTTGATCAGAACAGATGTAAGGTTGCTGAAAAGCATATTCTATCTTGTTAGGTAAAATACATAGAATATCAAATTATAAGTAGAAGCTTGCTTAATGAATGTGGAATCAGAAAGTAACAGATTAGATGCCATCAATGACCGAAAAAATGATTTATGTGTTACATTTTATACTACCCAGATGTTGGTCATCACTATGAAAGTAAGTCTATGATGTGGAGTACAGAGTCAGGGATTTCTATCCATTAGGCAGGACTTTTATTTTGAGAACTTCAATATAAATAATGAGCTTATTGAAATTTGGCAGTTGACAATTTTTACTTTAAGCATAATTCAGCTTTAATTTGAAGATATGTTTAATTAGTGGAATTACTGCTCACCTGACTTTCTGTCATGCATATCTTATTATTGTTTTACACCTAAATATATTAATATTACTTCCCCTGTAATACCATTTATGAAGTACTTTCTGTGTTAGGAGCACATATGTTATATCATTAAAATCTCTCAGCAGTAAGCACAATTCTCCCAACAGTGCTATATACCTTGTTGTTTTCGTTTTACAAATGAAAAAGTTACAAATTATAGTTAATTGATTTTGCCCCTTATTCACTTCATGAGAATTTTGCAAGGAAGCAATAATTAAAATAAGGATTTATACAGTGCCAAAACTGACAGATTTCAATGTATTTTCATGGTTCAATTTCATTTTGATGATTTTGAATTTTATTATGGGTGACCTACATTTATAATGTCATAAACAACATACTTTTAAAAAAGATTTATTTATGCATACAAGAACTGGGGTATGGACCAGAGGTGCTAGGGGTGAGAGGATTCACCAGAGACAGAGTGGGGAGTAGAACAGGCGGATCCACTGAAATACACTGCTGAGGGGAGTAGCGAGCAAGGCAGGAGATGTCTGCTGGGCATGTGGGTCAACTCCCTGGTAGGGGTTGAAATGGTACTGCTTAGGCTGAGAAAGCTTCATAGTGTGGCACTTTAACCTCTTGTGCCATCAGGGAGGCCCAACAACATACATTTCTTACCTTCCACAATGAATAACTAAACAGATAAATAGATGATGGGGATGACAACGTGACAGTCAATATTAAGGAAGAAATAAAAGTTGATCAGTATTATTTCTGTCCATCTCTTATACCTTTGGTTTTTTTCTTTAGAATAAGTTTTTTTTTTTCTTTTGAGTATTATTTTGCATTTGAGGATTTCTGTATTCAACAGCAAAAACTCATCTTAACTGAACATTTCAGGGACCAACATTGTTCCTCACTAAAGTTTAACTGTGATAACTACCTTTAAGAAAAAAAAAAATCCAAATTCCTCTTACTCCTCACAAAACCTATACATTATAAAAGAGATACTGTCTACTAAAAATAGTCAGGAAGTAAGAAATAAAGTTATCATCCCCAACTTTCACTTCTTTGCTATTTCAGAAACGCCACAACTTAATCAAGGAATAAAGAAAATACATATGAAATCAAATCACTAGCATTTTTAAGGGTATGTGTGATGGCCAAGTATGAAAGATCTATATCCTCAAACGTTTGACTTCTCGTTTCTAAACAGAGTTAGTGACTTTTCCAATTGATTAGTTGATTAACATTTGTTAACAAGCTCTGTGTTGTTAAGCAATATATGAATTATGCTTAGAGACTGTATCCACATAATCATTCTAATTCCATGCAGGATTAATCATTTAAATTAATGGTAATTGGTCTCAATTTTTATACATACTGAGGTCACTTTTTTTTTTTAAATGTGAATATACCTTCTTCTCCAGGATGTGAAAAGAAATTACTTACATTAATGTACCATCAAAAATACAGCAACTTCACTCCTAGGTCTTACCCTGGACTGCAAAAACACTGAGTCAGAGGACTGTGTGCACTCCTATATTCATTGAAGCACAATTTGCAATGAATGAAAATGACCTAAGTATCCAAGGACAAGTGAATGAGTTAAAAAGATGTAGTAGACATACAAAATGAAATGTTACTCAGCTATAAAAAAGATGAAATTTTGCCATTTGGGACAACATACATAGAACTGGAAGGGATTATGCTATTTGAAATAAATTAGGAGTTGATTTTACTTATATGTGGAATATGGAGAAATGAAGCAAAGGGTCAGGAAATCTCAAACCAAAAACAAATCATTGCAATATATCTATAAAATTGGGAATATCAGATGGGTAGGGGGATGATGGAGAGCAAAATTGGGAAGGTTCATGGTGGACTATGGTGGAAGACGGCTGGTGCTTTGGTGGGTATAGTGTGGTAATATACATCTCAGAGGTATGAATCAGCATCTTTGAATCATATACAGTGTTATAAACCAATGTTATATAAAAAATGCTCAGCATATACATTTAATACAGAAAAAAAAAATTTTTTTCTAGAGAAGATGTAACTTGAAAGCAATTTCAAATACATATGGTCAGGATGCTCTTGGTAATAATATCCTAGGAAATGGCTAGTATTCATTCCTAAGAATTATAAACTTTTAATAGCCATTGAAATCTCTAAGAGTGAATTAGAATAAAGCAGTGAATCTCCAACAGATGAGGATAGAATCACTTCTTTTTCCGGCTGACTGCTCTAACATTGACTATCTAAAATCTAACTGCATCAAACTGGCAAATTCCACATATTTTAATTACCACTGATTTACAAACATGTGTTACTCACAAAAATGACAAAAAAAATCTGCTGGAATGATTACTAAAATGTGAACTTCTTGAACTTCTAATCTATAATTCTAAGATTAGTATGGAATACAACATAGTTATAAAGTTTATGTTTGATAGTTATGAAAAAAGAACTAATGTGCATTTCAGCAAATGTTTCATGCAAAATTGTATCTGTAAAATTGCAGTATTCTCATGCATATTATATCTATGTTCTTTTATTGTTCCTATATTAATATAAAGTACTGTTAAATTAAAAAAATGGAAAATTAAAAGAGCAATTCAGTTTGTATTCCTTGGACTACTTTGTATTGTGTGGCCTTATTTCTGTTTAATGTTAATAACAGATGTGGCTTTCACCTCTCCCATCATAGCGGGAATTTCCTTTCATGTGTCATGTTGTTGTCAAGTTTTCATCACCATTATCTTATTCAGTATTCCCCACAGATGGATAGGACTCTTATCCTTGAAAAGCATCCAATCTGATTTGTTTAGGTATTGACACTGACTTAACATTTTAATTTCAAAGTGAATTAGCTTGCCAGATTTGTAGTATGTCTGCTGAGTAAGTTAGGGTGTGTCACAAAACTTTATGTTTCAGGACCGAATGTTGTCAAATAGCAATTGATATTGATTTGTTCTCTGGGAAATGTGATACATCTGTATAAAATATTATTTAATTGATTTGTTACATGAAAATGTACAACTCTATAATGAAACACTTCCTTTGGGATAGAGGCTTCCGTGGTTGTGAGATGTTTTCCTAGCACTACGTTAAATATGAATTTCAAATATAGTCTTCATTGTTCCCATTTCTTTCAGCTAGTGTTTCCTAAATATTTTAGTCACTAATACATTTACTACTCTGTTACTAGAAAAACAAAATTAAGTGAAGAAACAAAGATAAAGCATTGTTCTAATTCTCAGGACAGTCATAACAGAGGAGATAACAGTGTTTCAGATAGAAAATAAAAGTGAAAAATATTTTATTTATTGGATTGATTATAGTTCAATGTATACTCCTGCTCACTTAAATATATTTAAGGTGCTTCATACAAGTATATAATTTTTTGTGACAATATAGGTAAAAGGAAATTCTGATAATTATGGGAAACTATGAGCAGAATAATTTAAGGAAAGCCTGAAATTGACTGGAATATATGGTGAGTCATAAATTTGGTATTGATCTTACTAAATAAGAAATATCATTGACAAAGTAAATTTTTTAAGAGGCAAAAAGTAATATATTGAAAACATAATCGTGTATTAAGGATTTTATTCAACTCACTAGAAGAGGAACCAGTAAGACACTAAAATTAGTGCGAAGAGCCATAGACATTGGAGAAGTATGTATTTATGTTTGTCTATATTTTGTGGATGGTCTTCTCCGCCATTCAGATATGAGTATTCCTTTCAGCATTTCTTGAAGTAGAGTCCTAGTGTTTGCAAACTCTTTCAGTTTTAATTTGTGTGAGAAATTTGTTTAATTTCTCCTTCATCTCTGAAGGTGAGTCCTGTAGGATATAGGATTGTTGGCTGGCATTTTTTAAGTAATTTGAATACATCATTTCATTCTCTCCTTGTCCACAGTTTCCTCAGAGACATCATATGTTAGCCTTAAGGGGGTATCCTTATGAGATAATCATTTTGAGTTGATTTTTATATATGTATAAATGTCCAATTTTATCTGTTTGCTTACAGATATCTAGTTTTCCCAATACCACTTATTGCAGGGACTATTTTTCCCCATTGTGAATTCCTTTTACCCACATTATAGATTAGTTGACTGTACATATGTGTGTTTATTTCTTATATACCATTGTCCTTGGGGGTAGGAGGGTGTTTGTTGGCCTGGGCCTGTTCTCTTACAATGACCTTCTAAGTCACTGGATTTGGCTGCAATTCCATAATTTCCCACCTGGATCCTATAGCTATAGAATGGCACTTTTGTCTATGGCTAGATGCCAGATTATTGTCCCTGAAGTGGAACAGGCTGCTGGACTTTTTATTCTGGTATATTACTGATGTCATACCACACATACTTGTTTTATTGGTAAAGAAGCTGAAGTAGAATAACATTAAATAATCTTTCCAATTATATAACAGTGAACTTGGAGCTTAGATTTAAGTTCAGGAGTTCAATTTCAGGGTCTGTTTATTTACTGTTTTAATGCTGTGTCAACCGCACATTAAAGGACATATATTTCCACTTGTAGAACTGTGAGGAAAGGACACAGTCAATATGTATGGATAAGCTCTTTTAATGATATTCTTCTAATATTCCTATGTGGAATTTCATATAGCTGATTTACACAAATAATTCTTGATATAAAACAGAAATGTATCAAGAAAGTATAGCTTAAGGAAATCAGTCCTCAGGGAATTAAAAAAAGATACTGACCAAATATTCATTTCTCAGAAGATTTAATCTTAGGTCCTAAACTCACATGATTCAGAGTCTTGAGAGATTAGATAAAGATTAGAATGAGCTAGAACACTGAAAGGAAACTGAGGAAACTGAAGGGTGGTATTTATTTATTTTTATTCAATTTTTTAAAGATTTATTTATATATACAGGGCTGGGGGGTAGGGCAGAGGTGTGGGAGGTAAGAGGATTCACCAGAGTCAGAGTGGGGAGCAGAAAAGACAGATAAACTGAAATATACTGCTGAGGGGAGCATTGGGGAGACAGGAAAGGTCTGCTGCGCCATGTGGGTTACTCCCTGGTGGTGATTGAGCTCAGGCCACATAATAGCGTGACAGCACTGAGACTCCCCATGCCACCAGCAAGGTCTCTGGAGGATAGTATTTATCTCAATTTAGTTACCATTATATATGTATATGTGGGTACCATGTAGTCAGATTTGAATTTTTCAGAGACTATGTAATTTTAATGTGAAAATTTACATGTTGATTTATATAATACATAGATTGTAATTTACACATATTTATATATATTTTAGGTATAAATTGTATATATACATACCTGTGCTTGTATCTACACAAGCAGATATGAACAACACTCAATTTTGCTTTTTTATTAATATTTGTAAGAAAAAATTTCCTAAGTTTATAAATAAATTCCACAGTTTTCAGGCAAACCTCCAGGGTACAAATAGGCTTTTGGTAACAATTTGGAATTAGAAAGTTCTAGGATATATTCCCTAGTAAAAACCTAGAGAATAAGTTTAATGTTTTGCTGATGTAAGACATGTACTTTATCTGCTAATAAAGCTGACGGTCTCTTTATAAATGATGGTGTCAATACTCATACAGGATTAAAAAAACAACAACAACAACAGCTTAAGGAGCACCTTGTATGATATTGCCCATGTCTTCCTCTAAAAGAGGGTTCAAGGAAATGTGAAACAAATGAATGAATAATAGAGACCTTGAATTTTCCTTACAGTGTTTAACTAAATTAATGCTATCTGGAACTTTTTCAGAGCTTTTATTCCAATATCTCAACTCATATAAAAATGCATCTCATCAGCATAATGTCTGATATTTAACAATTTAATGTATAATATAAACACATTTCATTAATACCATCAGATAACAGTGAAACAAAACAACAATATATGTCAATATATGTCTGAATTTTTGGATTGTTTAAAGCAAAAATTGCTAGTTGTAGTCATGTCTTTTCTGGGTAATATACATATTTATTTTCAAATATACTAATAGTTTATGTGGATATTTATTTATAAACAGGATGAGAAAAGACAATACTTGAGTGGGTTTGTGAGGGTTGATAAAATTCATTATATAAAGTACTGATATTTGGTATGTACTGAATAAAGTATTTTCCTGAATTTCTCCTAATCATTTACTAGATTCCATCAAGTATGACACAGCAGATGTGGGACCAGAACCAGAATATTTTTAACAGTGCAATCTCTTGTTTCTTGTTTGAAGTTCCTGTCTCTTTCTCTCCACACAGGCTTACTTTGACATTGACTTCTTTGTGTATAGTTTTGTGTCTGGTGTTTATTGTCTTCCTTAATCTTCACTGATTCAATTTGAATACAATTTTTCAATATATACTTCTTACCTCTAAAGTAATAGTAAAACTGCAATAAATTGACTGAAAGATATTTTTTAAAGAGTCATCAGTATACTCCTTGCTCAGGGACAATGAGGAGATTGTCCTTGAACTTATGGACAAACAGTAGCTCTCATTGTTTTCAGTCAAGGAATGCTGTGAGATGAAATTGTCTGTGACTGCATTTTAGGTGCGATTGTAGGCTAAGCATGTAAGAGGCAAAAATTTGTGGATAAATGAACAGAAATTAAAAATAGATAGGATAAAGGCCAGCTCCGATGCCATGCTAAATATCGTGTCACATACTGGTTAAGCAATGGGAGTTCAGAAATGAAAAGTTAATCCAGAGTAGAGGAAAAAGGAAAAGGAATTGTGTATAAATGTTTGATTTGGAGCCTAAGAGTAAAATGCTGACTAGGAAGAAAGGTGAAATTTTCATATTCCAGAGAATAAGCAATCTGAACATCAAATCAAGGATAAATTTGGTAAGAACATGAAAAGTGGGTGTATTTTGGCCAAAACTTAACATCCTTTTAGTCATTTAGTGAGTCAAAAAATACTTACTGAGTGAACACACAATCAGACACGGTCACTAGTGTGAATTACTAACTAATCAGGTAAAGCAAACTCCTTTTGTAGCATAAATGAGTAATACTTAGAAAGTGACAACTAGTGAGAAATAGTGCTGTATATAATTACAGTTGTAAAGTCAAGCACATAAACTTGGCTCTTTCCCAGTTCCTTTTTCATGCTGTTCCCTCTCCTTAGAATAGGAGCCTTCCTTTTGCCACTTCCTACCTTGTTTTTATATTGTTACTTATTTTTAAAAGGTCCTTAGGGATACCTTCTCTATTTTCCCATGTTCATATTTTTTCTGCTTTCAGAATACTATATGATTATCTTTCTTAAGATTTCCAGAATTTCTAATTTTACATGAATGATATTTTATGTCTCCCTTCCTAAACTGCAAGTTTCATGAAGCTGAGGATAATAATTTTTTGCATTTTAATTTCTAGTGGAATAAATCATTCAATTAAACTTTAAATCTCAGACCTTATACTCTAAGCAAAGAAGAGATATAATGGCCTTTTTTTTAATGAAAATATTCAAGGTTTTTAGGTCCAGGCAAGTTATATGTTAGGCCAAAATGAATTGTTAAATCAGTAAGTCACTTGCTATATTTTTTTTTTTCTGAATTTAAGATAAATAGGAAATGGTCCGAAGTAGCAAATATCTCAGTTTTCAAACTGAGGAAATGAGTAAAATTCAAAAATACCTAACCATCAGAGAATTCTTTATTGTGTTCCTAAGCATATGGTTTATGCGGTCTTAGGAATGTTGGGAATGCTAAAAGCCAGCATGAATTCACTAGGAGCAAGTCATGTCAAACAAGCCTCATTTCCTTTTTTGAGTGTGTTATTAGGGTCCTAGGTCAAATGATTGCTGAATACATAGGCCATAGCTGTTGTCAAAAGTCTTGCATGATGTTCTTATGGGTTAAGAGAGGAATATGTCTGAGCTGTAGAAGAGGAAAGTGGTCAGATAACCTGAAGAATTTATATCTGTGTGTATGTGTGTGTGTATAAATTCCAAACTAGATGAAGTTTTTTCTTAATGAAACTGATACTTGTTGAGTTTTATAACCCTCAACATTTTACCAATGAAGAAATGTAATAAAAGACAGTTCTAGTTTTCAAATAAAATTCTATTTGCAAATAAAAAGTGAGACATAAAAGATATAATGAAAAAGAAGAAAAATCAAGATGAGCAAAGTATATATTCAGTATTGGGAAGTGCAAACATCCATATTTGTATTGAATTATGCATTATATTATACATGGATATAGGTTAAAATTGAGTTATGACTACTTTACATGAAACAGATTTAGAGATTTTAATTTGCCATAGGCTCATGGTGTGTGTAAGGGGGAATCAAGTAGCAATAAAAGCAACAAAGAGAATGGTTGAAAGTCTGGAGTCCAGAAACTGAATAAAGTATTGGACTGGTTTCTAACTATGATAGTGTAATAGGACTAAACTTTCTCTTATAAATTGCTAGAACATGTGATGAAATACATGACATGACTTTTTTGAGACTTTGTCAGAGGAAGCACAAATCTGACCTTTGTGAGAAAGGAAATAAAGTAGATGAGCTTTACAACCTATCTGACTTTCTTCCTAGAACCAATCCTGAAATACAGATGCCAAGTAAGGGAATTTAAATAGTTCCCAGCAGTATCACGTAGTCACGTGGATATAACTGGAAACAGTCCAGAGGTTCCTCAGAAGCTGAATGACTAAACAAAATTTTATAGAGATACAACAGAAAGAATTTTTGACTTACTTCACTAGATGATATATGTATAAAAACTGCAAAGTAAAAAGTATACAACTTTGTATATAAACAGTGTGGATGAAAGCATTATGGTGAGCGACAGACAAGAAGGTTCACAGTTTTGGGTTCTGCTTATATCAAGCTCTAGAATTGAAAAAATGTAGTGAGAGAAAGCAGTCCAGGGATTATTTGGGGCCAGGAGTGGGAGGAAAGTTGATCAAAAAGGTGTATAATATAACTCTTGAAAAATGAAATATTTTGTAATTTGATTTATGATGGTGATTACATATATATTTGTTTAAACATATCAAATTTATATTTTTGGATGGGTGTTTTATTTATTTTTACAGAGTATATCTCAAAGTGTTTTTTTTTTTTTTTCCCTAAAACATAACCACTTATAAACAAAGGCCTCAGAACTCAGGAGTCATCTAGACTAAGATTTGTATTTCTTTTCTTCCAATAACTCCACAAAGTTAATTATTCTCTCTTAACTACAGTTCTTTGATATGATTATTGACCTTAACTCCTAGGATAATGTGGAAGGTAAATGAAATATTGCATATAAATCACATGATATAATTACTGGCCAATATATGATAAAATATTCAACGTGTGATAACTTATGCTTTGGAAGGAATTAGACTCATCACTAAACTACCTTTCACTTCAGCATCTCAGATTCATGGTTGAATACAATTTGACTGTGCTCTAGAGTTTTTTATTTGTGTATTTTGAGGCACTTAATATCATTCAAGGGAATTATCTGAAACATCAAGGGAGCCCCTCTCAGCAGTTTCACAGAACTACAAATCACTTGCATGCACAGAGGAACATGGCTGCAACAAGAAAGGAAAAGCTGTCCCAATTGTAGTAGAGTTAGCCTCTGAGATTAATAACACTGTCTCCTAGGAAACTATGGTTGTAGGTTACAGGAAAACCAGTAAGTATAATGGAAGTATCTGCTCAGAAAACCTAAGGTACACATTTAATTAGGTGGGCTATTGTGAATTCAGATCAGGAAATAGGCTGATAAATTCTGACTTAGAATAAACTAAAAATAGGCTGTCTCTAATGTGCCTGGAGTGTGTGCAGAAAAAAAAAAGTGCAATGTAATGATAAACTGATTATTAACCATTTTGATACTTTTCTACATGTTAATTTTATTCCTCAACATTTGTAGACATTCACTTTATGCAGAGGGTGAAAATGTATAGAGTTAAGTCATGACGCTGCTTGGGAGTTGAAGATGTTTAAAAAGTTTAGATGAACTTTTATTTACAGATATTTGCTTGAAATATTTGATTTTGTGGTTGAGTAGACTGTCTTCTCAATATTTTAGTGCTATTTGGGATTATTGACTAATTTTATCATTAATTTTGGTGAGCATAAAGTTAAAGACTATAAGTAGAAATAAGTTTGATCATATTTTGATGTGATCAAATGTTCTATGTACTTACATTTTCAAAGGAAATTTTTTTTTAAAGATTTATATATTTTTTTAAATGCATACAAGAATAGTACAGGCCAGAAGTGTGGGGGTGGGGGGGGGTGAGAGGATTTACCAGAGACAGAGTGTGGAACAGAACAGGCAGATTTGACTGAAACATACTGTTGAGGGGAGCAGCAGGTGAGGCAGGAGAGGTCTGCCACACCATGTGGGTCACCTCCCTATCCAGTGGCAGTGATCGAACTCATGTTGCATTGGTTGCAGTTTGCTTCATAGTACATTGCTTAACCCACTGCACCACCAGGGCAGGCCCTCAAAGGAAATTCAGAATGATTTTCTTGATGGACGGAAAATAGTTATGATAATATAGAGCATTTTTACATTTTTATATTAAGTGATTCAACTTAAATGTGGTAGAACAGACATTTCTGGGGCACCCTCAGTGGAATATTGGAATCTCTTTTTTCTAAATGATTAAAAAATTTAGGATTCTACTTGATAGAGCCAATGTTTGTATTAACATTTCCTTAAGATTCAGGTTTGTAGGGGCCTCCCCGGTGGCGCAGTGGGTTAAGCAACACACTATGAAGCAAACCGCAGCCACTGCAGCACAAGTTCGATCCCTGCTGCCGGCCAGGGAGGG
>JAGFMF010012021.1:2266629-2303002 GCA_019455555.1 Galemys pyrenaicus
CCTAAAGTTGTAGTGGAGAGTAAACAATACAACTGTAGAGACATATACATATACAAAGTAGAGAAATAGCAGAGAAGAGGCTGTTTATATTATTCAATAGGTCAGGAAAAGATGTATACAGTTTTACATTGCTAGACCTAATGTGCACTTAAAAAAATGTGTGGTTTTAAAAACTTGACTTATTACTAGGGGAAATTGTTCCTAAGATTGTGTTAATAACATTAAAGAGGAGTTTCACATTAAAGAAGTATTTGTTGGTTTTAAGTAAGTCAGAAGGCAAAAGAAAAATACCAGATGGTTCCTCCCCTAGGAGGAATATAAGGGAACCAAATAAAGATCAAGGGAAGGAATAGAAATAATAATAATAATAATAATAACAAGAAAGAAACAAAAACCAAAAATGAAAAGACGGGGACAAACTGGGGACACTTGATGGGGAGGGAAGAGGGGAAGGGTCGAGGGCATATGGGAGCATGGAGGACTGAGGTGATGGTGCACTGGTGTTATGGTGATGGGGAATACATGGGGATTACAATTGATGTCAAATATATGTAAATTTAAAAAATATATTAAAAATATGTAAATAATAAAACAAAATATATATATATATATAAGGATGTCAATAAAAGTAATACATGGTGAGTCAAAGAAGGTTGATGTATGAAGAAACTTCACAGTATGTCAGTCATCTGTTATTGTATAACAAACTGCTCCAATCATAGGTGATTTAAAACAACCATTGACTTCTCATTGCTCATAATGCTGTGGATGGCAGTCTGGATGTAGTTGCAGTTATCTAAAATAGACTGATTGGAAGGATTTGACATGGCCTCCGTACTAACATCTGGTGTTGGCTATCTGCTGGGTTGCCCCACCTATTTCTGTGGCTTCTGCACTGTTTCACATCATGATATTCTTAAGCTTCTACGGGAGTAAAGTTGGAGTCTACAATACTTCTTAAGTCCTGGGGCATGAAATTTGAACATTGTTAATTCTGCCACATCTGATGGGACAATGTAACTCACAAAGCCAGTTTCTGCCACGAGCAAAGAGAAGTAGACAAATAAGAAAATTGAGTTTGAGTTGAAGCAGGTCAACATTAGAGAGAGACTTTCTCCAATAATTTGAATTTTTAAAGTTAGGAAGAATGAGTCAGTGGGACTTGGGAAACTAGATCTAGAAAATTGAAAGAGGAAGAACAGGCTCTTCTTAAATTTGAACAAAGTTATATGTGATTTCAAAGATTTGCTAGTGGCATTAATCTCTATGCCATTCTCTTACTATTTTTCTATTTTCTTGGTACTGAGAATGTTCTTCTAATTCATCTAAAGTAACTTCAAATGCCTAAAGTCACGTCAAACATAAATTTTTGAAATGTACCACATTGCTGCGTTTTCAACTTGTTTTCTCATTTTCTAGCCTTTCATATTAATAGTTCAAGAAAATTTAGTCTGGATTGGCAGTAAACACTCTAAATTCCCTCAACAGTCATGCATTCCATGAAAATTGGATAATAATGCATTAATAAGGAAATGTACATAAAGTTTATTGGGGCTACATATATGATTATCTTTCTAATCAGGGTCTGATTTGCATTAGTTCCACCTTGATTTGTTATTAGACACTGGGCATACTATGACTTTCTTTCCTGAACTTCAGAGAAAACAGTGATCGGGCATAATCAATAAGAGTGAAATTAAATTTCTTAAACATACAGTGCAATTGCAGAAAACATGTTTAATTACAGCTGCTGTAATAAAGAATCAAATGAAATGATGAAACTGAATTATCTTCTGTACAGTTTTAGTACTTTCTTTTCTACTTAAATTCAAATACGAACAAGTTGCTTTTTATAAATGCTGTTTTTGCAGAATTTCATGATCAGCAGTCTAGCGTTCCACATCTGTGTAGAAAAGCCTACCCAGGGAGTTGCTTTAGCATTAGACAAATGATTAGGCACTGATAGACACATGGCATTTAGTAATGCTATTAAAATATTCTACACTACACAATGGCAACAGATGTTTTAAGTTCTAACAACTAATCAAAAAGTAAATCACCCAACATAAAAAACACATCTGGAATCCTAGAAATGGAAGAATCTAGTCATATCATTCAGTATTCTATCAAATTTGTTAATTTGTGAAAAGCTGTGCTGGATGTTTTATGTAAATGAAGCTAAATATACATTTTACTCTGTGATCTCCAAAACCATTTACTATACAGAGCATTTTGTCAGGTTCCGAAGTGCTTCTTCCAGGGCCTGAGATAACTCAAGCTTTCTGAAATAATTCTCTTATTAAAGCAATATGTTCAAAGTGAGCAATGTGAGTCTACAGGGAACACTGCTGAGAAAGTAATGGTCTGCTGGTGAGTTGATGGACTGCATTAATGGCCCCAGCCAATCCAGAAGGAGGACTGACAGCAGCTCGATTTATAATATATTTCATATGTAGAACATATTCAGTAAAGAGTTCTAAATATTAGAACTGTGCATTGGCTAATTAAACTCCTTGCAAATCATGACATTGCAGCCATGAATTAGACTCAGGATATTGGTCTCTAATCATTGGGAACATTCCTATCCACTCATGAACAATAATTATAAAGGAGATAGATTTACATAGAATACATATTTAGTTTGTTTTTACTTATTAACTTGAGTACTGCAGAAATTCATTTCCTAAGAAGAGGAAGCCTTTGGTAATTTTTGAATTCTAAAGAAGTTAAATATTTGAAAGTCTTTCCAGTGACTCTATATTCTATATGTTCTAAAACAAGACCATCAGGATTGTGTAAAATATTATATTTCATTAAAATATATAGCTAAGTTATTCCAAATGACAAGATTCAGTATCACAAGATAAACCTTAGACAATATTGTAATCCTGGTGCTTTTAAGTATTTAAAATGACTTAGAATTTCTTCATGTTTTGTTTAATTATACTCCAAATATTGTTCAGACCTATATTATTCATCCATTTTAAATAAGAAAGTAAATAAAGGTAATTTTTTTTTCTCTTTGAACTTTTTATTTGTAAAATGCAATGCATGCTTGTTTTACCTGGCATGCATTCTTTTTTTCTGGTAACATAATTCATTAATATAACAAATATGACAAGAAATCTATAGTTATTAGCACACAATTTGCAAGTTCTTTTTCATCCAGGCTGATCTAAAGACACATTTTAAACTGTGAACACAAATTTAGCACTGAATTACTGCAGTGATTTTTTTCATTTACATTTAAATGCAGCAAGAAAAAAAAAGAATTTTTAGGCTGCCCTTAACAAAATAAACCAACAAGATCTTTTGCTTTTATGATGTCCAGAGTTAAACTTCACAGTGTTATTTAATTTTAATTTAGGCAGGCATGTTAGGTGAGGGACATTTAACTGTTCGTGTGTCATTTTCAACTCCACTGTTTTATTCTACCTTTCTAATCACCACTATCCCATAAGTGTGCCAAGAAATTGCTTAGTGGCCTTAAACTTAAATATAAGAAACACAGTGTTCATAAACTAAGAGTGTATAGAACTTGAAAATTAACTCGGAAGACCAATTTTCATGAAAGCTTCCATTGAATGAAACATTTTATTTTTTCTAAAGAATAATCAGCAATTAAACTTTGTCTCCAAATATAGGTAGTTCATAGAAAAAGAATGCTTCTTCCATGGGAGTATGAACAATTGCTATTCTAAATGGTCATTTTTAGGTACATTTTTAGAAGAAAAATAAAGTCAGAAGCGTAGATAATCCCAAACTATAAAACTCGTGCTTTATACTCTTTGCCCAATCATAGCTCTCCCATATGGGTCCCCTAACATGATTAATCCCTCTGATAATTTTCATAAACTTGTCAAGTCCTGCACTTTACCTCTCTTATAGCAATGATGTTGGGCCTAAATGATGCTCAGATTTTTATCTCACAGCATTATAAAAAGCTATGTCGCAAAGGTACTTAATAAAAATGAATGTGAAATTTAACTAGAGATAGGAACCCTGTTCCTAAAACAGATCAAAGCATACCCTTTTACAAATGTTATAAACTCTTGATAAAATGAGTTGCCATGTGATGACATGTTTATTTCAGATGTAGGGATGAAATGATAATATTTTAATTAAAATAATAAAAGCTTTGCCAGCAGGTGGGCCATAGTAGTGGGGGATTGTGGTTTACAACTGGACGTGATAAAATATATAACTTGAGTACTTCATTGGCAATTCTTGAATAAAGCTGTTTGTGGGTTTTTTTGGTTTTTGTTTGTTTTTTTACTGCTAGTGAAGAAGGGCCACACTATTTCAATCACAAAGACAAAAAAGTTATAGGCTTTTTTTAAAAGATTTATTTATTTATGCATACAAGAGTTGGGGTACAGGCCATAGTTGCGGGAGGTGAGAGGATTCATCAAAGACAGAATGGGGAGCAGAAAAGACAGATAAACTGAAATATACTGCTGAGGGGACCAGCAGGCAAGCCAGAAAAGGTCTGCTGTGCCATGTGGGTCCTCTCCCTGGCCGGGTGTTGAACTTACACTGCTGTGCAGCAAATGTTTCACAGTGGGGCGCTCAACCAGTTGCACCATCAGGGAGGCCCCTAGTTTTGTTTGTTTGTTTTTAACTTTCCATAATTATTGTAACCCTTATCACTATCACTAATCACTACTTTTTAGTTGATGGATATTCACTACCTTGTCAGTCAGTGTAACTTAGTCATTTTCAGTTAAACTGTCAGTGAATGTAAAATTCCCGTATCCCCAGAATTGCTTTGCTCCTTCCCTTCTCCTTCTAAGACACAGACTGATTAGGGAAGATTTCTAGTCCTCAGGGTTCTAGGGAAAGTAAGCCACAGCCATGGCATGGCTGCTTCTATCATCATTTTGGCTGTCTCAGCTGACTCCAAATGTCAGATCTGGCTGTGGCCTTCTTTATTCTTTTTCCATATCTGCTGCAATAACAGTATTGCTCTCTAAGGTGGATTATGCAACTGAAAAAATATTATCCCTATCATACTTGATTATTCTAAGCTTCACATAATTCTTGTCAACAGCATTCTTCATTTCCATTTCCAAACCATACTAGATAAATGTGACCATCATATGAACCAGTACACTAACATTTTAAGAGACCAAAACTCAAAATGGCTTAAAGAAACAAAAAAGATGAATTTATTAGGGCAAATATGCAAACTCAGTAGGACTGAAATTTCATGGATGACTGGACCCAAGGATTTGAAAAATTTAGGAACTTCTTAATCTCTTTTCTGTCTGTTCTGTTTCCAATAAGGTAAGCTGTTAATGAAGTAAGACATCATTTCCCTGGTGTCTAGATTTGTGGACAGACAGATTCAATCTGAAAATTATCAGGAATCCAGTTGTTTCACCGTGAGTCACTTACCTGTTTTTTGGTAAGCTTTTACCACTGTCCATAAAAAAATTATGTTCTCTGAAGAAGCATCTCATAGGAGAAGAAATAGGGGATGTTGAAACAGACATGAATAATACATAATCAAAAATGTGAGTCATCATTTTGACAGAACAGAATATATCTTCTGTCTCTAATTTTGCCATAATCTTTGAATTTTAGCAGCCTTATGCCTTCATATTAGTAACCTTTCCTTAATTTTTAATAGACTATTACAAAAATGACACCAGTCTTGCAATAAACATGACTTGGCCAAGTTTATGCCCCCAACTTCATGTCTACAAGTATGCGGATTGTTTTTCAACTTTCTGAAAATATGCCAAACCTTTTTCTCTCTGAAATCTTTGACCAGGCTTCTTACTCTGCTGCCATATCTTCTTCACAGTAAGCTTTTTCTCAGCTTTCATTTCCAAGCTAAAATAATACCCCAAAGTTATAAACTCCTGTGATTTTAATTGTGATCTTGTTGTCAGCTTACTTATTATTTGTCTCTTTCATTGGACAGTAAAATTCACAAATGCAAGAGGGCTATGCCAATCCTCCAATTTACTCTCAATAGTCTTCAAAAGGCCAGGCATATGATAAGCTCTAAGAAGCCATTTGTCAATCTCAATACATGATTGTTAAATCTATTTGACACATTCTTATCTTTACCTTAATCTGTATGGTACTTCTTAGTCAACTCTCTCTGCTGGGTTATTATCAATAATTCCTCTGGCTTTCTTCTGGCTCTAACTCCAATTTATTTAATTCCTTCACAAAGCATTAATTTCCTGACAGTGCCTCTTTTTTTCTCAAATTAAGTACTCTGATAAATCAAAATCTTGTTCATAGTTTTAACTACTATGTGTATTATGGCATACAAATATCTATGTCTGTCTCACCTGATCATCAAAATCATTCTCTATTGCCTATTGACTGTCTTCAACAAACTGACTATATTATCTTCTTTTTGAAAAAGAACACAAAGAGGCCTGTCACAGAACCCAGAAACATAAGAATTTTATTTGACAGTTTCACTCCATTTTAGTATTTTCTATTTATGCTTACACTCATATATTTGACAATATATAACCCTAGTTATATGCTCTAGTCTTACTTGTCTTCTTACTTCACGGTATTTTCCATGATGATCTGTATAGCATACAACAATACAGATGTGAGTTTTCTAATGTTGGATATCTCTCTCACAGGATGTAAATATTTGACTTGTCTTCAGAATAAGCCTCATTTAAGCTATATAAAATAACTTCTAATTTCCAGATACCATGTTAAATATATAACAAATGAATTATAATATCTTGAGTATTTTACATTATTTCACATCTCTCTTCCTTTTACACATTTTCACAGTTAGTTGAATAATCTAAAAATTACCCATCCAGACTCATATGGGTCATATTTGCTAAAAAAGCATTTCCTTACTATGACATGTCATAATGACCTTATTGTTTCTCCTTCTTTCTGTTAAAATATTTTCTGCATATCCTTGCTATATGACATTTATCACACTCTATCATTATCAGTTATTTGATTTAATGCATCCTCTGTACTAATGATCATCTGGTTAAAATCCGAACAAACAATCAGTATAATTCTAGATGACTGCTCACATTCTTCAGTGAAGTGAGCTTGTCTGGCGTATAAGAACAGAGCTCACTCAAAGAAACTCAAGTAAAAAAGTAAGGCTATTATTAATGAAACCCAGACATAAACTCAGGAATTCTACATCTTTAAATCCAAAGAAACTTACATCAACCCTTTCTAAGACCTGAGGAAGTGTAAACTGTCTTCCAAGATTTCTGACGACTCCTTGGAGTAGACAGATGCAGAATAGGCCAGCTGACATTCCCAGGGTTATATAGCCGACCCTGACTCCTTGAGGAAGAGGTAGGAAGCAAGTTAATAGCCTATCTCTTTTCTATCGCCAATTTACCAGCGCACATGCAAATAGATACAATATCTCTCTCACACAAAAGCTGACAAGTGTAATGGATACGCAAGAGGTTATATTACATGGCAAAATACATTTTCAATCTCTGAAATTTCTATTACTGAGAATCTCGATAAGCCTCCCCTCCACCAGGAATATTTTTCTTGGCCCTTCTCACTTAGCTATAGTCTGTAACTCTTCCCATTTTTCCTCTCTTCCCAATTCTTCCTCATTGGGTTTTCCCAGGAGCTCCAAATTCCTCTTTTTCTATTAGCCAGAACAATCCAGCTTGTATTTCTAAACTTGTACATCAAAACTCAAGAAGCTGTTTTATGTGTTTTTCCAGAGTTCAGTTCCCAAATCTTCCAACTCCTCTATGCTATGAAGGTTAATTTTGGAAGGTTACTTTAGCTTTCTGAATCTTGTTTTCTTCATCTTTACGTAGGGGCAATTGTAATATCCTCCATGTTTGGTGATTATTAAATTACTTAATGCAAATAAACTTAAGCCCTAGCAAATTAGGGCTTAATTTATTTCAACTGTTCTTTTTGTGGTGGTTTACCTGTCTTGGCTGTTCCTTTGGTTATGTAGAAGTTTTTCCTGTTTGCTATCACTTCTTTCTTCTCCTGCTCCTCTTCCTTCTACTTTTTCCTTCTTTTTTGCTATTAACAAAAATAATATGGAATCTCAGACAACTCAATGACTTGGCCATATGAGAACAAGGAAGCAGAAAGCAAATTTTTTTTTCCTTTATGGTTCTCCAATACTTTTATCTCTACTTCTCTTTCTATATTAGTTATTTTGCACATGACACATACACCATTACCACCTTGAAATGCTAGTCTAAGATCCCAAATTTATATATCCCACACACTCATGCCAAGTTTCTGGCAGAGAAAAATCTATTTATTCTCTCTTAGATCAAAGGTCCACGAGTACTCCTATTTTCTGTTTTTGAGATAAGTAGGTTCTCTAAAAAAAAAAAAAAAAGACCCTTGCCAACTTTTAAAAACACTCCCACTATATACTTGTATGCCTGGCCTTTAGGAAATGTTTCTTTGTCTTTTATTCCTAACTTTCAGCACAATCTTGAATATAGCATATATTCAGTAAGTGTTTGTTGAGTCAAATATTGATTTATTTTGTGCTGAATTTCATTCACTAGTAAATTTTGTTACTACAAGTAACATTCTAAGTTTTATCTTTTTTTTAAGCTAGCATTTGATTATTCTATTTTCACTCTTGGGGAATGTAATTAGATTTGTCATAATTTTTTTTTTTTGATTTACAATGTGTATCATTAGTGGATGTATAGTTTTATCTTATTTATTTTTAATTGTATAAAAAACATTATGAATCTACCATACCACCCAAATCTTAGAACATTATTACCAGTTTAAGTTTCTCTATATGATCTTCTCATCCTGTCTTCTTATCAGACAGAACCAGTATTCTAATCTTGCTTGTTATTTCTTTGCTTTTGAAACATACATATTTATAGTTTTTCAGAAACACATGCATTCTTAGAAATGTTGTTTAGCTTTTCTTGTGTTATTATATATGTGTCCCATAAATCCAAGATTTGCTTTTTACCTTGCAATACATGTACCAAAAATCTATCCTTATTGTTGCACATAGTTGAGTTTATTAATTTTAATAAGTATACAACCATCATTTGTGTATGCTTTTATAGTTATTTATAAATCGAACTATTCTTGAATATATATTGTATATGGCTTGTAGAGGTGAATGAAACAGCAAATGAGGATGAAGTTTTTAGCAAGACCTGGAGAATGAAAGAGGAGTAAAGACAATGAAGAATGATCATATAAGAAATAAATAGGAAAGCAAAAACACTCCAATTACTTGTTCTCACTTATATAAAGAGTAAAAATTTCTTTTCTATACATAATAATATTGGAAGTGATTTTTACATAGTCTTCAAAAACAGCTGCCTACTTCTTTGACTTACATATCAAATTTCTAGGACAGTTTTCCTTCCACCTATTTTTCTAAATATTTTTATTTTTAAGAACATTTAAGAATTTTGTTTTTCTCTGATTTCATATATTTCATTTTGAAATAACCTTTGCAATGTGACCATTTTTAACTCGAGAAAATGTGTTTATCACACTCTCATATCTAAATTATTTGTTTAATTCAAAGTACAAAAACTTACAATTGTTGAGTAAGATGATGAAAGTGGATAGAAGAGACAGTAGAAAGAAAATATTTGAATTTTTACTCCTGATTCTCAATCATGTTTGTTTCCAAAAAGAAGTAAAGCCAGATCTTAATTATTATGGCATATTGGTGAGGAAAAAATTAAGCCAGAAGTTGTGGAATGGGAAAAATGTGATTGGCAGCTTCTAGGAGAACAAAACCTTCACTACAGGAAATGAATGCCATTCCATTTTGATTTTACTAACAAATAACTTAATTGAAAAGACTCTTAGTGTGTTGGGAAATGATTTCTCATTCCATATTTCTTGCTCCACAGACTATTACTAAAGGAATATTTGATGATCAAAACCTAATTAGTAATCCTGAAATTCATCTGCCTTTAAAAATGTTTGCAGATATTCAGAAACTGACTCAAATATTAGATTTTAGGCATATGAATATGTGTGTCCATGTGTGCATGCACATAGACATTTTTTATTTGTGGGTATATATATATTATGTATTATTAAGCTGGGCATTGTTGCTTAACATTCTATATATAACATTCTTGCTTAAGTAAAAGAAATTCTTACTTGTTTATTAAATATGGCATGATTAATACATTAAATATATGTATGCAGATCAGTATTATATAAATACAGCAAACTCATTTCTAAATATTTCTAGGTTGTTAGAAACCCTTTTCTATTTCTAATAACTTAGAAACCAACTCCTAGATGTAAGTAGAAAATAAAGAAATCCTTTTACTGTTCCACTTTTTTTTTTCTTTTCCTGTAGGTCTCCCAGAAATTCCCTAGGGAAATTATCACATTAAGTTGGAAACTGTAAGAAAAAGATCTTGTTAACATTTATTTGACAGATTTTAGCTGAAATTTATATATATAAATCATTTGGCAAAATATTTAAACTGTCTATAGACAAGCATTGTGATAGGGAACTTTGCAAAGCAAGTTACATTTGACTTGTAACAGCTGACTATAAAACTGAGGCAACCAGAAGGGGAGATGGGTGGGGTGGCAGTAGGAGGAAGGGGCGCCCAGTGTAGCCCAAGAGACTATGATTGGACTTTGGTTGTGGGCATGGTGTGAAAACTTACATTTATAGAGGTTTGAATCCATATTCATTAGAGCAAATACTACGATGTAAACCAACTTTATTCTACAAACATAATTGTACAAAAACAAAATAGACTTAATGTTTGTTGTTTGTTCTTTCTTTCCTCCTTGTCAAAATCCCAAATTTTCTAACGTCCACAAAGAAGACTTTCTGGAAATGTCCCAATTCATTCCTAACATATTCTTTCATCAAAATATATCTTACCAATGTTCCAGTCATTTGGTGCCAAGCTCTCTGCAGTCCAAGATTGTTTTCTTGTTAAAACATTTTGGTTTTACGTTTCTAGACAGAAAAATAGAAGTGGCTTACTAGTAGGATGCTATATGTTTCAGAAGAATGTGTTTGTTGGTACAAAAAAATATATAAAATAATTCTATCCTTTGTGTAGAATGTTTGAAAGACATTATGGCAAATGCTATAAACAGTGTTTATAGCAAAACTTTACTAATATCTTATTTTTCATCTTTTGCTTCTATTAGTTGATAATTTTTCTTTGGCTACCCCTCCCACATACATACTATTATCACTTCTTTCACTTGGCGTTTAATAGATGATTTCCTTATTTTATTTCTCTTTGTTATGGTGACTTTTCATTTATTTTTTTTTAGAGTCTGTCTTCAACATCTTTCTTGCTACAGTTAGGATCTCGCCTTAGTCTACATTTCTGTTTACATGACCATATAAGCTCTACCTCTTGACTGGAGCTTGGTCCTAAATTCTGTCTTTTAATTGCTTACCTGGTACTTCAACCAATAACTCTTACACATATAAAGTCACCGACAGACTATATTTGTTAAATTTCCTTTTCCAAACACTTATATTTTGAATTCCTTCTGTCTTTACCTCCTAATAATATATAATTTCTGGGTCCTCTCTGGTGTTGCAAGGGGTTAAGCGCCACACTATGAAGCATGTGTGGCACAGCAGCGTGAGTTCAATCCCCGGTCAGAGAAGTGACCCACATGGCACAGCAGACTTCTCCTGCCACGCCCACTGCTCCCCTCAGCAGTGTATTTAGGCTGATCTGCCTGTTCTGCTCCCCACTCTGTCTCTGGTGAATTCTCTCAACTCCTGCAATTCTGGTCTGTACCTCAGTTCTTATATGCCTAAATAAATAAATCTTTAAAAAAATTTAAAAAAATAATTTCTACAGATACGGTTTACTAAATACAACTTACATTTGTTCCACCTCTTTCAGTGATATGTGTATACATTTCTTAAAGTGTTAGTATCCTCCAGCTATACTTTCACACTTTTTTCTTGACCCCACTGCCAGTCTTCAGATTCTTTTCTTTGGAAGACTCATATCATATACAAGTTGATAATGTTAAGCACTCATTTTTAGCGCAGAAAAAGAAAAAGAAAAACACAACAGAGTGACATGTGTTTGCACATTATAGCCTACTAAATTTAATAATACCAAAACTTCCGAATATCATTTACTACCACCTTCCCAATCAGTAATCCCTAATCTGTCCTATAGTCCTGTTTATCATACTGGGACATACACTCTTAAATTTGCCTTTGTTTATGGTATTGATAATGTGTGAAATGCTTTCTCTGTCCATGTCTTAAAATCACACCCAATAGTCTAAAACTATTTAAAATGGTACTTACATTATGGAATTTTTTATTTTTTAAATAAATTTATTTTTCTAATTAAAGTAACATTAAGATCCCCCATCAGGTATCACCTCCACCTATTTCCATATAATCTTACTCTTTCATTAACTGCCACAAAATTTTGCTCACAAATTGTTTTCCAAGAATTATTTAAATTTTATAAAGTGAATGTTAAACTTCATTCCATGACTGCCTATGAAATTATGAAAAATAAATGAGTCCATTACCAATGTAAAATCTTACTTTACTGCATTTCTTTTTCTTTTTATTTCTAAAATGGTGAGTGTAAAAGATGGATGTGGGGATGAAATTAATGAGAAGTGCCTGATAGCCAAATTCCAGTTTTGCCAGACTTCTAAGTTTCTTTTATCTAGTGTTAACTGTTTACTTTAAATAAATGCAATCCCATAAAAAACTTATTTATTTAATATTATGAGAATAAGCAATTAGTTTATGACCTGGACAACTTTTCCATATGATTTTTCTTATATTCTACATCATAAATTTAATAAGATAAAGTACCTAAAAGCTACAGAATATTTTTCTAGGTAATATTTTATCTGAAAACGTAATTTCTTGGCATTGTCCTTGAGGTTTCCAAGAAAACATAGCTGTAGAATGAGAATGAGGAATATTTGTGTTGCTTAATAGAATCAAAATATTATACTGATATAAATAAATATATTTTTTATTTATAGTATAGAGCTTACATACATTAATTTTTGATTTTGTACAATGTTAGAATGTAGTTATCTTCATTTTTATGCTAGAAAAACTGAGTAAGAGGGATTAAATAATTTATTCAATATCACAGTTTCTGAAAGTCAAAGTGACATCTCTAAGTCTACAGTTACCATCATTGTCTTATCTAGACAGGAATGGAATACCACTCACTTTATTTTTTTTTAGTAACTATTTTAATTTATATATATTTGACATCAATTGTAATCGTCATCACCATATAACCAGTACATCATCACCTCAGTCCCCCGTGCTCCTGTCTGCCCTCAACCCTCCCCCTCTTTTCTCCCCACCAAGTGTCCCCAATTTGTCCTTGTCTTTTCACCTTTGGTTTTTGTGTCTTTATAGTTAGTATTATTATTGTTGTTGTTCTTATTCCTTTCCTTGATCCTTATTTGGTTCCCTTATATTCCTCCTAGGGGAGGAACCATCTGGTATTTTTCTTTTGCCTTCTAACTTACTTCACTGAGCATAATCCCTTCCAGTTCCATCCATGTTCCTATGAATGAGTCTAGTTTTTCATTTCTTATTGCTGAGTAGTATTCCATCGTGTATATGTACCACAGCTTCCCGATCCACTCATCTGTTTTTGGGCATTTAGTTTGTTTCCAGGTCTTACCCATTGTAAAGAGTGCTGCTATAAACATAGGGGTGCAGGTATTCTTTTGAATCAGAGTTTTTGTGTCTTTTGGGTATATTCCTAGGAATGGGATTGCTGGATCATATGGAAGTTCCATTCTTAGTAGATTGAGGAACTGCCATACTGCTTTCCATAATGGTTGGACCATCTTGCATTCCCACTAGCAGTATAAGAGAGTTCCTTTTTCTCCACATCCTCGCCAACATTTGTTGTTGCTACTTTTTTGATATGTGCCATTTTCACTGGTGTGAGGTGACTACAACTCACTTGAAAGACTGATAATTAGTTAGGAATACAACTAATTTGTTGTTTTGATTGTCATTTGTACTTTTGGTGCTATAACTTGTAATGCTAATTATTACTTTGAGTGGTTAAGATATAAATATGATTTCCATGATTATTAATTTTTAGATATTTTCATATAGATATAAATATGTATCATGTCCTATATTAATTATAGTAGCAAAATAAATAATAGCAATTGTTTAAATGGCACTACAGATTTGATATTCAGGGAGACTCCTCAGTTTTCTTTGATGCTGAAAACCTTGCTATTGTAACCAGAAAATATACTCCTTACCCCATGAGAGTATCATAGATTATACCATGGAGAATAAAAAATCCACTATTTAATTCAGTGGGGATAAGGAATAAATATTTTATCTTTGAGCCCTCCAAAATACCAACCAAATTGACCCAATTACCCAAGCAATGTCAAACTCCCAGCCAATAGGCTTGTCCTTGTTATGTGTCACCTCCTATAAATATATCCAAAAGGATGTTTAGAAAAGAGGGTTTATGGTCCCAAGGACACACTGCAACAATTCTCTTAATGCAAATACCATCTCTCCAAGACGGTTTGGGCAATGTTGAGGTGAGATGACTACTTGTGAAGGATATGACCAAGATCACCTTTCCCTTCCCCTGAAGTTACCAAAAGGCCTGTACTAAGAGTCCTGTGGAAGAGAGGAAACCTGAGAATGGCAGCTTGAATCCCAAAATAGGAAAGAAATAAATATCTCTGTGTGGGGGAGGGGACGAGGGAGGTATGAGAAAGATACGGGATGGCTTGGAGGGAAAGGCAGAGTCATAAAAGACTGAAAAAGCAGGGTCATAAAAGAGGGAAAAGTCAGTTAAATCAGATGGTGGTTTCAATCGGAGCATCCCTATAGTGCAAAGGAACTCAATGTGTTTGTTCTCTTGGTGGGTGTCCAGACTCAATAAAAGATACTGCCAGGATGGAGTACACAAAGGACAAGTATTTATTTCCTTGTAACAAGAAAAGAAGATAGAGAAACTAACATTCCCCAAAAAACTGTTTCATAGAGGAGACAATATGATAGTTACATGCATTGTTTAGTATGAGAGGGGTTTAAGGAATGCCTTTGTTCCCAGTGAGGTGCTGGCATTTTCTGGTCTTTAGCCAAGGAACTCTTAGAAAAACATAACTTCAGGGAAACATGAACATTCATCATGTACATGATTCTTATCTAGGTTTTATTTATGGTCAAGAATCTTGAGTACAAGGTGACCTACGCTTGGTGACTTGACCCAACAGGGAAGCTTTCTTAATTTGCACTATCCTGTGCTCATGAAGGTATCCCTGTGGCACAATGAAGGGATTATTTTACCTCTGACTTAAGCCGGGCCTGGAGTTATTAAAATATAATCATTGTCATAAAGACTATCCCTAATCTGACAATAATTATTTAAAAATCTCTGGAGGTAAAAGTTTATAAATATGGTCAATGTAAAAAGAACACTCCACTCCCTACTCCCAGCAAATCCTAGTGGGGTGGAGGGGGAGAGAAAGGATTTAAAGAAACATGGATATAAGGGTAAGGAATTTCTTTAAAAACTATATTTATTTGTATGTACAAACAGGAATAAAAGTCTCAGTGGTAGAGTTTATTAGATGATTATAGCGAGGATTTGAACCTGCGAAGCAGTCCGAGAGATTTTATTCTGTGAGAAATGTTCCAACAATCACAAATTTGAGTTTAGTTTATGTTGATAGAAACAGTGAGTCATTTCGCATTGCAATGTAATTATTTTTGACAGGGGGACTTCAGGTCCTAAATTATTTAGACCAAAAAAATATGTTGATATTATCTATGCTGAAGGCAAATGCTGAAGCTTAATCTCTTCTTTTTTGAAAAATGCACTATGGAAATCCAAAGCTTTGGTACCCCATGTTATTTAGCAGGCTCCTGTGTGGTTGAAAGGCTGGATTATATACAGACTGTATGTTTTTGCATTAGTTGCTTTGCACAATTCAAGTCTATGCGGAGGCTTTTCTCTCTTGTCTGCTAATCAGGAAGGGGGTTTTCCAGAATGTGTATACTGTATTTTTTTAGAATTGTGTATATTATATGTGATATGATTTTGATGAGATGTGGGGTTTTCTTTTTATTTATTTATTTATTTTTATTAATATATTTTTTTTAAATTTACATATACTTGCCATCAATTGTAATCCCCATGTATTCCCCATCACCATTTTACCAGTGTACCATCACCTCAGTCCCTCGTGCTGAGATGTGGGGTTTTCAATGAGTGAGGTTCTTGCGTTACTTCTGAGAAAAGTTCCAACAGTTTCCCTTTCAGTGGCACACAGTGAGTTTACCCAGGGGATGGAGACATTTGCACAGACATAGGCAGGAGGAAGTTACATTTTAAAAGGACAGGTTTATTAGGTAAAGGAGAAAGGAAAAAGAGAGGCACCTGCATAGACACAGGTGGCCAGAAACTGCTGCTGCTGCTGCTGCTGCTGCTGCTGCTGCTGCTGCTTTTCAAAGGTATAGTAAGCCAGAAAGAAAAGGAAAAATACCAGATTCTGTCACTTACCGGAGGAATGTAGAGAAAACAAACAAGGGACTAAGAAAAAAATCGATTACAATAAATGAAAAATCAAAATCAACAGACAACTATAAATCTGAGACATTCCTAAGGGGGGGAGGAGGGAAAAGGAACAAACTGGGTGGGAAGAGCACAAGGGCCTATGGTGATGGTGCACATGGTGATTCGCTAAAGGCTCTCAGTCTCATATCCCCAACTCTGGTTTGCACCTACGCGTTTTTTGGATTTCTCATTTCTAGCTGGTTTAACAAGTGTTAGTCATTTCTACCTCCATATCTAGTTTCTGATCTTGTGATGACTCCATCTCAAATTTACTACTCTAAGCCTCCATCAATATGCATGATTAAATTGAAATAAAGGCCCAATAATTTGACCCAAGATTTAGTAAAAAATTTTGTCACAGAATATCAAGAATCTCACATTTCAACCAACTCATACTCACAAAAACAATTTAAAAACTTCCAGTTGTCCTTATTTAAAGGAGATAGGTCTTATTTCCGCTTATATGAAGAGTCAGTATATATGATTCTCTTTAATAATGTGTCCTATCTTTATGGATTTTTGATGTTGCCACATCTCAAAAGGCCTGGAGACCAGATGGAGTGCACATATTCTCCTGGGATCCATTAGTTATTGTGATATTGTGGTTTATAATAAGAAATATATATTTGATCTTTGGCCCTTTCTTGGCACAGAGCTCTTAAAGCCCTTAGAATTTCCTAGGTGATGAGAATGACAAAGTGTTTTTGGTTATGTTAATGAGGTAATGTATGGACCCCACCTAAGCATTGGGGCTGGCTGCCAGGAGAACCAACCGTGTGATTAGAAGGTTGGAAATTTCAGTCCTGCACCTCTGGGGAAGGAAAAGGAACTGGAGGTTGAATTTGTCCCCAAACGCCAATGATTTAATCAGTCATGTCTGTGTAACGAAGCCTTCATAAAAATCTGAAAGGATTAAGTTCTGGAAAGCTTCTGGCTTAGTGGTGAGACCACGAAAATCGAGTTCCTGGAGAAGGCATGAAAACATTACATCCTTACTTCATACCTGGCCTTATGCATGTCTTCATTTAACTGTTGAATAGTATCCTTTTATATGCTTTGTAATAAACTGGTAATCTAGTGAGTAAAATGTTTTTTCTGAATTCTGCGAGACATTCTAGCAAATGATTTGAATCCAAAGATGGGGTCATAGTAACCTCTGATTTATAGCCAGTCAGTAAGAAGTACAGGTGACTGCCTTTGGCATGAACTGGCCTCTGAAGTAGAGGGAGGTCTTGAGAGCCGGAGCCCTTTGCCCGTGAAATCTGATGCTATCACTGTGTAGATAGCATCAGAAATAAGTTGAAATCTCAGACTCCCTTCTAGTGAATGAGATTTGTGGTGTCTGAGAATTTCTTATTTATACTGAAGAAATCTACATACAGGCAAACACACACCTTGGATCCACGAACACACCCTATCATAAATTATTCCAGTGGTCAGTCATCTGCCCATCTTGAATGCAACATTATTGAATTTCCATTACCCACATACCTTTCTAAATACTCGATTATAGGAGGGAAATAACTGATCTGTGTTCTTTCTCCAGAAAATTAAAATTAGTGCTCCAGAGCCAATCCCATAATGTAGACTGCCAAGAAGGAAGACAGAAAAATACCACTTCGTAAGCAAAAATCACATTCAGGGATAATAATGAAACCAACACCATATCTCTTAACAGTTAAACCAGCTATTTCATTCTTGGTCATAGTATATTTGTGATCTGGAGTTACAAACTCCTTAAGTAAGACATTGTTTCAACAAACATGGCAAATGTGAAGACTCAAAGAATACTGAATTTTACAAATGCACCTCATTGCTAACTTGCCCTTCAATAATAACTTGGCCTACAATAATTGAATTAATAGGAGGTCCTACCTACAGGTTAATGCTAAGGTCTTGTACACAAATGGTTTAGTTGTAAACAATATGATACCCTATTTACAATATGTGCCCCAAGCAGTCTATGTGATTTAAAACCAAGTTGTAGGCAATCCCTCTCGGTGTGTTGGAAGCTTCTAGACTTGATTGCCATTAACTGGAGCTTAGCTGTACCAGTCAGGCTCCATCACTGGTCTGATAATGGCAATATTAAAGTTACTGGCATAATCTGTCCCATTGATTTAAAATATATTTACAAGTCATGCTCTCAAGTTCAATCTTGCCTTCAGATTCTGAGTGCATGAAATTTGAGAGCCACAAAAACATAACCCCCTTCATCCAAATGTTATATCCATTGAGAGAGTTGCCTAGATACTATATTGTTGGTGAGGGAGCTCACTTTACTCTGGGCTACCTCAGCAATATCTACTACTATTTGTGCCATTCTAAAAATTAATGGAGAATACTCATACCCCTAGGAGCCATTTACCTCATGGTTTCTGTCCTTTGACCACAATGGAGAGGACTTCCCATTTCTCAGAAAATTCTCTTGCTCTCCTATTCCAGCTTTACACCACAACCTCAAACATTGCACCTCCAAACTTGACCCTGGAATTGTTTCTTTACCCTTGGTAATCATATTTTCCTTCGTTTTGGTAACTATACCTTTTGGAATAATATTCAACAGTGTAACTACTGAACATCTTGACTCAAGGAGTATATACCAAGATGTTATCACAAAAATAAAACTTGAACTTTTATACATTTATAACTCTATCAAAATATTATTAGAAACCTCAAAAAATGTCAGCACTATTCTCTTGACATTGCCTAATAAACTAAAAATTGGTTATATGCTGGCTTATGCATTAAAATATTTTCTATGTTTTATACTACAGAGTGTAGTATAACTTATGGTCTACTCCTGGAAGTTTCTTATACTCTTTGGGTAACTCAAAGAGGTCAAAACATTGACACCATAACTGATGTCAAAACATTAAGAATGCATTTGGAATGGAGTTTTGTTTAGTTTCTGAGGCCTTGGCTAGAGACTGGGTCAGTTGCTCTCGTTGGGCAGATGACGTTCACATCCCAAACATTTCCCTACTAAACTCTTACAGTTTTGGTCCACTCCACTGTGAATTCAGGTATCACCTTAATTATACTATACCAGGTGCCAGTATTTGGGTATGGACCCTAATTCCAAGGGCTTGTGAGCTTATTCAAATTAGCCAGTTCACAGAGAATCACAAAACTTAAGATAATCCCACACCACATGTCACACATAGGCTGCTACCCTGACTCTAGGTCCAGAGCACCTTGTGTGGGCCTGTGGCATTTCAGTCTTCTCTTGTTTTGACCTGTAAGTAACAGAGCTCTGCCTTTCATCTCTGACCATCACTATGCTGTATACCACCTGAAAAAAAAAAAATCCTTTTATCTTTTAAGGCAACAGTTTTTACCTCAAGTCTCTTGATGTACTATGCTATTAAGCTTCACTCTCCATTTCTTCAAATAATGTACATTTTTAAATGGTAACTTCTCTAAAGTTTGAAAAATGTATACTTTTATTTCTCGGTCATTGGTATCACCACAGAAATTATACTTTCAGATTTCTTCATATAGAATAGATTTTTTAAAGATTTATTTTATTTATGCATACAAAATCTGAGGTGTAGGCCAGAGGTATGGGGGCCATGAGAGAATTCACCAGAGACAGAGTAGGGAGCAGAACAGGCAGATCTACTGAAGTACACAGTTGAGGGGAGCAGCGGACAAGAAAGGAGAGATCTGCTGTGCCATGTGGGTCACCTCCCTGGCCCGGGATCAAACTCATGCTGCAATGGCTGCGATAATTTGATAGTGCAGTATTTAAACCCTAGTGCCAGCAGAGGTTCCCAGAATAGACTTTTTTTCCCAAGCTTGTTGCACATATCACATCAGTGTTATCTGGGTAATATAACAATTAGAACGTGGATTATGGAAAGGAAAATTATGTTTTGCAAACCTTTCTCTAATGACCACTCACAGATTAAATATTTTTCTTTTTTAACACTCCACTCAAGCCATTAAGCTATTATGTATAGCTTAGATATAATTACCTAACTTATATTACAAATTAATGACATGGCTAAATAAGGTTATCAGAATCCACAGATAAAATCTTAACTCTCAATTGTTAATAAAGGGAATTGTAAGTGGTATGGATGTTTTTCCTAATTATTTGTTCGAAAATAAAAGTTAGTAGTTAACGGAAATATATATATGTATAGACATATATGTATGAGAACAATATAGAATGAGCAAAAAGGGAAAGATTTTATCAAACTAAGACTTGTGAAACTAGCACTGTATTATCATTTATTTTATCATCAAAATTTCAGGTAAATTAAGCTTTCAAAGTTTTAAATTAACACTTAAGATAAGGTTTGCCTCTATTTTTAGAGCGGCAGAAATATGAGAGAAACATAGCTTAAATCCAATCTCACCCTGTAAATACACACCACAAAACCACTGCAAATTCCTGAAAATTATAGGGCTTTGGAGGGGCCCAGTGTTCTGTGTAGTGGGGTTTTAATAGACACCAGTGAAGCATTCTGGCAGAATGACAATTCCACTGGAATCGTGGCTAAAAAGAACTCCACTTCCAGTAACATTTTATTTGTAAATTCCTGTCTTTGAGAGTTAAGAGATGCCTCTTTGTTTAAATTTGACAGCAATAAGGCAAAATGAAATTGAAATATGAAGAGGTAGATTTCTACATGTACCATGCTGCTGCTTACAGGCAACAAATATATATTATCATCAAAGAATAGATAAAAATAAAGTTCAGTACTATAGAGGGTAAATTAATAAAAGTAAACACAGAAAGTATTGACTATTACATCTATGTGTTGATTTATGTGAAAAACTGCTTCATGTATTTTAGCATTTATAGTATTTTATCAATCTTTTTCTTGGATATATCTATTTCTTAATTTGTTGCATGTGCCATATATTTCCTAAAAATACACACCTTCAGGTAAGGGACTTTATATAAAATGCTAATTTTGATCTGTTGTCTGTTTTTGTAAATAAAGTTGTACTGGAACACAAGTGTATAACCTCTTTTCTATTAAAATTATAACTGAGTAGTTGCTGAAGATATTAAAATAGACTTTTTTTTCAAGCTTGTTGCACATATCACATCAGTGTTATCTGGGTAATATAACAATTAGAACATGGATTATGGAAAGGAAAATTATGTTTTGCAAACCTTTCTCTAATGACCACTCACAGATTAAATATTTTACTTTTTTAATACTCTATTCAAGCCATTAAGCTATTATGTTATAGCTTAGATATAATTACCTAACTACTGAGTTGCTACACAGATTGCTAAAAGGGTTAAAATACTGCCTCCTTGGTCCATTACAGAAAGAAATTGCAGATCCCTGATCAGAACAAAGGCTGCCCAATCATTGATAGAAGTCTAGGCTGACCAGTGGCCTATGGTGACAGAAATGTATTTATGCAGTTCAAAGAGACACATGTGATTTTATATAGCAAATATTACAGTGATTTAGTTGCTTATTTTTAAAAATTTTAGTAACTTTTCAATAACTGCATTTTATTTGGGCTAATCACCACAGTAGCTTTGAACAGTTCTAATCCACCAGAATAAACTTGTAGTTATTTATAAATAACTTTCAGCATTTAGTACTAAAGTGGTGAAATAATGTAATAATTAAAACGTTGCTTTATTTAATTAAATCTAGACTTCCTTTTCTAAACACTACTTTACACCTTTCCTCTTTCTTAAGCCTCAAAATTTCTCTTCTTTGCAGTGTTTCAGCTTCTGCTCTCACCTTTTAATTCATTGAGAAAATAAAGGGATTAGGTCATAGGTATTTTATTACTGTCAAATTTATAAGCCAAAGTTTCCTTCTGCATTCAAATTTTTGTATCCTCTCTTGTTATAATCCCTGTCAATCCATATAGTTTATCCACTCATTTTTTTGTCCAGGGCACTCTAACATAACAATACCACTGTTTATTAATTTTCCTACTTATATGCATTTGAGGTTACTTATCCATGTACATCTAGTGAGAGCGACAATAATTTCTCTAAGGTACATTCCTAATAGGGAGATTTCTTCTTTTGCATTTGATCACTTCCAATTTGACATGATGATGCCAAAGTGGTTTCAAAAATGACCAACTAACTTTTATTTATACTAACAATTATGTTTTGATATTTTATTTTTACCAAATTTGAAGGTGAGATTTTTACCTTTTGAAATTTATATATCCTTATTTATATGTAAGATAAAGCATCTTTATAGCACTGCAGATCTAGTTCTTTGATTTCCGCATAATGCTTTATTGTATTAAAAATTCAATGTAATCTTTGATAATAGTTCTTCTTTTCCTATATTGCATTACTACTCTGCTCTGGGGGAAACTACAGGATGCTTTGTTCTCTGTACTATTTTAAATCACAAATTTATAAAACTTTCTACTCTAAACTCAGTACTGAATCAAGTCTTGGTGACTGTAACTGTGCCCTAGTCTACAACAGTGCACTGAACCCTTATTTATTTTATCGCAAAGGATCAGGTTCATGCTTTATGGTCATTGTTTAATATTAGTTAGCTCACTCATTTTCTCTTGGGTATATATCCTAGATTCTAGGTTGCTATATCCAAATGACTACTTGATTTTTTTCATTTGACTGTGTAACCAGGAAATCCAACTATGTCTGATGTAGAATTCCCTGCCACCATAACTCAGCAAGTATCACCCCAATATGCCTTCTTCATCTCAGCAAATGACATCTCAATTCACCCTTTGAGTTTGGTCAAAGGCCTGGAAGAAGTAATTCTCTGTTCCTCTTTTCTTAATAGTCTATACATAAACCATGATTTTTAATCACTGTAGGTATTAAGTCTAGTCAATTAGGCAGGTACTTTTATCTGCAAAATCAAGAATAATGGTTACACAACATAGGATCGCATCATTTTTATCCTGAATTATGAGTGAATGCAGAAGTGAAAACAAATGTAAATTAGGTAAATCTCTGAAACCATAGGTAACTTTCAGGGGAAAGAAGATTTAGCATTGCATTTATATGATTATGTAAAATGCTTTTGGAATAGACAATAAAGATTTTGATTATTTATGTTTTAAATTGATATTCCACTGGTATAATGGTTAGTCTTTACTTTTTCAGGTGTGTTATTTTTGGCTATTCTTCCTGGGTGGATTTCCTGATATTTTATGCTATTTCAACATCTTTCCATCTAAATTTATAATTTGAGGAAAAATTAGTCATTTGTGGAGAAAATGTCCCTAGTGACATTCAAGGGTATCTAGCAAAAATAAAAGGCACACACAATTATCCAAGATGGATTTATAGTACTTCTGACAGCACAGGTTAAAAAAATAGTTAACAAATTCAAAACAGCTATTCAAATCCTTCAAAATAACTCGAGTTCTATGTATGTCTGGTGTTGAAACATATAGTAGTAGCTAATTATTTTGATTTGGTCTATGAACTATGTAAGCAATTATAAGGTGTGAAATGACACTACACTTTCTTATATTAAAAATATTCTTTGATGGGTAGGTCATAAAATCTTGCAAATACTGACATTTGAACTTTTCATCTGAAATATGCTTCAGTAGTGGTGTGGTGCATATCTGCTAATTTAATCTTCCTAGCATTCTTTTCTTGGCATCTTTTTTTCCTCTAAGAAAGGGAGCTCCTTCTTCACCTGGTGGAACATACATCACCTGGTTTCACTTCCTCAATTTCATGGTGCATAGGAAAGAAAGAAATATTCAGTCAATCTTCTTCTGAAATGTGATATAAATCTTGGGAAAGGGATGCTATGAACTTTCCTCTGGCATTGCTAGATATAAGTATAATCCAAACTATATCTGATGATGGCAAAAAGACAAACTTCTTGAGCATGAAACCATCATAGAGTAAAACTAAGCATAGAGAGCCCACAAAAGAAGCATATTTTAAAATATTTGATTATATTATTTGCATTCCAGGATCAAATTTTGCCTAAATGATCCCTGGATTTTTGTGTTTTTGAGAAAACATATTCTAGTATTTATTGACTTGTGACTTGTAACCAAAATTATCCTATAAACACAAGTAAAGACAGGATTTTTTATGTGAATTTACATAATTGTTTTTGATATTTTGTTATTAAGATGTACTAAAATAAATTTCAATTTTCCTATGTTTTACTGAAAACAAAATGTTAGCATTTGGATCAATTATGTGTTACTTGAAATGACTAAGTAATGAATTGTTGTCAAAAATTAGTAATATCTGGATTTAATATATTCTGGTATCACTCATTTACTACCTAGGAACTGAAGAAGTATGTACTTGATTGAGTCATTAAATACATTTGATTTCCTTTATCATTCTGTCACTCTTGCTAGGCTTTCTTTGTAGGTCTCTGTCTTTCAGTTAATTGCTTTTGTTTCTTTTTATATTCTCTCTGTGCATTTCTCCACATTTAGGATTTCACCTCTGACCCATATACTGATGATTCCAGAATTTGTATTTCTTCCTGATTTTTGGGTTTCTGTGTTGAATTACCACTGGATATTTTTCCTTTAAAAAAAATAGGTATATTTTCCCATTATTTTTTAGTCTCATGTGAAATTACAATTAATATTACTGAGCAAATACCAAGAGAGAAGAAATTTAAGGAAATAGCAGCTTTAAAACCCATTAGTGTACAAAATGATGTAGCTAAATAGCAACTCAGAAGGGGTTGTGCATGTGTGCATTAACTCCTCCTCCCCTGGGCTCCTTGCTGATCTACTTATGTTGGATAATTAAACCTAACATTAATGGAACAGGTCTTGGGTGGCATGCCCTACTCATTCCCTACCTGCTTTTATTGTTCTTATACTCCTGTAGGAGGCATCTAAATTACTGACTATTGCACTCAAATTCTGGGAGTCATCATTTATTTGTCCATTCTCCAAATCCTGACAATTAATAAAAATTTTTCTCACCTTGATGTTTTTCCTCTCATTTCTCTGTTCTTCATTACTAATTCTATTATCCTGTTCATACTTTGCCTAAAATCTGTGGCAGCTCTTCATTGACCAATAATATAGTCTCCCTGATGTCTTCACTGAATTTTTCCCGATGTGGGATTGTAAGCCTTATTATGTGTTCTTCTAATGCACTTTGTATATTTTGTATCATTGCATTGAGATACATCAATGCACTTTTTTTAAAATTTGGCTGTTCATTTATCTTATGAGAAATGGCCATTATTATCATTATTGTTATTAATAATCAACATGAGAGAGCACTTGAGTCTTTTCAAAATGTGACATATACCATTTACCAGATTACATTTCAATATTTATTTTAAGGTATCACTGCCTGACCAGTGGAAACTCTCAAGAACTTATATAAGTTGTCAGTTTTCCCTTGCATTCTAGCATTATATCTGGGGTTAAGAATGTACTTCATATTCATAATCTGCAGCCTTTTAAACATGTAATCTTCAGCTGATGACTGTGTGACTTTAGTTCTCTGATTCTGTGCCTTGGTAACATGCCCAAAGTAATATTCAGCATCTGGGTTATGAAATCTGTAATAACTCTTAATGGAATTTTTTGGAATCTTATTTATTTTCACGTATCAGAACCTGGGTACAAGTTCACACATTCCCTTTAATGGAACATTTCTTCCTAAAAATCCTTGTCATCATTTTACTCTCTATTGAAATATCATATCTCCAAAAAGCATTCCTAGGCCATACTTGCAAAATACGTGCTAGTACACTTTTCCATCTTCTGCAAATCATTTGGTGTCCTTTTACCATATTGCATTTTCCTCAAACTGCTATATGTTTTATTATGTGTTTATTTGCTTACTGTCTTTCTTACTATTGAAATACAATCATTGAGGTTATAGACATTGTTCCACTTGCCACTTTAACTCAATGTCTAGAATAACATGTGGAACATAGGTCCACTACAGCTAATTACATTTTTAATAAAAAGCAACTGCAACATAAACTTATATGACTTTAATTTATCTATATTGTTTATGAAAATGTTGTATTTTTATGTATGTATTATTAATCATTAAAGCTATTCACATCCTTAGTTTCAGCTACATTATTGAGGTCATCCCCTCCCCTCAAGTCCCTTTATCATGAGTTTAATATAAACCCGATCATTTTTCCTATTGCTTTAACATTTTGTTTGCATTGCATTAGTGAATTTCTATCATCTTTGGTGGTTTCTTCACCCCCCCCCCCCATTTATCTGCTAAGTATTCTACCTTTAGTTATTCATTTTATCTTTGATATATCTAATTTTTATATTTGCTTATTAAATTATCCATGTTTTTGTTCTATTTCTTAGCTAGAATTACAGAAAATGTGACAAAAAATACTCTGAGAAAACTGTACCCTATTAGGTTTAATGCTAAAGTTTATACATCTGGAGAAAAAAGGTAAAAGAAGAACCATTAACTTCTCATCTTAAGTTACACGAAGAATGACAAGTAAAATACAGCAAAGGATTTGTATAATGGCTATGGAATGATATCCACAGTCCATTCATTTCCAAATGAAAGGAAATATAATCTAATGACTAGACTTGCGCAGGGTACTTTCAAATTATTGGTTAACCATGTTAAAGGCGATGGATTGGGAAAAGACAATCATATGTATACCATAATTTGCATTGTGTGGGCATTATATTCATCACTCTTTTTTTTTTTTTTTAGAATTGTTATGATTCAATCATCCAACTCTTAAGGGAATTTGAGGGATAGGTGGTAGAAAAGCAACATGTAAACTCAGAAAACATTTATTCTCAAGTTCTTGGTACTAGTTATATTTTGCTTCTTTAATGTCTAGATTTTCAAGTAAACCTTAACATTTAAATCTTCCTTGCACTATGATTTTTTTTAACTATCTATACTTTCCCTACTAGTGTGACATGCTTGTATCTATGTTTGCAGTTTTGAGGGAAACTTAAGGTGCTGGTGGTGGTTGGAATGGAATATTTTGAAATTGGAATCTGACTCTTACACTATTTTAAAGTTTTCTTGATGATGAAAAAGCAACATAAATCTATACATATATACACTGTGGTATGCATATATAAGCACTTTTATATAATTTGAACTATAATTTTACTTAAAATAATTTTGAATATGTAAAAATGTTGTTAGTTGATCAAAGACATCTATTCCCAACTGCCTCTATAAAATATCTTTACCACGTTAGTGATTTCATATTCTTACATGCTGCCTGTCAGTACCACATTATTTTCATAAGAAAAATGACTATAATAATGTACTTAACAGTGTTTTTTGGTGGATTAAAATATGTTAATAGAAAAGAATAAGGAATTACATATTAGGTGAAAATCAATTTGTTATAATCATTTTTCAGATTTGAATGTGAGACATGTAGTTGTTATTTAAGAAGAAAACAACAGAAGTATTCATAAAAGAAATTTAACTATAAACTTAATATGGTCAATAGTTGTGTGGGTAAATTTTAAAATTTATACCAGTTGTAAGTTTCACAATGAGTTAAGGGATACTATAGCTACTTATTAATCTTTCAGATAACTTTTGACAATTAATTTATCAAATACACTTCATACTAATTATTCCACAGAGGACAGCTTAATTATCTACACACTCCCACATTCCTGTTTCTCTACCATTGGAAAGTTCATCTAAACTAGTGGTGAATATGACATTTTCTCAGAACTGAAATACATTAATGTAGGTGATTCAACTCAAGAACTCTTATCAGTGGATAGCATGGAGTCTGATAAGATGGCTCCTCCTAAAGGCATCCTGAGAAATGCACTGGTTAAAAGTACGCACCCTGAAGGCTATAGGGATTACAGAATATAAACAGTGATTTATAATTCAGTTGCACTGTGACTACAGTTGTATGTGACCAATATGTAACCACAAGTTTCTTATCAAAAATTTAATGGAACCATGCTAAGAAAGCTACTGTTGATGCAATTATTTACCTTTCCTCTATCAGTCAGTTTTTCATTAGATATTTTGAGATAAAGAGGTCAAATTCCCTTGTCATCGATCAAGCCATATTCAGTCCCTCTATTCAGTCCCTCTATTGTCACTTGATAGGTATGGATTGAGTGTTCCAAACTATGGACTTATGTCTTGATAAAATACACCTTCATCTGCAGGAAGAATAACAGTTCCATGATTGTTGGTTCAATTACATGCAGACTAAGTTCCCCCAAAACTTGGCACACCAACCTTGCACACATCTTTTCACCTGAAATAGGGACTTCAGTGTCCTTTACAGAGCAGAAAGATTTACAGTGTGTTGATTTTTCTGAAATATCAGCAGTGCAGAAATCTTATTTTTATTTATTTTTTAAAGATTTATTTATTTATTTTAAAATTCATATTAAGAATTGGGGTACAGGCCAGAAGTGCAGGAGGTGAGAGGATTCACCAGAGACAGAGTGGGGAGCAGAACAGGCAGACTGACTGAAATATACTGCTGAGGGGAGCAGTGGACAAGGCAGGAGAGGTCTGCCGCACCATGTGGGTCACCTCCCTGGCCGGTGGCAGGGATCGAACTCATGCTTCAGTGACTGCGTTTTTTCTTTATAGTGTGTTGCTTAACCCACTGCGCCACCAGGGGAGGATCCAGAAATGTTACTTTTCATCCATCATTAATTGGGTGTAAACATGTTCTTATTACCACAAATATGGTTTCATCACAAAATACTATCAGTGAATCATTAAATGCATTGAAGATAATATATGAAGATGATGATACCAATGGTGAGGATTCTTATATTTCTTTATTTATGCACAGAAGAACTGAGATGTAGGCCAGAGGTGTGGGGGTGAGAGGATTCACCAGAGACAGAGTGGAGAGCAGGACAGGTGATCTACCGAAATACACTGCTAAGGGGAGCAGGTGATGTCTATTGTGCCAGATGAGGTTCACGTCCTGGTCTTGTATCTAACAGCTCATCACAGTGATAGGCCTGAGACTTAACCCCTAGGCCACCAGGAAGGCTCCAATGATGGTCATTTGTAATGTGTGCACCATGAAATCTTCATCTTAAATCCATTATAGAGATTAAATATGCGTGCTGGGTGTTTTCAATTTCTTTTTAGATAACTTGAAAAGTATTTAATGAATCAATATTTTCACCATTTTTTTTAGATGAGGTGCTGGATTTAATAGGATTATTAGCAGTTTTCATCAGGTTTAAGTGTAAAAAATAAAGTTTTCAGGGCCTACATGGTGGCCTTAGGGATTAAGTCTCACTGCTCTACCACTGCAGCCTGAGTTTGATTCAGACCATGTAGCTAACCCACGTGGCACAACAGACCTCTCCTCCAATGCTCCCCTTGGCAGTGTATTTCAGTAAGCGTGTTTGTTCTCCCCACTCTATCCTTAGTGAACCCTTTCATCCCCCACACCTCTGCCATACACCCCAGTTCTATTAGTTAATAAATTTAAAAAAAAGTAAAAATAGTTTTCATTCAAAAGTTTTAAAGACAACTCTGATCAAGTAGAGAATGTCTGTTGATTTGAACTTTTTAAAGGAAATTAGTGGCTTCATGTCTTGTAAATAAATTGAGTAAAAAGTGGCTTTGATAGGGCAGGGGATTTTTGTTCTAATAGTAATCTACTGAATTAAATACTGATAGTTGTATTTGGTATCTGAAAATAAATTATAAAATATATAAAATACTGAAATCCCTTTTAAAAAGATGTTGTCAAAGATATTTTGAATATTTCCACTCTCAAACACATATATTTAATTTAATTGGACAAATCTATATAGCTATAGTAAGTATTAAGAGTATAAACCCAAGTGACATATGATCTGGAGACAGAGGAGAAGACGTTTATGACTATAGAAATGTCTAGTAAATCTGGGTGGATTTTAAATAATTATTTTAATAATGTCAGTTTGCATACAAGTGTATCTTAAGTTTTGTAGATCCTTAAACCTATGCAACTCTATAACTGAGGGAAGAAAGAGAAAAGTATAAATACAAATTGGCTGTTAGGGTATTTCTAGAAGAAACAGTGGAAAAGAAAGCAAACATTTAAGAACTTAGACTCACTTTCTAAAGCTCATCCTCTTCATCAACACACAGAACAGATGATAGCAATTGAGTATAGATGTTTTTTACTACATTTTTAAATATTGAAATAGAAATGTTGATTTCATTTTGTAATATTTTTATTCAGTAATGAAATGGTCGTAGGTATCCTTATTTAGAAATTTTTGTGAGGTTAATAGCATATTCACCAATGTGTTCAATATTTTGTACTTAGTTGCCATTAAAAATCTTTTTGAGATATATTCATGTTTCACTCATCTTTATTAGCTGGATTATCAAAAATCAAATAGCCTATTGAAAAGCAAGTACTCTTGATCAGTTACTACATCCAGTATTAAAAAATGTTAAAACATATTATGTTATTATTTATTTTTGCCACTTTTATGTTATGCATAAAATGTTCTCAGTTCTTTAATAAAATTTTAAAGGACAAAGGAAGACAAAGTATAAGAAAGAAAATATGACTACAAAAGTAACTAAAGTCATAAAACTGGAACTATTAAACCTTCATATAAACACTAATATTATGTGAAGTATGAAACCTATAATATAGTCATAAACTAATCCTTGCTTTTAGAAACTAAGTTCAAAAGGTTACTCATTTATGAACACTTAGAATAAAAACTGTTCACTTAAGACTGTATTTATGATCTGGAGGATACAATGATCAATATATTCAACTTTTTAATAATAAAAATTTCCTTTCATTTTATAAACAAGTTACTAAGGATATAATAAAACAGATATAAAAGTTAACACTGCAATGTATAAAATATTTAACTTGTAAGCAAATTTCATATAGAAATTCCTAGGAAACATAAAAAAGTAGTTATTTTTTAACCATAAAAAAGTATTAACGCATTAAATTGTAAAATATACTTTCATTCCTAAATAAAAAATGGAGTACATAAACATAAAGTTAAGTCCCCTTTACTTCTCTTTATGACCTAGGTAAACATTAAAGGATTGATTCTAATCTGGACAGGGGAAATGTCATTTTGCAATGAAGGTGAACATGTTGATAATTCTGTTAAACTCAAATGATATAATTAACTTAAATTCAGAAAATGTAAAAAGTTGGTTTGTTCTGGGGAGTTGTTTTCTTAAAATCAGACCTTTCACCTCTACGTTACCATTTTGAATCCAAACCAGATAAAAAGAGGCTGAAAATTGTTAACACATGATGTAGCTTGATGGCTTATAGGAAATTAGTTGGTGGTCTCAACTTAATCCTATGGACAGGTAGACACATCATTAAAAAGATCATCAGAGTTTTAGTAATTTATCTCTTTATGGGAAGCTTAAAACAAGGACTTAATTATAAAAATGAATTGGAAAAAATGAATTGGTCAAAATTAATTCATTAAAATGATATATTAGCTAAAAATAATTTTATAAATTATTTTCAACTAATGGAACTCTAGTAGTTCAATATTTTTGATAAGCATGCTATCCATTTCAAAGCAAAAAATGGTTCTTTGAATTTGCTTTTGGGGACAATGGAGAAAACATTAATGGATACCTATGTAAAATTATAAAATATGTCACCAATGCATGAATGCAATTATCAATTAATGAGGTCCCCAAAAATGTATTAAAATATTCTTAAGGCATCTACCAAAGACTAAATATATAACTTTAAACATCTCTAAATATAACCATGTTGCATTAGACATGTTTTGTTGTTTTAACTGAGTGATAAAGAGATTTAATATTCAGTAAACTAATTTTGATTTTTATAAATTAAAATGCCCCTGAAATTCAAGTATATATAAAATATACCTGAGTTAGAATTTAGTTTAATCCAGTTCACTTAAACTGAAATCAGTGAACTTGAAAATCTCAGATTAGAAACATTGTTATTTCTCATGAGACTTTCCTTATTTACCATCTGATATTTTAATTTCTTTCTGTAGTTTGTGGTCATTTTTTCCTTTACCTCAACCCATTTGGAAATTATTTTTTATAAAACATTAAATTTTATTGTGATGTTACTTCAGTGAGTATATATTGAATATGTGCCTCAGTAATATTCATAAGTTCTAATTTTGTCTTTTGTGATATTTAAAATGTGTATAATTTCCCCCAGTTTGATATTTCAAATATACCCTATTCATCTGACATTCTGAATTACTACCTGAGTTGCCATTTTTGCCACATCCTATGATTTTAACTAGGATAATATATTGACTTCACTCTGCAGATGAGAAAGAAAGCAGTGGTTTCATGAAGGAGAAATAAATAATTAAAAAAAAAAAAAAAGATGTTGCAGAAATAACACTCGAAGGCAAATTGTCAAAGTTTTGAAGGAACTGGTCTTAGACAGTTGTTAGGTTAGGAGACTTCTGAATGTTGGGTATGGACACTATGAATAATTATAGAAATCAGATGCTGTTTAGATGTCACAGAATGAGTGAGGGATAGAAAACTAAAGTAACTCTAAAATTTCAAGTTTACCATATTGGGAAGATGTGGTACAATCCACCAAGAGAGGGTTCTGCAGGAAGGCAGATGGAGTTATTGCCATCTTGGTGGAGATAACTTTTCCTTTCACACTTCCTTTACTTGAGGTTGGGGTTGGGGACCTATTTTCAATATTTCAGAAAGTGGGGAGGTGTACAGATAAAGATAACTGTACTGAGTTTTAATGAGTATAAAATGTTAGATAATTAGAATAAGCATGCTAAGGAAAATTCCTAGTGAAGTTGAGCATATTTTGATGACTATGTAAAGTTATTTAAAAAATAATTTGATAATCTACCTATGAAGTAACAATGACTTTAGTAATTCCTGTGTATTGTACAAACTTGTTCTACTTTAAACATTTTAAAATATAACATAAAATGTTCTATTTAAACAGTTATGGCCAAGAGTGAGTTAATTTTGGAGATTTATTAAAGTTATTTTAGGGGTGCATTGTATATTTAGAATCATATATGGAGCTTTAGAAATAATATAACATGTTAAGACATTGAGATCCACATAGGTTGATGTTCTAGTAAATGGAAAAGCTAGGAATCAGATCCAAAAAGGTTAAGTGGATCAGAATTGAAACATTTTATACAAATAGTTTTATGCTAGTAAGTCACAGATGCTTGAGATTTTCATAGAAAGCCCCATATCTGACAGAATGATCAAATTGTTTTCCTTTATAATAAACACTCTTAAAAATACTCTGAGGACTTTTGATACCAAACAACACAATGCAATTGATGTGTTTTTACTACTACAACAACAACAACAACTACTACTACTTCTTTTGGAATATGACAACCTGGGACATGTGTAACTGTTCTGAGCAGGTCAGTTCATATGGAAATTTTACTTGTCAATAAGCACAACTCTACCACTGATTTTTTTTCAATATAATAATGTATTTAAGGCATGAAATCACTTGCAAGACATATCAAATTATAATGCTTATTACAGGTTAAATTAATAAAGGAGCCAACAGGTACCTCTAGTGAGTAAAATGAACTTACTAGTATAGTAGCAAGTTCTGTGAACTCCTGCTATATATAGCATGCACCCTGCACCAGGAGTTCAATTTCATCCATGTCAGGATACAAATACAATGTTACAGTTTTTTTTTCCTAAGATCATTTGGCAAACCATGTTTTTTGTTTTAGGTGGAGAGAGGCATAGTATACCTCTGGCTTTACTGTTTAGCAACAAATAATCTTTAAAAATCTTTTATCAAGCCAACAAAATAGAACTGTAAGTGTCACGTAATCCAGAATTCTCAATTTTTAATCTCTATTGTAGATATTTCACATATTTTAGAGACATTGGAAAATGACAGAAATAGATGCATGTTCTTCTATATAAATGAATCCTTTTGAAAACTGCTAACATCTATAAGAAATTGTTTCTCTATGAGGAAGACTTGTTCATATCTACATTATAAATATACCAATATAAAATGAGATTAAGAAATATTACACTTTAAATATTTTATATCTACCCACTTGGTTGATACTGGAAACTGCCAATAGTAATTCACATTGTTAATTCAGTGACCCGGGAGAATACAGATACCTGGATAAAGATGTCCTTCAGGAACATATGAGGACAGAGACCAGGACTCTGTGCTTCTATGGCCCTAGTGAAACACTATGTTTTAAGTGACTGGAAGTGAGTTAACTTCCAGAGTGAGAAGAATAAAATTGAATTATCTGTCAAGAGTAGAAGTTAAGTTACCAGGATTTGTTATGAAGTACAGAAATATGATGGAGATGCAGCAAAATGAAAGTGAGACTGAACTGCAGTAGCCTATGTCATAATCCGCAATGCAGACTAGACATTGCAAAGGTCGGATGGAGGAGATGGTAAAACTTGGGCTCTGCCTCAGAAACAGAAAGAATTTACAGGCAGATCATCAAAAGACAGCAGAGTATCTGGAAGGCTTGAATACCTGGCAGCCTACAATGGTGAATCCCACACCAAGTCTGGTTCGCATTAAGTTGTGTGCTGTATGTAGCTTGTACACTTCCATCTTTGGCTAGGAAGGACAATCTGGGACTAGAATAGAGGTTAACACATGGCAATGTTTTTATACCTTCTTTTGATACTAGTTTCTGAGAAACAGACAACAAATCAGCAGGTAGAAGTCTAGTGAGATCAGGGACTGTTTTCTCTCTGTTCACTCTTACTTTTCAGTCTGCTTTATCACCAGTGCATTTGTTCTCTAACGATCCTTTTAAAAAGATAGCACATCTCCTTTTTAGTTATGGTGTTGAGAAAAGATATGGTCAGAGTCCAGTCTGTTGAATTGTTTCATGTGTCTTGGTTAAAGTCCAGTACTATTTTGAGTAAAACTTTACTAAATAGAACAATATGTTTAAAATTCTAAAATATTATGGAAAATCTATTTTAATCATATTTTGAAGACGTTTTAAAAACGTGAACTATATGTCATACGTCATATTAGATTCTTAGATAAAGAAGGTACATACGGTGCTAGTTCTCTCAGATTTCAGGTTTAAAAGAGAGGCAACTCTGCAGACAAATTAACATAATAGCATGATGAAACACAATTTACTTGAATATGTAACATGCTTTGGAGACACTGAGGAACAAGCTGTTATTTTCCTAAAGTTTAGGCAAAATTCCACACTTTAGAAACAATGGTCCTTCAAAATTTTTGCATAAATTGAAATCTTTTCTGCTGAATAAGCACATTTTTCTGATTTATTTTTGGGTATTAGTGAACTGTATTAAATTTTATTAGATTAATTTGCCAGGAAGACCATAGCAAACTATCACAGACAAAATGGTTTAAACAACAGACAGACATTTTCATTTTCTCACAGTTTTGAAGGCTAGAAACCTTAGATCAGGCTGTGGGCATGGCCAAGTTCCCTCTGAAGACATTAAGAAAGATCTGTTTCAAGCCTTTTTCTTATACTTTTGGTCCTCCTTGGCTTGCGACAATGTAGCTCTAGTTTACACCAGGCTTTCTCCCCAGGTGCAAGACTGTGTCCAAAATTCCTACTTTTTATAAAGGGTACTACTTAGTTCAGATTAGAAATTCCACCTTACTCTAATGGGATTTCATCTTCAGTAACTATATCTGGAATAATACTATTTCCAAATAAGGCTATGTTCTGAGTAGGTGGTAGGTCTTCAATTTAAAAATTTAGGGTATACCTAATAGATTGAGGAACCGCCATACTGCTTTCCATAATGGTTGGACCATCTTCCATATGATCCAGCAATCCCACTCCTAGGAATATACCCCAAAGACACAAATACACTGATTCAAAAGAATACCTGCACCCCTATGTTTATAGCAGCA
>JAGFMF010012021.1:2303361-2337240 GCA_019455555.1 Galemys pyrenaicus
TGGTGAGATGGTGATGGGGAATACATGGGGATTACAATTGATGGCAAGTATATGTAAATTTTAAAATATTTTAATAAAAAAAATGAAAAAAAATAAAAATTTAGGGTATAAAAGAGTACAATTCAACTTACAGCATTTATCTAAATCTTGCTTATCTTCTAAAAGGTCTAAGCTCCCTCCAGGGATTGGATACTCTGAATCTGAATATAAGAACAATATTACTATAGGAACCCAGTTCAGGTTTGATTTCCATATAATGCCTACATTTAGGAAATACTGATAAAGAGGCTTGTAAGTAATTTGAAGATCTGAATGATCTATCTATATAAGCTGATGATTATGAGAAATTTGAACTACTAGCAGAGTATTTCTAGATTCATGTATTTTTGCTTTTTCACAATATCACTTTAAGTTTTTGCTAAGAGATTTATATGTCTTTCAGTTATAATAGGAACCCAGTGGTTCTTTCACAGTTTCTTGCAAAGCAGACTCTGTGGTAATACAAGTTATATATATTTTCAACTTGGAAGAAGTAAGAAGAGGGTCACTAATGCTCAGTTTGGTTTGTCTACCACTAGGCGTTTTATTGAAATGGTTAGAAACGTGAGAGAGATATGTTTTATTTATATAAAGAGATAAACTGTGGTTACTGTACAAAATATTGGTAGATTCCCTAAGTGACTGGCATACGTTTCACTGTGATTGATTTATTTTGTTGAAATATGCAACACATGATTAAGTCAGCAGAGGTTTACTACAAATCTGAGACAGCAGGGGGGCTGTAAGGGGGTTTGATTAACAGGAAATCTTACCCTGGCTACTTTGACATAAGTGGCACATTTTAAGAGATGGCATGACCAGTACTGATAGTTGTACATTGTTAACAGTGTAAGTCATAAAATTTATTTCACTATTATGTAAGAGAGGGTATTTGTTGTTTGCTTTTTTAGAAAACTAGTATTTGAGTAATAGGAGTGTTAGTGTATAATAGGTTCTGTTGCTTCTGACTCATTGGTCTTAAAGAAAAAGATGAGAAATTAAAATTTACAGAAGCAATAGTATAATCAAGTTTGACATTTTCATTGAGAACATTATGTCAAGGGAACACATACAGAGAATCAAAATTTTGAAAGAAAAAATTTAGGAAATAAGAAATTAGCCAGACAGACTCCAAAGGGAAAGTGTAGGAAACAAAATATATAGGAGTGGCATATAAGCAGCTTAAGCATAAACTATCAAAGATTCATGAACTCTGAGAAAAATAAAATAAAATGAAAATTAGAAGTTGGGATTTGGGAAGGACAGATGAAAGAGAAGTGTAACGCTGACTTGTAGGCATAGTATTCTAAAATTAATTAAAGTAATTCCCCCAATACATAATAAAACAGTTCCTAGAGATAAGTAAATCAGAAATTAAAAATCCACTGAATATTGGCTAAGTCCGTTAGAATGCTATGCTGGGAATGAAGCAATCCAAAGATATTGCAAAGAATGCAAAAGAACTGAATGGGTGCTTTGTGTCTGGCCTTCTCTCCAGGATGATGAAGAAGTATCTACCCTGGAGTTACTTTGTGCAGAGATGGAAGGTGAAGAACTGACAGGGAAATCAAAACAAAGACCTGATTGAAAAAATATGAGAAATTAAGTGGCCATAAATCATGAAGTTCAAATGGTCTTCATCTAAAACTTCTGAAGAAGTTAAAGAACGATGTAGCTAAGCTACCACCAAAAATGTATCAACACCTTCCATCAAAGAGGAGGGTGATGAATGCCCATCCATCCCTGAGAATAGCTCAGTGTTACTCGCTAGGATAGGTTTTAATAAAAAACATGGTATTGTCTAGCATTATTGATGCCTTAAAAAAGTGGAAGTATTTTTCCCTTGTAGAAAATGTGAACTTTCCCAATTAATTTATAGGTTCTGAAAGATATTTCTTTGTACATAGGTTTCTTTTCTTTTCTTTTTTTATGGTGGTTGTGTTTTTTTCTGAGTGCTTCTTTGTGTGTTTCCTACCTTGATTGCTGTTGGACACCATTTACAAGATACACACTAATGGTTACCAAGGAGCGGATCGCAATCTAGCCTGAAATAACTCATGGCAACATTTGTTGGTTGTCAGCGAGGTCTGGTCAATAAGCAATAACTTTATTGTTACAACATGTGGTGATCCTTTAGACAGTAAACACCATGCTGAGAAGAGTACTGTAAAACCTGCTTTAGTAAACTTGATTACTCCAAGTACCGTGTGCATCCACTTTGCCTGAAAATTTTCTCACATTTTGGGAAGGTTGTTGTTTTTGAAGCATTAGCAGTTCCAGGATGCCCAAATTAATTCAAATTAAAAAATGGCTTCTGAGCATGTCACAGTTTTTGGTGATGGATTTAGGGCCTCCCAGTAAAGACCATGCATTGATTACACAAGAGACTGTTTAATTCTTAGCAGGTGGGCACAGGCCAAGTTTTCCCATCTTGCTTTGCCAGTGAACCTCGAACGTGACCTCTCCAAGGGAAGGAGGGGAATTCATTCGCCATGTTTACTTTATTCTGAAACTCTTTTTAGATGAAGGCCCCTAACTGTGCTGAATTGTTCTTAGTTAAGAGAGTGAGATATGTGGCACGACTGACTGGTGTTTTTGACAGTCTTAGGGACAATTATTTCAGTTGTTACTTTTCAGTCAGCCCCCAAACCATCACATTATTCTATTTAAACAATTGGTTCATGCGAAATTAGTTGAGCTTATTAATGGGTATTCATAAAGGATAAGATATTTAGATGTCAGTTCTCTTGTCTCACTAAAGATTAAAGGGGGAAATTGAGCCACACTCCTCTTCTGCCTCATACTTGGGGTTGCCAGTATGAGCCAGGACTTCATACACTACCTTCTCACCTCAACTGTTTCTTCCAAGCCAGTCACAAACCAGCATTTTTCTTTTTATTACTCTTGTTTAAAAAAATGGGACAATGATCCTGGAACAATTCGGGGGGATTCAAATTTCATTTTGCCTGGATCACATCTCTCCAAATTATAGCATGAGTTCTCAGTACAGATAACCCTCCAGAATAAAAACTTTGTAAGAGTGTAAGGTTGCATTAGATGTTAAAAAGCACTACTTCAGATACAGGCATTTGAAGAGGGCACTAATTCTCAATCATTTTAGATCTCTGATCATTTTGGAAATCTAAGTAAAAATATGGATTTATCAGAAAAATGTACTTGTGAACAATTAAAAATGAAATATCAGATAGTTCATATGCATACAATAGCAATCCATATGAAAACTTTGAACCCACCAATATTTTGAGTGTAATAAACTGAGTTTTACTCATATGTGGGATAGAAAAAGACAAAGCAAAGGAATAGACAAAACCAACCATAAAGAAACTCTTGAAATCTGAGAGCAGAACTTAGGCTACCAGAAAGGAAGGGTAGAGGCTAGAGAGTAAAAGGACAGAATAGGGACCCAGTTGCAATCGTGGAGGATTATTGGGGCTTTCATGGTGGGTGTGTTGTGATAGCATACTTTGGAAGAAGTGTACAGCATTTTAAATGATTGTTTCTTCAATAACAATTTCATAATAAAGGAGAAATAGAACTATGAGAAATAAGAGAAAGTCTCAGTTAACAAAAACATAAAAATGGTAGAATGATCTGAAATTGAGCAGCTGGTGTTAAAAAAGGAATTAAAGACCATTATTAAGTTTATATTTTCATAATTTATGTCTCTGCTTATATTGGCACATTATTTTGTCTCTTTCATGAGTGTCATTCTTGCAACATTTTGTCTAAATTCACTGTTTTTATATACTTTAGGTTTTTAGATATACGACCTTTTACATGTTTAGTGACAAATATAGAAGTATGTCTGGGAAACTGAGTAAATATATTATTCGATCTTTAAGATTTATAGGGAAAATGGACATCTTCTTTTCAATCTCTTTTTATTTAGGGGAACAGAACATCCTAGTGAAAAAGAGTCAGAAACAACTGAAATTGCCTGATTGAAATCCTGGCTCTTCCCTTACAAACTCTATGATCTCAAGTCTTTCCCTCAGCTTATTACCCAGGGAATAATACGTTTACTTTGCAAAATATTGAAAGACTTAGGCTGAGATGCATAAACCCTATTAAAGCATTAGTCCACCATAAGTAGGCTACAGATTTCAACTGATATTATATACTTGATTTTTTGGTGTTTATGCAAAATATATCTTTTTAATGAGAGATGTAAGAATAGCTGTGTCCACTATAATTTTTTGACTCCAAATGATAGAAAAGCTCCAATATATGCATTCATTTATCTTTTTATAAAAAGAAGTTCATGTCAGACACCTAGGCTCCTTCTGTTTTTCTCAGCTTCAGTATTCATAGCATTTTTCAAGAAGACTGCTCTAGCTCTGCTACCATGTCCACATCTTCTTCACATATAAGGAGGAAGGGACAATGAAGGACATTTTATTCAGTGAGGACATTTCTTCTGCTTATATCCTATGGGTCACAACTTAACTACAAGCTATTTTTAGCTGCAGAGTTATGCCAGGTGCCCAGTGCCTACGTGAAAATTGGAGCTCCACAATTAAGGAAAACAATGAGTATTCAGTAACAATTAGTCATCTTGTCACAAAACACTAGATTTCTAAATAAGCAGAACAAACTAAATCCATGTGAAATAAAAAAAAGTATCACTGGGCCTCCCTGGTGACATAGTAGGTTAAGCAACACACTAAGAAGCAAACTGCAGCTACTGCAGCACGAGTTCGATCCCTGCTGCCGGCCAGGGAGGGGACCCACATGGCATGGCAGACCTCTCCTGCTGTGCCCGCTGCTCCCCTCAGCAGTGTACTTCAGTTGATCTGAATGTTCTGCTCCCTGCTCTCTGTGGTGAATCCTCTCATACCCCACACCACTGGTCTGTACCCCAGTGCTTGTATTCATAAATAAATAAATCTTTTTTTTTAAAAAAGTATCACTCCATTATCTAGTGATATGTAAGAGCAGTCTTCAGTTCTCTCAATGGCCATTAATCCCTCTAATTACATAACAACATTGTGAACTTTTGTACTATACAGTCCCATCATTCCTTTCATTTATTATGTATACTGAAGCTTTTCATCTCTTGAAGAAAAGTTCTTTAAATTGCTCATCTTATTTAGATATTTCTCTGTAATTTGATATCTTCCATAGCATACTCTAATCTTAGCTCTTATGACACAGTAATCATCAGTTAATGCTTATATCCCTTATTAGAATATTCCTTGAGGGCAAGCACTGCATCTGACATGTTTTTGTAACCTCAGCCCCAGCACATTCCTGGAACATAGTACATTCAATCACTGCTTGCTGAAAAAAAAAAAATGAATGGAGTATGTGATGTAATTTATGTGTAGCAGTGCAGAGAACACTGGCAATTGTTTGATATATGTAAATTAGAAGTCAGCCATCAGGTATGTCACACAGATTAGTTTATCCTCCTAATGGAACAGGAGGAATTATTCTCTAATGTAATGTAACCAAAAGAATAAGTAGATTAAAAACACCCCTGCCTCCCATGTCAGGAAATGAGGAAGATGAGAATCCTGTGCCATGATTTCAACTTAACCTGTACAGTCATCTAAAAAACTCTTGTCCTGTCTTCTTGTAGATGAGAGAGCACAGAACAAACCTCTCAGTTTTCAGTCTCTTTCTTAATTCAGAGCCTGGACTGTTCATTCTGAACTCTGTGATAAAGGACAGGAACTGACACTCTTCTGACCTGACTGCCAAAATGAAGCATTGCCCCACAGAGAGGGGCCTTTACTGCGTACTGTGAGGCAGTTAAAAACTTATTTTTCTAACTCTTTGTGTTCAAATTGTACTGTTTCTGAGAAAGTGTGTTAGTCTTTGGAAGAGGTGAGTGTGTGCATGTGTTGGTTTTACTGTTCTCCCTTAAGCAAGACTTTCCTTGGGTACAAAATTTGCATTATTGATGGTGTGCAAGGAAACTTAGACGTAATCAGGACCGCACTTCCAGGTCATATGCTCACTGAATGCTGCACCCGTGACACTGACTATCTAATGTCAGGAAAACCACATGTACACAGTGTTCTGATAGCACTCACATCATATGCACGCTTCTATGCTCATTTAACCCCTTCTCTCAGGAGCTTGTATTATGAGACTGGTCCTCAGTCTTCCCGGGCTACTGCTCTGTTAACCTGTGTTAGACTCATTTAATCCTGCCTGCACTGCCCTGTACAGGTCCGTGCTTTGTACCCATCACTAAAATACTGCAACCTTAACAAAGCCCAGGCCTATCACTACCCCGACTACCACTCTCCCGACCCTAGCTCTTTTCTTCCTTCTAGAACTTCTCTTTGTTTTCAACCCAATGTGGCCTTCCCCTGTTAGAGTTACTATAAGAGGGTTCCCTTTTCTCCACATCTTTGTCAGCATTTGTTGTTTCTGGTCGTTTTGACATAGGCCTTTATACTTGTGGGAGGTGATATCTCATTATGTTTTTGATTTGCATTTTCCTGAGGATAAGTGATAATGAACATTTTTTCATATACAGGTCGGTCACCTGTATGTCTCCTTTGGATAAGTGCCTGTTTATCTCTTGCCCAATTTTTCTTTGGATTATTTATTCTCTTTCTATTGAGTTGTGTGAGTCCTTTGTAGATCTTCAGTATCAGCCCCTATGAGATGATGTGCTGGTATTCTCTTCTCTTCAGTAGTGTGTCTTTTTACTTTAGTGACAGTTTCTTTCACTGTATAGAAGCTTTTATTTCAGTGTGGTCCCAACTGTTTATATTTTCTTTTGTTTTTCTTGCTGCTGGAGACAAAACCACCAGGTATCTTTTAAAAGTAAACTCCTTTGTGCCAGATACTTAGTGATAATCAGCCCTGTCACCATTCTAAATGCTTCCCTAGAATAGAGAGAAGAAAAGCTGGGGATGACATTTCCCAGACTCCCTTGCCTGTAGGGATCTGGTTTAGATCCAGTAAAGAGTATCTTCATGCATAATTTGAAGGACAAAGAAGGGAAATACTTTGTCCTCTGAGATCATTTGCAAACTGGGTCATAGGAATACTTTATAGCAGCCTTAGGATTTACCAAGGGTTTTCTGAGACTCACCTACTGTAGGCTGGTAATTCAGCCATTCTTTCCAGCTTTCTCCTTGCTTTCGGATTCCAGATTTCTTGAAAGGGATCTGGCTTTCATTCTTTTAGTTCCTCCCCCTATAGAAACCTCAGCATGGACTTCCTAAGGCTTCTTAATGCCTAAAATGTACTTGATTTTTCTGAAAAAAAAAAAAAAAAAAAAAAAAAAATCTTGTCATATGCACGTTTCTGTGCTCATTTAAACCATTCTCTCAGGAACTCATATTATGAGACTGGTCCTCAGTCTTCCTTGGCTACTGCTCTGGTAACCTGAGTTAGACTAGCTTAATCCTGCCTTGCTTAAGTTAAAAAAATGCACAGGTGCTACATAAGCATATAAATGGAGTGACACCTATTTCACTAACATCAGGGAAATGCCATTTCAAAAATAAGAAAGATAACAAATAAAATGACAACTTTGAATAGTTGTTGGATTTCTGTGTGGGTTAAAGTTGAAAAGTCCAACCCAGTCATGAAAACTTGGAGCAAAAACAAAGAACAAAATATGAAATGACCACAAGGGATGGAATGTTGCAAAATAATTAAAACTGATGGAGAACAGCAGTTCTATGACAAACCAAAAATTTCATTCTTCTTTTGAAGAAGGCAGTCATTCCACACTCTCTGCTAATTATTTCTATGTTGAAATATAGAGCTTGGTTTCTTTTTTTCAAATTATCCAAAGTCAGAAATCTCTATTTATATAAAATCTCCAAACACATTTATTTGGCAATGAATTCAAACCTCTTCTGATCATTATGTTTCTCCCTACAATACAGTTGCTCTTTGTTTCTATTCATAGTTCACCAATGGCTATTTTCTGAGTTTTCTGATCTCTGATCGACACTCAGTGACTGAAACTTGGAGCAGTATGCCACTAGAGGGAGGGAAAATGTCTTCAGTCTAAATCAACACCGGTTTAAAAAAAAAAAAAAAAGATGAAATGGTTGAATGGAAATACAAAGAAAGTAGTATTATTCACAATGGGGTACATAAACCCAAGATCAAGAGAGCTGGATTCTAAAATGAGGTGTTGTCATAAGAGACCAGATCCCTCTCTATAACTTTAATGATGGGTTGCATTCCTGCCTGTACTTTAGGAGCAGGCATTTTACATCATCTCTATATTTTTATTTTTCTAAATTTTTATCCCTTGAATTGCCTGAAGTGTGATCCACTTCTGTGGACCTGAGTGATGGTGTGGAGAATATATGGGTATAGTAGCGAGCAAGATGTGGTTTCATATATGATGATGCCAACATGAAAAAACTTTAGTCAAACCAGCAGCAAGGCCAGCAGTGAGACCCTGATAGAATCTATAGCTTTGGAGTCAAATACAGAGGCTTCCTATGGATTAAGCTGGAAGGTAATTAAATAAATTATTTCCAGTAGCATGGAAGAAGGAGATCCTTGAAAAAGAGAGAGGGTTGCACATGCTTGATATAAATCAATGAACTTTAAATTTACATGCCACTGAAAAATGACTTTTATTATATTGATTATACTATGCTTATTTCCTCATAGTTTTGATTAATGCCCCAGTAGGATAAACTATTTCATTCAATGTGGTCTTTAGCACACTAAGAGAGGTGGTATAGTCTCTTTCAGTTTGTAATAATTAATAAACATAAGCTAGTTCAAAGGAAGCCTATGTTTTATCATTAAATCATAAATGTTAAAGGTTGTTAAGATTATAATAGTTTAACTTGTTTTACAATGCATCATATATTACAAAGATAATTTATGTAAAATGATAACTTATTCTTAATTCTTAGTGGGTTATTCTTGAATAAATGAACAAATAAGTGAATTAATATAATACTGCCTTCAAGTTTTTTTGCTTTTTTTGTTTTTTTTCTGGGTGAGGAAATATCCAAAAACTTCTGATTTGAGTTTTCACTTTTAGTGATTAGAAGCATGAAATTTGAAAGATAAACAGGTTCAAATAATTGTTCTGTAGTAGAATTGTGTGATTTTGAGTAGATCACTCAAACCTTTAGCTTCATTTGTCTATTTAGAACATCAAGTAATTTTTATACTTAAATGATACAAATATCAAAAAGCTGGTTAGTAATTTCTGAGATTGAGTCATTTACAGATAAGACACCTAATAGATAGTTGGACACATGGTATGACGAAAATGCTACATTACTTAATTTCTATCAATAAATTAAAATTAGATTAAAGTCTAATTGCTGATATCCAATGATGAAGTCCTTTAATTAGTATCTATGATATTTTACCTTTTCTTTATTTATCCCATTATTTCCTTTTTTCATTCATTTTAAGTCATGTTTACTGAAATGAAGAATTTTTGTATATTCATTGTAAAGATGGTTATACTTTTAAGATGCTGATTTTGGTATTTGGTTAATTGCACTTAACCAATAATTCTGTATGAAATAGGTTAAGTGATACTAAGTTGCATGACCTTCCTTTTTAAGTTGCATTTACATGTATTTATTCATTCACATAATTCACAATGCACTTAACCAATTGCACTTAACCAATAATTCTGTATGAAATAAGTTAAGTGATACTAAGTTGCATAACCTTCTTTTTAAATTACATTTACATGTATTTATTCATTCACATATTTAACTGAATTACCATTGGTTTATAATTTTGTATAAGTTTCATGAAGTACAGATTGACACTTGAATACGTGTATATACTGAACCACACCCACCACAAATGATCTAGTTACCCTTTATCACTATCCTACTGATACTCTTCATCCACTCCTACCCCTTTCCATTTCCTATCTACTAATCAATATTTTGTTCGTCAGAGTCTAAAGGTTTTGGTTTGCTTTGTTTTTTTATATCTCACATGTGAGTGAGGTCATCTGGTACTTCTCTTGCTCTTTCTGACTCATTTCACTTAGTATCACCCCCTCTAGATCTAGCCATGTTGTACATGACTTTTTATATTTTCTTTGTTGAAACTTCTCTTAGCTTTATGTCTGTGTTGTTAAATTATTCCCAGCTCACCTGGTAATTTATTTAATAGTGCACGGTGTTATTCATACTTATTCAAGACCAACACCAAGTATGACTATTAATACCAAAATAGACCAGGCCACTGCCTTCACTGAGTTTATAATTTAACCAAAAAACTAAATAAACAAGTAGTGCATTTCTGGGAAAATGGCATTGAAAATACATGCCTTGAAATATACCCTGTCCAACCTCAAATGTATAAGCCATAATATAAAATATAAAAAGCAAATATTAAATCCAACCCCAAAATAATGAGAAAAAAGTAACCATAGCCATGTTCACGAAATTGAAAAGAAGTTGAATAAAATAAATAGAGTTGAATAATGCTGGGCTTTTGAATTCTGGATCTGGGTGCATTAGGAAAATGCAAAAAGTTGACCTTCTGTAGCATCAAAGCGATTAATTGTGCTCTTGTAAATACTGGGGCAAGTTTTGTAAAATCCAGTGATTGGAATAGAATCCAGTGATTGGAATATTGCTTTTCAGCCTATACATAAAGGGGGGATTTTTTTTTTTTTTTACACTGGGGTTTTGCCTATTGTGAAGCAATTTGCTTGGGAAGGCAGTAGAATATAGTTCCAATTCCCCAACCAGAATCTGAGGCAAACTCTCCACCACTGCACTGAGAACTATCCACAAAGTGAAAATTCCTAAAACTTCGAAAATAAGACCTGGTTTGGTCTGGGGATCCAAAGGACACTTAGATTATGGAAGGTAAAGAGTTAGAGAATAAAAAAAAGAAAATTCTAAAATGCACAAACAAATCTAATAATACCATAGTAAATTCTGAGAATAACAATAATCTGAAGACTCCCAGAGAATCAGAGAATTAAAATAGCTAAATACTCTGAACATGATTAGCATTACTCTTTTTGAGCTACTCAGAAAGTATAACTTAAGGAACAATATTAGTTTGAAATATAATTGAGACAAAATGAAACAATACAGGTAAATGTTTATAATTCAGAAATCTTGGAAGTAAAAATATTATCTTTTGAAATAAAAAGGCCATAATACATAAAGTCTGTATTAATGCCAATGGGATATAGAAAATGTCAAGTATATTGTACTAAGGAAATAGTACAAAGCAAAAAATCAAAGAGATAAAAATATTAGTCATAAAAAGAAGACAGATTGGATCCAATTTAAATTTGAGTTATTTAAGAAGACAATGTAAGAAATAACAGTAAACAAATATTTAATTGGACAATGGCTGAGAAATTTCCCAAATTGAAGATAACACAAACCTATCAGATTAGAAGTGAACACCAAATATTGCTTAGGATAAATAAGAACCGTCTATACTTATTGAAACTACATAATAACAAAGATTAAGGATAAAAATTAAATATTTATTTGTAGCATAAATCAAATTTTTTCAGTGGCCTTAGTAGACTTTTATCAAAAATAATAGATACAGTCACAGTGAAATAAAAATTTTTCAATCTTAAGGGAAAGATAACTTTCAATGAGAATTTTTTTATATACAGCTTAATAAGAACCAAAATGCAAAGGCAAATACAGGCATTTCTATACAAGTACGGAGTTAGGGAATGTACTATCTTCGAATCCTAGGATATGATTCAGGGGACAAATAAAAATACAAGTAATCAGTTGGCCTCAAAAATACTTAAACCCCTAGCATTTTAAAATGTACTGATTTACTTCATTAACTCTTTCTGCATATAAAATATTACTCATTTTAAAAATGTAGAACAAAGTCTTAAAGAAAGATATCAAGAATGGTAAAAAAAACATTGTGTGATGGATTATTAAGATGAAACAAAACCATATTTTGTGTGGTAATATTGAAAGATATATTTAATAGCTTATGATAGTATAAGAAAGTTTTGCATTGAGAGATTGGCTATACAATGAGACAGTGACGAGAACATATATGACAAACGATCTCAGACCACAACCAAATAAATTAAATCTATTAGACAGAAAGGATGTATTTTATATTGTTTGATTAGGGAAGTTTTCTCTAAGGCCTTAAATTTTAAATTGAGAATTTAATTAGCTAAATAGATATTCTCTAAAGCACAGGTAGAGAAGAACCTGGATGAAGCAAAGGACAGGTATTAAATCTCTGAAAAAATAAAGCATTTGGACATTTCTAGGGATAGAAAACCAGGTTGGTTTAAGTAGAGTGGAAGAAAAAATTGACCTGAGGGATATAGAAGGAATATTTGTCTTATTTAAGGACCGTGGAAAACAAATGACTTTACGAAGGGACATACTGAAATCAGGTTTGTGTTTTACAATTTTATTTTATCATAAGACTAGATTGTAAGTGGGGGGCCTAAGAGACACTATCTGATGGTTGTTGTTATTGTCCAGGAAGAAATGACAATAGTGTACACTGAGGGAGGAGGGATAATTTAAGGAAGAGTTTGAAGTATATTCATCCATTAGGACTATATGATGGAGGACAGAGAGTGAGAGAAAGAGGACGTTTTGTATGTCTCTCAGACTTCTGACGTGGGCCCTTCCATTCATACTAAAGGAGAAGAAATTATGGAAAATCACAAGTTAGAGAAGGGTCTGGAGAACAAGAATCAAGACTTAAGCAACACCAGGGCCTCCCTGGTGGCGCAGTGGGTTAAGCAACTCACTATGAAGCAAACCACAGCCACTGCAGCACGAGTTCGATCCCTGCTGCTGGCCAGGGAGGAGACCCACATGGTGCGGCAGACCTCTCCTGCTGTGCCCGCTGCTCCCCTCAGCAGTGTTCTTCAGTTGATCTGCCTGTTCTGCTCCCTGCTCTCTGTGGTGAATCCTCTCACCTTCCCACACCTCTGGCCTGTACCCTAGCTCTTGTATGCATAAATAAATAAATCTTTAAAAAAAAAAAAAAAAAGACTTAAGCAACACCAAAGCAGAGAAGTGGTTTTTTAAATGACCAAAATAGATAAAAATGAACTGTTCATCAACATGTATTTGACAAAACAATATAATGCATTGCTTAATTCATTTAGTATTCTTTAAAATCAGCATGTTGGCTTCTTACTTTCCAAAGCCTATTTTTAAAAAATATATTTATTTTTATTTATGCATATAAGAACTGGGGTATAGGCCAGAGGTACTGAATATGAGAGGATTCACCAGAGAGTGGGGAGAAAAATAGTCAGATCTACTAAAATACACTGCAGAGGGGAGCAGCTTCGAAACAAGAGAGGTTGGCCACACCATATGGGTTAGCTCCGGTGCAAGGGATAGAACTCTTGCTGCAGTGACTGCCAATAGCTTGATGGTGTTGAGATTTAACCCTTTGTACCACCAGGGAGACCCCAAAGCCTATTTTTTCAAGGTTGGATTTTTAAAATCCACTTACCAAGATTCTAATAATATACATGCTACTGATTGAACATTCTAAAAAAGTACATTAGTATATGGTAAATTACACAATCTTCTGTAAAAGAATATTTAAATTTATAATTGTAAATGGTTATGAAGTATCATTTTCATTAAAATATCAAAACCATTTATTTCAAAAATCTATCCCCTAGATTATAGAGATTACAACCTCCAGTTCATGGATATTCCAGTACACAGATTACTGCACACAAATAGGTGAGCAGTTTTATTTTTTCTCTGTAATATTGATATCAGAATCTATGTGTTTTTCTGGCAAATGAAGTATGCTTTAGTCATATAACCATTTGATTTTTCTAATAACTGTAGGGTCCATATAGTCTTAAATTGGTCATATTCTTTCTTTTATTTTTAATCTAGTCCAAGCAAAGTTTTCAAATGAACACATTACTGATTTAGTTCACAATCATATTGTGTAATGCTAGTGACAGAGTCCAATATGATCTAGTTCATAGCCAGCAAATCTCAAGTGTAATTGCTATCTTCTTGTTTGAAAATATTCATTGACCTATAAACCTCGTATCTCCCTTATTAAAGATGCAACCATTATCCTAAAACCTCCTTTCTGGGAACAATATAACATTTTTCCAACTACAGAAATAATTTTTAAACTTTTTCTTCCACCAATGAAAAGCTTGGTGATGGACTTTTGCTGCTTTGGTGGTGGAGAACTATTTCTCCTCATATTTGAGGGGAGAAAATCATATATTGTCCAAAAATTAGCAGCAATGTAAGAAAAAAAGTTCATTTAATAATTTAAAAATAATAATAATGTATTTGTTATCTTTAAATGAATCATTTAGGTTCTTTTTTTGTCATAGAATGATGTTTCTACTAGCCTCTTCCAGGTCTCTCTCAGTGTTCACTTTACCTGTTATGATCCTAAATGCTTGCCTTTTTGTCTGTGTATTTGTTTTGTTAGTTTTTACACCTATATACCTTTTAATTTCCACATGAAAGATCTAGAGACCACACAGAGCTGACATTTTTCTGCATTGGTATTCCTTTTAATCTTTACCTTGAGCTCATATCAAAGCTCTAATTGTTTGCTAGCCAGAAAAATCTAATGGCTCCCTCTGGTCAAAAGCTGTCAACAGCAATCTATCCAGCAGTGGGGGCATTGCCTGAAATAGAAAAGCATCACATATGGTCATATTCCTTGGTGAGCTACAAACAAGGCAGGGCTTAACATTTTCAAATACAAAACCATGCTAACAACACATAACAAGACGGGGGCACTAACCTATAATTGGTAAATGCAGTCTAGCATCTCATTACTAAAGAATATCACTTCTTGGTCCATTACTGTCTTATAGGTGAGAAAGACAGGCCAACTAATTTATACTGTTTTATCTTTCCTCTCTTTAGCAATATGGCAATAAGTCTGTTTCTTAGATGTTAGATCATGATTTATTAGGTGTCTAAAAGTAAACCCATCCTCCACAATGCATAAAGAAAACAGGCCTCAAATGATCAGTCCAGATTTCCTGCTAACTTATAAAGACTGTTAAATTCATTAGGGAATCCAACAACAACAAAAAAATCCACTATAATATTAAAAAAAAAAATTTCTCCAGAAGCAGTAAAGCATTCTTTAGGAAATTCTGAGATAGGTGATTTGTCTAACATTCATGTTATCATAATCATATTGTGTAATGCCAGTGACAGAGTCCAATGTAATGATGCTAAATATCAAATCATCTATTTAGCCTCATGCCGAGTTTTCCATCCAGACTAATTAGAATTCTTGTCTTTTTAAAGCATTGGCACTCTTGGTGTTCCAATTGTTTTACCACTTGTGGTCTAGCCTTTGGGTATTTTTAAGTCAGTATGCACAGCATGCTACTAGCTTTACTTGCCTCTTCCTCCCTTTTGTTTGCTCACCTCATCACCAGAATTCTTTGAGTAATTGCTCAAAATGAACCTCAAGAAAGAGCTGTTATTATCTCAGTTTGGATGCCTCCAAATTTCAGCAGACTAAAACCAAACTATTCACTAAGTTCTCTTCCAACCATTTTTATATAACGTATAATGCATGATAGAGCATGGGCTATTCCCAAATTAGAGGTAAAAGCCCCTCAATCACATACGCTATACTGGGCTTGACTTAGTATACAAGGCATGTGACAAATCTAAATTCATCTGGAATAAAAATGTCCATGTATTGGTGATAGAAAATTCATTTCCCAATATAAATTTTAGAGCACTCAAGAAGTGCTGCCATGCCTTCCATGGTAGTTCCACTTAAAAGGAGATTATGACCAACTGATGACAAGTCTTATTGGAATTTGCTATTAGTTTAATCACACTAATTCATCTCATAGCTGGATTGAAAATGAGGGAAGTGTTTAGTTTAAATTCAAACACATGAGAATGGCTATGGTTAAGTGAAAGCATGATAACATATTTTGTATTTTGTCTACGTTCATGACATTGAACTCCAAGGTTCAGTGAACTGGTAGTATGTTTTGTTCATTATAACATCTCCAAACATTTCTAAGATGTCTGGGGTTTGGCAAGCTTCAAAGTTATCTTGCCAAGAATATTTTCCATCAGTATTTACACCCATATGTATTTTCAAGGAAACAGTCTGAGTGTTTCATATTAAATAGAGCTATTAAATGTACAAATGTCCCCTTAAATAGTCAATGAAAAGTCACTTAATTTATTTTAGGGGAAAAATGAAAGCTCATATTTGCCAATGAACCAAAATTTCAAAGATTTGAATATTTTCTAAACTGTAAATTAAACTATTATTAAATCCTAGAACTGAATGAAATCCATGCTTGCCATACGCAGCATTCATACAATTTTCTATTCATTTTGCCATCTCTGATTTATCTCTCATCTTAAACCACAGTTCCCTTTATTGAGATAATATTGGTTTACAAAACTGTATAGGTTTCAGGTTTGCAGTTTTTTTCACCTCAATAATTGTAAATCACACCACATGCACAATGAAAAGTCAGTCATCATCCACCATCAACCAATCCACCCACTGTACTTGTTCTACCCGTTTCTGGTAATCACCGTTCTGTGGTCAGAGTCTTAGGGTTTGTTTCTTTATTTTTGTTTTGTGTGTTTGCTTGCTTTACTTCTTATATTCCATAACTGAGGGAAATCCTGTGATGTTTGTCTTCCTCCCTCTGACTTATTTCACTTAGGACAATCCCCGTAAGGACAATCCATTTTGGCGAGTGTAAATAGTGCTGAAATAAATATAAATATACATATATATTCTCAAAATAATTCAAAATTTTGAATATGCTATTATTTCTTTGGATAAATATTAAAAATTAGAATTACTGAATAATGTGGTAGATTTAGTTTTAATTATAGAGGAACCTTCACATGTTTTCCATAGTGGCTGTACTACCTCAACATTTTAAGTACTTTCACATGTGTATGTCATTTTATTACCAAGGCTTTTCCAATTTCTTTTTATTTTAAGTAATCTAGGTTAGTTGTAATAGTGATTATTCACAATTCAGCTTGCCAAAAGCATACCAAAAATTAGGTAGGATTGTATGTGATCTTTCCTTAGGCATGAGTGTGTAATATGTAAAGTGATAATTTAAATATAATGAATAGCAATGTATAAGAATGTCAAAGTATAGTGTACTTTACAGAGTATGTTAAGGCATGAACCTCATACATTAAGGTACTAATTTTCTATATTAATTCTGAAGACAATAATCACTGTTTCTTTTCCTCTATCTCATAAGTCATGAAATCTACTTACAAATGTTGTAAAAGCTAAGTGCCATGTCTTAGAGAAGGGTATGACCCTTTAAACTTAAGAATCTTTTCATGTGGATAGCCTGCTATTTGGATCAAATCACATTCATCTAAGGAGCAACAGATTCCAGATGACCAATTTTAGAGTCTTTTGAGAAAAGAGATCAGACAGCCGTCCAAAAGATTAAGGAGACAGAATATAGACAATTTTGAAGTGTTAGCTACTAAATTCTCTTGAAACTTTGTAGCAACACTTCTATTACATTTCTTTTACTTTGAGAAGTACATAGCTATGTTATAATCTATGGCAGTTTTCCTCAAGCTGGAAAACATGCATTCTGAGGGAGACACAGGCATGAGCCATGTTAAGGGACTCATCTTCCGTTCCAAGTCTCAACTTTCATAACTTCTTCAGAATTTATTTGCCTGAGAATACACTTGCAGTCAAAATACTGTGTCAATTCTCTTCCTGACTGCTTACCCTCACACCCTCTCCCACTTACTCTCATACATCTTGAGTCTTGCTCTGGTGAATTTGACCTTATGCTTAAAAATCCCCAGTGTACCAAACAATGAAACAAACTGTTGCCTAAGAAATAGCCTTTAACTTCAAACACTTGAAAGAAAGCTAAGGCATTTAAAAAGGACTTGCTAAAGTCTATTTTTAGATTTCCCAAAAGCTAAGGATGTGGCTAACTTTGGTGACTGGATAAAATGCTTCTACAATTTAAGTGGTTTCCAGTGTTTGTTTTCAATGGAATTGAAGGAAGTCCTAATTGAGTTGTCATCTAATAAGTAATTAAAATTAATTTTGATAAAATATCATAATATAATTTTGGCATACAGCACAGGCGTTTATATAAGTGATATATCTAAGTGAGAATTCCATTCATTCTCAAATTATTTTTTAAATAAATATGTTGCTCATTGTTGACACTTATAAAAATGAAAATGGAATAAGTTCAGACTGAATCCTGGATGATTCTAGAAACGTCGTATTAATTCATGCATATGTAAAATAGTTACTGGGAAGCCCATCATCTCATTAAAACATGTGTAAAATTCTGTTTAATAATCATTTTTGAAAAAACTCAGTGATTATATTGTTTGCTAGTTATAATTCAGATAAGACTGACTACAGAAAATATTTTCTAAACTTAAAATGTACAATCTTTTTCAACATGAACACACATTCTGTTAAATATAGATATATCATTACATTTTCTTTGCTTGCCTTGTTTAAGGGAACTAGTAAGAAGGAAAATTATTTGAATGATACACATGCCATGAAAATGTCTATTGATAAGATATTTAGCATGATTAGGATCAGATAGCTTAAACCTTTGCTTAATTATATTATTAAGTTTTTTAAAGTAAAATTAGATGAACATACAAAGTACTGATAGTTGAAAAGCAAGGAAATTGTCTATAATCCTAGTTAACTTTAGAACTACATTTTCAGTTTTTTAATCTTCTTATCTGTTGTTTTATAAAATATTTTGATCAATTTTAGAGGTAATCAAAACTAAATTTTGTCATTATAATTTTTGTAGATAAAAATGTCAACATATAGAACTTCTTTATTACCAAATGTAATTCATAATTTTAGGATCATTAATGGTAGGTCAACTAGATATTATGTAACTTTTGGTGTGATGTACTACGAAATATATAATTTTGCTGATTATTCTAGGAAAAAAGATTGCATTAGAATTCACTGAGCTTTCATATGAAACATTAGATTTTATGTTTAAACTTACTGCTTACTGAAAATATAGCAAGAAAAGGGTTATTATAAAAGACATTAAGAAGAAATAAACAGTAAAGAATCAGAAGGTAGGACATTCACTTCAACAAGTCAGTTACTTAGAATGGTACACTTTAATGGAAAATTATAAAGAAGCCAAAATTAAGATCATAAATTTGGCAGAAGATAAAAATGGCATCCCAAATAAGTGAGGAAAGACACAACTTTCTTTTTTTTTTTTTTAAAGATTTATTTATTTATGCATACAAGCAGTGGGGTACAGGCCAGAGATGTGGGGAGGTGAGAGAATCCACCAGACAGAGCAGGGGGCAGAACAGGCAGATGGACTGAAACACACTGCTGAGGGGAGCAGCGGGCACAGCAGGAGAGGTCTGCNGTGCCATGTGGGTCCCCTCCCTGGCTGGCAGCAGGGATCGAACTTGTGCTGCAGTGGCTGCGATTTGCTTCATAGTGCGTTACTTAACCCACTGCGCCACCAGGGAGGGCCCAAGACACAACTTTCTAATGAGACTGTGTAATGATAACAATATAGAAAAAAATAAATTCAGATCCAGTTTTCACATTTTATACCAGGATAATTTCTAAGTAATATAAATACATAATTTAAAACTATATATGTAAGTGATAGGAGGAAATGTAGCTGAAATTCAATATAAATGTAGAATGGAAACATTTTCAAACTGAATTATCTTATGGACAAAATAATGCAAACATTGATAAATCTGTTTACATAAAAATGTGAAAAATACAAAAAATATCCCAACATTGAAAAATATGGGAAAATTTGATAAAGTGGAAGAAAAAAATGTGGTTTATACAATAGTTAATAGATAGTCTACTAACTGTATTAAGATCTAAAAATAAAAAGTACTAATTTATAGAAAAATGTACAATATATACACACAATGCAAAGACAATCCAAATATAAATGCTCTTAAAATTATGAGATGTTCTGCTTTGTTCATTATAAAAACCTGAAAATTAAAACTACCCTGGGATCCCATTTCTCATATATTGGATTGGCTAAAATCCAAAATGTTGGCACTATCCTCTGTGGGTGAGGATGAATAAATATACTCTCCTTTAATGGTAATGTAAATGTAAAATGTTAAAACCATGTCATTGGAAGGAAATTTACTAATATCCAACATTATCTACACATTGGCCTTGCAAACCAGTAATCCTGTTTCCAAGAACATACTTCATGTATACATTGACAAAAAATTGAAAAATAAAACCGTATGTGTAAGGCTAATCATATCAGCATTTTCTGAATGATACATCCTCAAGGAAAATGTACATCAGTATGAACTATGAATTGGTTAAATACAAACAGTAATGTAACAAATGGAAAATGGCAATAGTAATGCATCTCTATAAAGCACTAAGGATTTTTTTCTCCTCATGTATTGTTAAGAGAGCTATGTGGAGAAAAGTAGTTAAATATGCTATTGTTTATATATAAGAGTGGGACAGTATATATAACATGTTTGGTATAAATGCCAATATGTTAAAATATAAGGGACATATGCTTACTGTTAATACATGCATATGTATATAATTTTTGTTTAAAGTTGGAAAAATAACTTTAAAATTAGAAAACATAAGAATACTTATGGAAATAGGGTATAATAGGATGAAAAAGACAGAAATAAAGTTAGACTTCCCTGAACATATTTAGTTTTGTAAATATTATTTTAGAACCATGTAGATATTCTGCATAATGGTTAACCAAAACTTATTTAAAGTGAGAAAAATAATGATTCCTAAAACTTGAAAGCATATAGAAACAAACTAAATTATGTATTGAATTGACATATTAAAGCATGAGTGAACTTATGACCAAGTGCCTCTAAAACAGTAATTTGTCTGGGCACCCTCGTGCTTATAAAGCAAAGACAAAAATAATTAACAAAAATATTAACTTTGTTCAGTAGCTATGTTGTTAATGATACTCTTAGTCTATCAGGTGAAAATACACATACAGGTACCCATAAAGTAAAGTAAATGTGTATGTATTACAAATGTGTGCATATATACATATTATACATGTGCATGTTTTCACATTTATGTTTATATATACTATTATGTTTTTTATGAAAGTGCTTTTTTGTAGGGATAGAGCTGCATTTTTATGAATGAAGAGATATGACAATATTAAAGCTGAGATTTTCTTGAAATAAGTCAGTTTTGTTTGGGTAAAGCAAGTATGTGTCCGATCTGGCTGAAACAGGATTTGCTTTTATTTTAAGTTAATAATTATTTAAGTTAGTTGATGAGATATGGAGGATTATCCTATATACCTGTTTTATAAATTTTATAAGTTTTTTGTAATAAAATGTTTTAAAAACAGTGGAGAGGTAGGCAGACGTAATGGATTAAAAGTGATTTAAGAATCATCAAATAAAAACTAAAAGATGTTGACAAATCTTGAACACCAGAAGGAATGCTTTATCTGGAATTTGGTTCTCATTTAAACAATTGTGGGATAAATTAAGGTAATCTCCATATCAAAGTTAAAAATAAAACAAATGGAATAAATGGAGATAAATGCTCAAGAAAAATAGATCACAAGAGTATATACAGTAAAATTTCATTTTGGAAAAAAACACTGTAGAAAAATATTTGGTCATCAATATACTAGACATGCCTTGGATAGGAAGAATATTAATTTTATTGTTCCATTTATTTTCTTAATTTATACAATAGTTAATGTTTCAATAAGAGTACAAGGTTATTTTATTTAAAAAACAAAATGTTTGTTTTTCTACCCTAGAACCAGTTATATTTCTCCTGTATCTATCTGAATGTAAAACATGATTATAATCTTAAAAGTTATTCTCATGTCTGAGAATGTTAGTTCTCTGAATTTTCCTAAAAATAATTTAAAATGAGTACTGTAAGTCTAATTAAATTATCACTAAAATAGCACTTTTCTATTATACTTTTAAATATCTAACATTTCTTATATCACTCTTTAAAAAGATTGATTTTCCTAAAGTTAGTTTACTTCTACCACTTTCCACTTAAAATCTACCATTGTCTTTCAACACATAATTGCTCTTGTGGAGGAGAGCTAGTGATAAAAATGGGATTTTATTTCTGTCAAAAATAATTTTTAACCTTTTATGTAAGTAAAAAAAGAATGCCATCATTGCTAATTGTTACTATACAAACATAATTAAAATTCCAGATTATGTATCACTGTACTATACCAGCAAAGTGTTACCATAGTCTGTCCTATAAATTGTAAACTAAATGACAAAGTATATGAATAATTGATGTACTTAAGCTAATAAGAGCATGCCTTTTGGGTGGGGAGATTATGATTTCCTTCCTATAAATCTTTCTTTCAATATTTTCCTTTACTAATAATATTTGCTGAAATTTTTCACATTTAAATGCTTTTCATCTCTTTTTCATAGCCTTTTTCCTGAGTTTTTCCTTCAAATTTTAGTCAAAAATTGAAAACATAGATACATTCACTGTAGATGTTAGTAACTAATATCCACAGAACTACAATTTCAAAAATAATTTTTAAGTGCTAATCCTTTGCCAGATTGAAACTATATCTTCAGTCAAAAAGAGTAATTATCTTTTCCTATCCCGTTTCTCTCTCTGGTAAACAATAGCTTTTGGTTCTTTCAGGACTGGAAGAATTCATTGTCAGCAGTTGTAACTTTGGGACATGTTAATGGAATCTCTAGGAGCTTGTTCGATGAACTATTAGGTTTGGGTGTTGTGCTTAAGATGAAGGTCAGCTTGGTCATAACTTTTTAATAGAGCTTTAAGAATCTGGGTTCACTACTTACTGTATTGCTCTAAAATGCAGTGTGTGTCCTTTATAAGAATCATATCTTGCAGAAAAGTGTGATACTTATAAAAAATGAAGCAAGTGATTTTAATAAATGAACTACAAAAAGGGAGAGCTATAATCTGACCCCTTTTCACTCTGACCCCCATCTGTTGTAAATGAATAAAAACACAAATTGGGTTTTATGCTGAACACTTTAAAGTCAGTAGTGGTTTAAGGTTATAAGCAAATGAAAACCAGAAGGAGACGTGGAAGTTAAGTGAACCTATGTACTTAAATATGTAAGTTTCCACCAGGTAATTATAGTGAGAATAAAGCTGACAGGTTAGAGGACGGCTGAGCAGGCATTCCCAGTCACTTTGTACTTTGGAGTCAGTCTGTGAAGAAATCCTTGGGCTGGACCAAATGAAAATTAGATGATAACATTAAAAAAAAGTTAGAAAGTTCAATTTATTTCACTTAATCACTCTTATTCTTTGCATGAAAATCAGCAAATTTCCCTTTTTATAAAATTTCATCAAATATCTGCTCCACAACTCTCTCTGGAAATCACTTTGTGAAATAATTACATTTAGACACAATGTTGTTCTCATTTTTCACTTCTTCTTGATCCAGAATACAAGATAGTAATTCTACACATTTTAATAGTTATTTTTGAAGTTGTTCTCATGAGTGAAAAGGAAGGGTTAGAGAACCAAAGAAATGGCCCAATTTACTCTACAGGAGTATTTCACTCACCATTACACTTGCATTATGACCTCTCTGATATACTTAGGTGAGGTAGTAGACTATGATGTGAAATAGAAGGCATGGAGGATTGATTAGCATGGCATTCAGAAACCCAGGAACAGTAAAGGAAGTGCATTGAAGGGCAATGTTCCCTCAGTCTGGAAGCCATGCTACAAGTCTCCACACTTTGAAGGGCCCCGTCCATTTGATATTTGTCTCCTTTGTCAAATCTTGTGGATTATACCCATTTAAGCTTAGATCTACCTCTCTATCACCAGAACATATTCCTAGGGAATGTATACTCTGTAAAAATGTTGTGGCTTAGAACGAACACTTACCAATTCAAAGGATGTCTGAGCTGGGTTGAGTTTATCTTATTCATTCTGCTGAATTTGGTGCTTGATTACAATTACCGTGTCTCATCTCATTTGGAATAGAAGAAATTGGCCCATGTTATAATTTTGGCTCTCATTGTTTCACTCATTTTCTGCCAAAAGAAAAAGAAGCAGGAATTCTAATTTCAGAAGGTAAACTAGGATCTGGTCACTAAATTTGGAACTGTGCTTTGTTCCTACTGATTTAGGATAAAGAAAAAAACAAATGTAATTACTTTGTATTAGATTCATGTAGCTTCACAGTCCTTAAAGGAGTGCCTGTCAAATACATTAACTAATTTCAAAAATTAGAGTGAAAGAGAGAGGTTAGGAGGGAGTGCCAAACACTTTATTCCTGGAGTTAAACACAGACATTAAGTTCTAATGTGGTCTCTCCCTGGTCCCCTTGGACATTTAGTATCTATGTTCTCTCTAGCACCAGACTTCGACCTCTCTCCAGTGGCCAGATCTTGACCATTGCCTTCCTTAGCTCCTTTTCTTATATGTGGCTGATTTCTGGCTCACTTGAGAGGTACAGAGTGTGAAGGCAACATGGTAGCTCAAATCTATAACTGTAACAGCACCTGCATTTTGATGGTGTCAGCTACAAATGTTACCGGACTGCAGTCAGCAGGAGGAGTGGTTTCTGGCTCCCCTGCAAGTTCCTGTGTCAGTCTTTCCTCAGAAACCTTTTATGTAGCAATGTGCTGCCTGGATCATGGAATGGAACAATGGGTGTGAGCTGTGGGTTGATTGATACCAGGACTCCTCCTCTCACCACAAGTTAGTGGTAGCAGAGCCCCTCTTGTAAATTATGCTTCCTGAATTCTGGAACAGGCCAAAATGGACCAATCAGGTGCAGGATTGAAAAACAGACCAATCAGACTGTGGTGGGGGGCACCTTGAAAGTGAATATAAGGCAGGGTCACAGGGAGCATTAGAATGGGGAACTGATTGGGATTTAGAGTGACCTGGAGGAGCAGAGAAGTAGCAGCCCGGAGGAAGAAGGGGTCCGAAGAGAGGAAGAAGAGCTCCTGCAGAGGAAGAGAAGGAGAAAGGAGGGAAGCCTCCAGTAGCTGCCCTCTGAGGAGGGGAGAGAGACTGAAGGACTTTATAGAGACTGGGACTTAGTCCTGTCTGTGACACTGACTGGAAGGAGCACCAAAGGCCCTGGGCCTGGTGTCTCAAAGAGCTATTTGTTAGTGATATAAACCAACAACTCACAAGAGCTGTAACACTGGAACACCACCTCTGCATGCCCATAGTGGTCATTGCTACTGGACAATGCTGCTTAGAACTGGTGACTGGTGACTGCCAACACTGATGCTGTTCAGATGAAGCAACCAGCCTTTGTGGATACAGAAGCATTCTTGTTTCCCCTGTTTGTAAATAAACCCCATGACTGTTGTTCCTGTAGCCTGAGCTCCCTTGAAATTGTGCATGCAGGTGAGAACCCATAGATAGTGATCTGTATCAGGCACTGTCTTCTGTTAGGCTATAGCCCTTGATTCTGGTTTGTGGCATTTTGGCCTTTAGAGGCTTTTTGGGGGCTCTCTGGTCTCGGGCCCTCCTCTGACCCCTGTCTCAGTCAGAGCCTCCTCTGCCCCCTGTTTCATAAATAAATTAATAGTAAAATCAGTAGTGAATATGGAAAACCTTGAATGAAAATAAAGCATAACAAGGCATTCATAGGGGCCTGCCTCAAGACCAGCTAGCCCTACATGAGGCTAACCAAGAAGTCTGGTATCTACCTGCAGAATTTCAGTCCAGCTCAAGACGAGCCATGCTCTGAAGTAGACAAAAGCCCAGCATATTTGGTGACTAGACAGAAGGCTGATAAGGCTAACACCGAGTGAGATGGGGAATGAGTGGTCAGAATGAGGTGAGAAAGATAGCTAGAGGTGTATTCCCTAGAGTCATAGTGAAATACTAGTTGTATCCCAAAATTAGGGAATTGAAATGGGTGAATCAAAGTGGTATGGTAATTATTTTTGAGCAATCACTGTTGGAACCTGTTACTGAGAAGCGGAGTGATGTCAGAGAGTCTGGTAAGAAGACATTTGCAAAGAATTAGGAAAGATTTGAAACATTCTTTTGATAGTAGTAGTAGCAAATACTGGAATAAGTAGCAAAAAGTGGAATAGGTTCTATATATACTTTGGAGACAGTTATCATCCAGAATCAGAAGTTTAAAATTGTTAGAATCCCAGAGTTTATAACATGTGCTTGACTATGTCACATGCAACTGATCTGTAAATCAGAATGCTAATATTTTTAAGAAGGTAGATAGTTTTACTGATCTATATATAGACTTTCTCTGTATGAAAACAACATGGGAAGCAAAAACTAATCATTTGTGTTTAGTGGAAGGTAGATTAGTGCACATGTAGATTCTACCAGCCTTTGACTCCCTTTTAAAAAAATCATTGAAGGGCTCAGAAGTTCACTTTGGTAGCATATAAAATATGCCATTTGATCACATTAGTCATCTGTTGATTTGGGTATCAGTCCTTTGACTACTCATTTATGACACAATTATCATGACCCTACTAAATCTCAATTCCCAGAATATAATATTCTCATTGTTGACATGTCCCATGTAACATAATATTTTAGTAGCAAATATCTACCTCACACAACATTTTCATTTGAAAATAATATTGGAGAGATAGTTTTTATTTTCTCAATAAAGCATGGTGAATAACAACAAAAACCACAAACATTTTGAGATATGTCTTAAGTTCCAATATAAATAGGTAGAAACTCAGAATCTCATGTAGATATCTTGAAGAGTATTCTGAGTGTTAGCAAAGGGAATGTTGCTGGTACTTAGATGGCTTGTGTTCTGAATATAAGGAAACTGCGTTTTACTAAACTGATTATTTAGGTATTTAATATCCTATCTGTTAGTATATTTCTTTCCCAATTATCTTAAGTAAGATTGGATAGGTTTCGTGCTTAACAAAGAGCCCATACACAATTTTTGTATTTTAAAATAGTAAGAAATGTATTCCTGCCGTAGGCCGAAAATAGTTCCAAATAGATATGGCTCTGAATACTTGAATCTGTAAATGTTACATTATTTAGAAAAAAGAACATTGTAGATGTGATTGAATTAAGGTTATTCAGGTGAACAGATTTTCCTGGATTATCTGGAAAAACAAACCCTAAATTTAGCCATTTGTACACTTACAAGAAGAAGGCAAAAGGAAAGGGAGAGACAGAGAGGATAAAGCTACCAGAAGGCTGACAGTCACCAGAAACTGGAAGCAGCAAGAAACAAATGTTCCTCTGGGGCCTCTGGAAGACATGTGGCCTTGTGCTGGTACAGAATTACTGGTTTAGATCTGTACTACTCATTTCAAACTTCTGGTATCCAGAAGTGTGAAAGAATATATTTCTATTGTTTTATACCACCTGGTTTGTGGTTATTTATTACAACTGCCCCATAAAACTAATAAATGTCCCAAGTTAGTATCCTATCTAATATATCTAATATATAAATTGCTTTATAAGTACGTATCATGATTTGATATAGATTTATGTGTTTTTTATATACCTGTATGTGAACATTAACCACACTATTTACTTTGCCTTCAAAAATGAACTAATATTACCATTCTCTCCTGTTATGGATACTTGATATGTGTGTATGAGAGTATGTGTGTGTGTGTGTGTGTGTGTATGTATCTGTCTGTCTGTCTGTCTCTCTGTCTTTACATGCATACATATAGGGTATTTCTTTGAAAAAAAAAAAGGTATTTTGAAAAAGAAATTTAGTTACTAATTACCAATAACGACAATAATTCACCTATAATATTGATCAAGTTTTATAATAAAGATAGAATAGCTCCATCTTTGCTGAAATGCAATGCTAAAGTAATCTTTTTCAAAAGTTATGAACATGACTCTTATACAATATAAAATGAATGCGTATTAAAATATGTGATGGCTCAGTGTTTTTGCTGTCACCTCATGGATAACTTTAGTCCTTCTTGAGTTTTATTGATTTGGAATTATTTTAAACTCAACTCTGCCTCCCATTTGGTTTTAACCTGTGTTAGTGACTTCCCTCGTGCTGGCAATTTCTCATAGAATCCTTGCTACCTTTCTCTCTGGTGCAGAGCAAATGTGTCTCAATCAAACAAATTTGTGTTGCTATGGACAGGATTCATTTGTATTCCTCCCCAGTAAAGAATCATTTATAGTGCTATCAGTTTTCTACTGGCTAACCTTCTTCTCACAGAACTGTATGTAAACTAGCTTCTCAATAGAAAGTCACACCCCTGTAGAATTAGCTAATCTCTGGAGGGTCAAGTAGACAACACCCAGCACTTTATGGAAAGAATACTCAGTAATCCTTTAGTAAATAGTTTCAAGCAGTATTGATTTATTGTGCTGCCACCTCTGATTAAATATTGACTCTGGGTATCACCACTCACTCTTATCACCAACCTGGTCTATTTGTTTTGGGCTGATTTTCTGACCCACCCATATTAGTAAAAGACATGCAGGATCCTCTGTGATTCAAAATGCTAGTCCAGCATTTTACTGGATCCAGACAGAGTATATCCCATCTGGTCCCAATTCAGAGAACTATAGTATTCCTAACTGCAATTGACCTCTTTCCAAGATAATGGACAATAGGAAAATCCTATTCCCATGTAATATGATATTGGATCTGATAAATTAGTCAGCAATGGTTCAGTATTCTGCAGTGGCATCAGCAGTGCAGCATAGTAACCTACTCATTTTGGAGTAATCAGCAGGTGATGCGTTAGTTGTAGAACGTACAATCATCGTAGGGGCCCCTCTGAGTCTCATAGCTATTAGGGAGTGACAAAGGAAGCTAAGGTTCATTTTTTTGGATGACAGGGAATCAGAACTAAACTCCTGTCAGGTGGACACTACACTGAAATACTGTAGATGACTTTGTGTAATTGTCATATGTTGGGCCAAGAGGTGTATTATACACCAAAGGAAATAAAGATAATTCAATAATAGTTTAAGAAGAGGGTGCTAATTTGTCAATAGAGTGAATGAGTCCCCTAATTAATATATAGACACAATAAGAACAAAGCTTATTTATATATCCTAATGAGTGACAGTATTGGTATTCAAGCTGACATTTTAGGAGATATTGGGCAGATTAGTAATCTTTCCTTGCTTCACTTACTCCACTTACTGCAGAAAATCTCGAGAGGGAATCCAAATTCTGTCTTTTGTATATGCATGGTAGGGAACCATTTGTACTTCTGTTCTATTCTTTTAATCTAGAATATGTGTGTAGGAGAAATAGAAACATAAGTAAGACTATTAGATCAAATGGGTATGTTTTCTAGTGATTGATTAAGCCACAGCAGTTTAAGTTGTTCTTACAGCTATAATCAGAAGGCCACAAAGGTAAAATTCAAATTTACATACTTCTTATAATATTGACATTGGTTTCTTCTTGTTCCTCTTCTCTTCATATTCAAAGTTCCAAATCTCACCTGCCCCCGTGCAATCAGATGATAACTAACTTGAAATATATTCAGTGTAATTATGATTTAAATTTGGAGCTAATAAAACACTGAAAGATAAGTTACCAGAAAAACAGAAACATACTTTATAAACCGATCACTAAAGACTTAAGATTCTGATAGTGTAGAGTGCTATATTGGAGGATCATTAAATTTGCTAGCTAAATAAATACACTTTTGCTGTGATGATGTGATATGTGATAACATCTCAGAATTACATTATCACACAATTAAAATCTCTTAAGATCATTCTTTTTTATTATTAATGTCATTTGATTTTTAGGAAATTTTATTAATAACAAAAATTGAAATATTAAAATAGCTTGATAAATGTAACTGTTTTAAAAGACATACTGATTTATGCCTGATAGGTTTTATCTGCTGTAAACTGTTCCATGAACATCAGTATATTTGTTCCAAATCATGACATTTGGCATCTGCTTGTATAAGAATTCAAAAACTTTTTAAAGTATTATCTTTCATATTGTTGTCGCTAATGCTTGATTTCATATAAGTCAAGTACTTCTGTGTCTATAATCCACAACTCATCAGACGTACTTTAATATATGTGTGAGCCTACCTCAATAGTTATATCCAATTTATTCTTATAATTAACAAAGTTACTTATATTCATTGCAGTATCCAAAACCCAAATTATGTATTAGGTGTTCCTTGATATTCTTCTTTCTTCTTCTTTTTTTTAATTGAGGCTCATTTTTTTATAACATCATATACCTCTTATGTGTACAACATTATAATTTCACATCTCTGTGTACTACAAAGTCTAACTGCTATATATCAAATCACCTTGTCATTAGCTTCCTGCACCCATTTCATTTCCCTTCTCTCTCAGCCAAATCAGTAAAATCAAGTAATGTTTGTTTTTCTCTGTCTGAATTAGTCCACTTAGAATAATACTGGCTATGCCCATCCATGTTGTTGCCAATGGTAAGATTTACATGTCTTTTTTTAATGTCTGGATAATATTTCATTCATATATAGGTATATGTACATATAGGTGTGTCTATATGTACATCTCACATCGTTTATATTCATTTGTTCATCAGTGGATACTTATGTTGTTTTCATATTCAGATATTGTAAATAATGTGTGCTTGTATGATAATTCCAGTATGAAATTTTTTAAAAATCTGTGGTGTTTTCTAATAATGGCTGCACCAATTTACATTTCCATCGACAGAATATGAGAGCTCCCTTTTCTCTACATCCTCTTCAACATTTGTCCTTTCTTGCCTTTTTATAAAAGCTATCCGCACAGGTGTGAGATTTTATTTCATTATGGTTTAGATTTGCAGCTTCATAATGAGTAGTGATATTGAACATCTTTTCCTTTGCCTGTTGACTATCTGTTCACCTTCCTTGGAGAAAAGTTTATTCATTTTGTCTATCCATTTTTAAAATTAGGTTGTTTGGTTTTTTGTTGTTATAAAATTGTATTGATATTCCTAAATTTGTGTAAAAATAAACTTTTACAAATACCATTTAAGAATTTGATAGAAATATTAGAAATATCGTATGTCCAAATTGCCACCAAATTCTCACTTCAGTTAATTTTTAAAGTTGTATTTTGAGATGAATCAGATTTGCATACATTTGGCTATTATGAGTCAATAATACAATCTGATAATCTCAAAACTGAGTTTCTGAACTAGTACTTGATGAAAACATTCAGAACTCAATACAACTGCACTATACCAAGGCTCATTAATGTTAATAAGATCAAATCAAAATGGACAGATATCAGAGCAAGGGAAACTCTCTAATTCCAATGATAGGTAGCCTTGAAAGTATTCTTAATGTTTTGAAGACTTGGGGCAAATATTTGCATACAGACAAATTGAGTATCAATAATCTTCAAGTAGGTTACCTTTGCAAATAAACAGAAATCCATTTTGTTTTTGAACAGTGTATCACTTTCAACTTTTTTTTTTTTTGCCATGTATTTGGAGCTTTTCATCAGCTCATTTATGCATTCATTCAGTATATGTTTTTATGTCCTTATATGCAAATAATTTACTGTCCTTATATTTTAGGTACTTGTTAAAGTTTAAATATAGAATCCATTTATTTTATTCACATAAGTTATGGATTTTTAAAAACAGTTGTTTTCCTCTCTATGTAAAATTACCTCAGTCAAGCAGAAGAGGGAAGAGAGCCTTGGTCCAGTATTCACATGGGAAAAGAGCTGCCAGACTTTGACTTTTATCATTGGATAATAGCTGATCGTTTAGTGTCAAATGTAAATTAAACAGTAAGAATTTTATATTCAAACAGGCATCACAACAAAGTAGAAATGTGACAGACCTAGAAAGGGACATAATAGTAGAGGGCAATATAATAGTTTTTATCAGTTTACATCAAGAAGTGGAAATGTTTATACACATTTTTTTTAATTGTTTATTTTCCTGAGTGAAATCTGTAAAGAGATTCTGTGGGCACAGTTTTCTCAATGATGTTCATGAGGGTATCCTCTAAATTTTCAAAGAATATGATTTAAATAATTTGGTCAGATTGCAAGAAAGTTATAGCATCTGGTTTAAACTCATCTATCATGCATAGTAACATGAATAAATGGAGACATTCATCACTATGCACACAACAGAAATTGTGTTCTCCTATTGATATAATTAAATACTCATAGAAGCCTAAATGCATAATAGCTTCCAGACCCTTTGTTTAATGCCAAAAATCAATGGCTCCGCTTCCAATAAACTCGATAGGCATATGTTCCTAGTCAGAACCATTGTGAACCCTCTCCAGTTTCTAAACATTTATTGCTGGTACTGTAATAATAAACATCTTGCATTTATAAAATGTAATGTTGCTTAGAATTTTTCATTTTTCAAGAATGCAAAGCACACTATCTAATGGCTCTCATATGTCCAGTGTGCCCATGAACAATTTGTCTTCTGAGTGGAGTGTTAATCTGACACCTCAAGGACAGACCTGTTTTCAGAGGGACTCAAAGAAAAGCTAGAAACATTCATAGGCTTCAATAACTACTGAAAATCCTAGTGAACTGTGGCTGGGATTACTCAAAGTTCTGGATCACATTACTTCTTCATGCCATATTCTGTTTAAATAAGAGTTATTAAAGATGCTAGTCGATTATTTTTTGACTTATTGCCAAATATGTACACTAAACACACATTTAATATATGTGCATATATAAAAAAATGAAGCTAATGATGACATTTATGGTCCATTATTTTTTTCTCATCTGGGATCAGAGATGGGTGTGTGATAGTAATGCACTTTCCATTTGTTTAAGCCAGTTCCATGCGATAACCCCACAGCAATGATGGAGGAAGTAAATATAGTCTTAGATCATAAACACTGTGGGGCAGAGCAAAATCCCTCCTTTAAAGAAAAAGCCATGATTTTGAACTCAGGTCAAGGGCAGTACATCAAACATGTGGCCTTTCTTTTTCTTTTTTTTTTTAAATTAATATGTTTTTGGACAAAGTGCTAAGAAAGGCAAGAACAAATGGAATTTTTGTATTGGCAATATTCTGCCTGGAGTAAAAAATGGAGATTCAGCTCATCAATGGAATAAAATATTGCTTATTGTAAAAAAAAGGAAAATTTTACACTAAAACCAAAAAGAAGGCAAAAATATCACATGTGGGTCCATAAAGCTTCCCTTCCTTACCTTATTTGGCATGCATTATTAACTTGTCATTCCCCGGTGACTTAATTGATATTTAAATATCCACACCTATAGCTTGAAATAAACAATGCTCTAGATAGATATGAAGAGAAAAAAAAAAACATGAAAGTGTTATGTACAAATTTTGTTCATTTCATTTTTATGCTTTATTTTAAAAATAAGGTATTTGTCTACCACAATCATCTTAACTATGCATTTTAATACTCTCTCCATATTTCTTGCCCCAAGGAAGTCTGATTAATTGAAATCTTTGAAATAATGGTAACTTTTCAAATGAAAAAAGCACCAAGCCCCTAACATACATCATCATCGTAATTTTTCCCCATTTGATATCCTATAAGATTTTCTACCCGTAAGTATAAAGGCAGCAGTTATGACCTGTATTTAATATGCAAAAGCCCAAAAGAATGTTTAGCTAGAAATAATTTCTCACATGAGGTTAGTATTTTAGACTACTTTTTTTTTATTGCGGTATCAATACTTATTTTATCAATATTTTATTGCAGTATCAATATTTTATTGCGGTATTATTTATTGTTTTTTTTTAACACTGTATGTGATTTAGAGGAATAGAAACACAGCTCCTCAGATGTATGTCACCACCAGTACATTTCAGCTACTAGTATTTCTTTTTTTTTTTTTTTATTAGTTATATTTGACATCATTTGTAGTCCCCAGGGAGTACCCACCACCATTTCACCCGTGCACCATCACCTCAGTCCC
>JAGFMF010012021.1:2337399-2388226 GCA_019455555.1 Galemys pyrenaicus
CTTTTTCTCCACATCCTCACCAGCATTTGACATTGTTGGTTTTTTCAATGTGTGCCATTCTTACTGGTGTGAGGTGGTACCTCATTGTGGTCTTGATTTTCAGCTACTAGTATTTCTACATGAACTATGGTGATTCACCAAACTTCTAACATTCCTGTCCAACTGTAGTAGATGAGAATTCAGTGTTCACATTATGTAGGCTGGGAGTAGCTCTACAGTAAGTCTGCAGAGTGTGTCCATCATGAGAGCAAGGATACATTAAGAGGGAAATTGTCAAGAGTTCATTTCCATTTTTTAAATTCTTTCAAAAACATTTTCCTCTAAAACTCAATTTGATTGGCATGAAAAATTTAAGGCAACTCCAAGCACAACTTCCTGTTTAATAAGGAAACCATGGTTAATGGAGCAAAATTGAGGAAGGTATTCTTTGAGCTAAATATAACTGCAACATTCTTTGCATAGCTTCTCTTATTTTTTTAAAGTAGGTTTTGGCAAAGAATTTTCTAATCATATGAACAAATTCAGAGTGCAGAAGAGCCCATATGAGTACATGTTTATTTGGAAGTTCTCAATGCTCTATAACCTCTTTGCTGAGTTTCTGATGTCTTTCTCTTTACATGCCAAGACATGATTAGTTACAGCCATATGTATCTGTGATCTTTTTAATCATGCAGTCTTCTTATTAGTGAAATATAATGGCTGTGAAGACTCACGAACATGTTTAAGAGTTTGTGAATTCAACTTTAATACCTGATATGTGTTTGCCTATCGCTACCATGCAGTCTGCCTAAAAAAATGAATTTAGAAAGCAAGTTTGTAATATCTTACAATAAAGTTTTGTAACAGAAGTAGATAGTATTTGACATTGAATTCATAGTTTTTTAATTAGTGGATTTTATCTTTCCATAAACTCTGATATTGTGTATATTTTACAAGAATTAAGATTATACTCTATATACTCTTCTAGAGAGTTTAATTTGCTTGAACATATTTCCATGTGAATACATATGTGCAGCATCTCTTTAGTGACCATATAATATTATACTAATTGTTTAAACATTATTTACATCTAGTCTGTTAACAGCTTTTACTTATCAGAAATAATAATGTGATAAAATCCTCATAACATTTGATTTGAATCTCCACTACTTCACTCATTTAGTTCCTTTATATTCATTATTTGATATGTAAATTATGGATCAAAGGGATATATGTGTGTGTATATGTGTGTGTGTGTATAGTGCCAATATTCTCTGTAAATAACCTGCCATGTTAGATTCATATAAGAAGTATAACTTAACTTTTGAGGGGTGTTCATAATATTGGGAAAGGTTAGAAGAATTTCTTTAAAAATCGTATATAAAATTTAGAAATCATTAATAGCTGCTAGTTTTTGTGTTGTCTATACTTACTTTTTGGATATTATAAGACACTTAGGTTTTTTTGTATTTAGATTTTATCTCTCAATCCTGCTCAGACTTAGCTCATCAGCTTTTACCTTAGAAATGGGTAGTGAAATAGTTTTGAAGAAAAGAAACTTTAAATATGGAAGATACGCGGTCTTTTCAGGAGAATGTGCCTACCCTATTTTCACTCATCTGTGAGAAAGTGGCTTATCATTGACTTGATTCTGATTACTCAGAAACTCCAATTCTGATTCATTTTTCACATTCAGTCTCTACAAAGACTTATTGTGGGTTTTATAAACCCATGCCAATTGTGTATCCTTTAAGAAATTAATGATTCCAGTCCAGAGTTAATATGTAACATATATAATAAACTCTTGGGAGTTTGATAATTCTCATATAAGGCAATATATTAAAAATAATGTAAATGAATCATAATCTGTCTTTGTAGTAACCTATTTCATAGGGAAAAAATGAAAGGGAATTGTCATAACAATCAAAATTTTTCTTTCATTTCATTGTGTATTACAAGAAATATATTTAAGTGGATAAACTTAAAGTGGAAGTATATCAGCTCTCCTTCCCTCAAAAAAGTCATACTTGTAATTTAGCAATGAATACCAACAAAACATGAGTAGTAGTGAAGCAATATTATTTTAAAGTACATATTATCACTTATGATTTATCTAGAGAAATAGGAAATAAGGAGGTTGTACAAATAGGATCAATGACAAGAACATCACAGTTTATAATTCTCTGGCTATATAGACTTTGCTATGTATCACTTACATGTGAAGGTGAAATTATCATCTCAGATTTCCACACAAACTTCAAACTTCTACAAGAGAGGGGCATCTATTACTGTATTCTCATTGTCTTTAATTAAGTGGAATAAGAAAGGGTCCCAAGGACTGGTTATACAAATTGCACTAGAGAATGTTACAGATTTTTTTTTTAAATTAACCTTAATTTAACAAATATAGCATAATTTCTGGCTTCAGGTGTTGAAAAGTAAAAAAAAAAAAAAAAAATGAAAGGAAGAAAAAGAAAAACTAGTGGCCCTAGTCCTGGATATTTTTTTCCTGGAAAAGGAGGAGATGGATTGCTGGAAAGAATTCTTGGCATCTGAATGTTTGGAAAACTGTCTAATTCTTTCTTGTCAGTTTCTTTTCAAATTTAGTTGATTTATTTGGAAGACATCACTGTGTGTTCTGCTCTATGACTCAGAGAGGCTAAAACTGACATTAAATATGACTCAGCAAAATAATAAGTTCACACATACATGTCATTACTATTATTAATGCTCAAATCAAGAATGTGATGACTTAGGGAACGAACTCTAGAGAATTATTTCTTGTTTATTTATAGTTACACAATATACTATGCAGTGTTTGATTGTCTAAGCATGTTTCTAATTGTAGTTTTAAAACAAGTTTTAAAAAAAGATTATATAAACCACTAATGAAATCAATACTTTAGGTACAAACATAACATTATTCAGCTTATTTTTCAAAATGTGCTAATGAAGTTTAGTGGTTTAACAACATCAAGCATAACAGCAAGTAAGATTCCTATTCTGTAAAGGTAATTATTATTGATATCAGTGGAGAATTAGTTTTTAAAAAATAAAGTAAAAACTAAATACAATATTGAACATTTTTTTCAATGGTTGCTGAAATATAATTTTAAGTTATATGGTTAGGCTTGAGTATTTACATTTTCATCATATTATATAAGCATTCAAAACCTATACTTGACTATGTGTGCATTTTATATTTCAAATGAAAACCATTGCCTGAATAGACATCATTTGAAGCCTACTCAACTTATTCATAACTGAGATAGTCTCAAGATAGCTTATTTTAAAAATATTGTGTTGAGAAAAAGTAATGATTTATTGCTCTGATAAAATATTGTTTACAATTAATTATGTTTCAATTATATGATGATAAACCATTATGAAGAAACTTAAAATAACACATTGTGTGGTGATGGTTGATAATAACAGCTATACTTTTGTATCTTTGCTTTAACTACCAGAGAACAAAAATATCTTAAATCACTTCAAGAAGTACCGACATAAATTAGTTTCATGATGAGTTTTTATTTATTTTTGTGCTTTATGTTGTATTTTATTTTACTAAAGTAACATTGCTTTACAATACTGCATATGAGTCGGAGGCATAGGTACATCCATCTGAAGGGGTAGGAACCTCTAAGTCATACACAGTGCTGTAAACCAGTGTTACCACAATAAAATTAGTTTTCCTTCTTTCTTAAAATTTCCTCTTTAAACACACAGACTAGGTGGTGTTGCACCTATTATTTTTATTTGCCTGTGTAATATGTAATTTAGAGTATGAATTTCAACCTAGAAATTTCATGATTTTATTTACTTTTTTGACATTTTAATAATTTGTTTTATTAAAATATCATTAATTTTACAAAAATCTGTTTCTGAAACACAGGCTCCTTACTCTTTAAGTGAACATTTCATTGAAGATTTACATTAAAGAAGTCTCTTTTGTTCATTAACAAGACATAGGAAAGATGTATGAAAGAAATGAATCCTGCAATTTGTGGCTGATTCCAAAAGCTTTGAAAATGTGTTTGACACCAAAGGGAAAATTGTTGCATTTGCAATTGTAACTGACTTTTTAGAGGTCAAAGAGATACTTATCAAGAGCTTTTTTTGTTTCACTTAGAGAGATGGCAGTAGTAGTCTGAAGTAGATCACCATGCTAAAAACCTGAAAGAGCTGTCAGTCAAAACACTGGACATTAGTTTAAAGAAGTATTGGTTAAGCTAAAGTATCATCCTTAAATGCATGAGCAGTAGCCCTTCTTTGAAAATGGTCTGGTGTCTCTGGTAACACTATTTGAAGATCTTCAAACATAAAAATACAGGACTTTAAGCAAAGTTCTATTTTGCATAGAATTAAAAATTCAAAAGCCTGTTTAATCTCATAGACATGTTTCAAAATCTTAATACTCAGTAATAATACCAATACCAGTACAAAAATAGAGGAAAATCTCAATTAGATCCTCTCAACCTAATCATTTACCAAAAATCATCTATTTCATCCAATTCAATTTTATTATCAATACCCACACCCAGTAACAATAACTATTCTACCTCTCTTTCTTGCCTTACTTCTAATCTTTTTTTCAAGTTTCAATACCCTACCTTATAAATTTCTGTAGAAAAGATGTCATAATCTGTCTCAGAGTAAATATCTTGGACAATAAATTTAACAATAAATAATCAGTGTTAGGGCATTAAGATAAAGCTTTATCTGGAGATTATAGTTTGCCGACTAGTTTGCCGACTTCTGTGATGGATAATTTCAAAAGACAGTTACTTCACATGCTGTGTATATATATATATATATATATATACACTCTACCTGATATATATATATAGTGTATATATATATATATACCTGATACCTAAGGTCAATTCGATTTCATTTTCTTTAATCTAACACTCTAACTGGTCTTTTAATTGCCTTTTAGAGAATGTAAAATAGAAGTACTGTTTGGGGATTTCTGAGTCTAAATTATGAGAAGCCTTGAAGCTTCTGCCTGGACCTCTTGCCATGCTTGCTCTTATAATGTCCCCTGTAGACATGGTGTCATGAGAAAGCCATGGAGAGGACAATTGCAGTTTCCAGTAGATAACTTCATCAGTTCCTGGCCAACAGTCTGTCAGCAGCCAGCCGTGTGCACGAATAACTTTGGAAATCCAATCTATTCTTTAAATATAAACAATGACAACCACCATCTAACTTTGATTACATGAGAACCCCTAGGCTAGAACTACCCTGCTGAGCCCAGTCAACTAACAGAATTGTGAATGTTGACAATGTTGTTCTTTTAATCCACTCATTAGACTATCAGAAATCACCAGAACAATCATGTGACTTATTTTTTTTAAGATTTATTTATTTATACATACAAGAAGTGAGGTATAGGCCACAGGTGTGGAGGTGAGAGAATTCAACAGAGACAGAGTGGGAAACAGAATAAGCAGATTGAATGAAATGCACTGCTGAGGGGAGCAGCAGGCGAGGCAGGAGTGGTCTGCTGCACTATTGTGGATCCTCTCCCTGGCCAGTAATCATAATTGTTCTACAGTGACTGCAGATGCTTTATAATGTGGTGCTTAACCCTCGTGCCCCCAGGGAGGCCCCTCATGTGACTTATTTTTAATTGTATATTGATATCAGCATTTTTTCTTGAAAGTTGATTACATTGTATTTGCCATCCCATCAAAAATAAATGCTTACTTGTGTGTAAACAGTGCAGTGGACTGCCTTTACAGGTTATTTTTTAAACATATCATTCTCATGTTAATCAGAACTATTATTTTAAACATATATTCTAATATATTTTGTCGCTTATACATAAAGTAATCATTTTAGAAAATTGGTTTTAGATTTGAAATTGATGTGTAATACACCATAATTTTCCCTACTGAAAAAGTAATTAGACTTCCAGTAATCATTTTCATACAGAACTTCTAATTTTCAGAAGTGAATTGCTGACATTAGTGGGGAGTGCCTAAGTAATATATTTTAGGTAGTGACTGTTAGTAAGACAAAGAATATTGAATTTGCCATCACTCAGTCAACAGAAGTGGTTTGCTTAACCACTCCTATTTTTTGATCTATATGAATAGTTGTATCAATGACTTCTGGTAAGTTTGTAATGAAATTACCACAAATATATTGGAATTAAAAATTTTGTACTATTGTATTTCAGTTGAGAATATATGAAATATGAGAAAAATCCATCCAGTGTCTTTAGGCTTTTAATAAGTAACAAGTCTTGGGAACTGTAATTTTAGGTGGTTACTTGCCTATTTCAAAGTCTGAGACAAAGTTAGACATTCCAGGGGAAAAATGCCACAAAGATATTTGTAGTTCTTTTCTTGTCATTTCCTTTTGGTTACATGACAATGAAAAGAAAAAAAACTATATGGTATTTTCCCTTTAATGGCTACAGTGACCTACTGCTCCGCTGTTTATAATTATCCTTAGATATAAAACTAAAACCAAACCTATTTTTTACTTGTAGTAATCATAAACACCCTGATCTAGAAAAATGCAAAATAAAGTAACCCATCAGGTGTAATACAAATTTAGTGAACTTGCTTTCCCCTGAGCATTGGTTTGACCTAAGAATGAGCAAACTTTCGTTAGTCCATTCCAGAGTTCTGAAAAACATGTCAGGCTTGGCTTGTGAAATCAGCAGACACCTCTCTATGCTTCAGCCAAAAAATCCCTGAAGCAGCTCCAGAGAAAGCTGGATGGGAGATTATGATTTGTTTGGACTTTTCACGTTTCACTGTGTGTAGGAAGATACCACTTAAAAAATTGTGTACCTGTATTTGAAGAAGTTTAAATATCTAACAGAACAAATGCTGTGTATATTTGGATGCACTATAAACAAAGGAAAAATAACCCAAGTTAGTAAAGAAATAATATTACAAAAAAGTAAACATATTTACTTATCACCTCAGAATTTAGACTTAATCATAAAATACAGTTTCAAATACACACACATATATAAAAATGGCTAAATTGACATGTATAAAATATGAAGAAAAATTAGCCATCTATAAGTTGAAAACCCTGGAAGTAGTCTGTCCTCAAACTCCATTATCACTGAACGTTGGAGAGTGTATTTTGGCAGAGTTTTTTGACTGATGTCTCAAGGGATGAATTAAACAAGACTTGCACCATATGTAGACATACAAAAATCTTGCTTTGTTGGATACTGCCTTAAACAACATGCTACAGGTCACCCTCATGCTTCTTTCTGTGGGGCTCCCAGGAGTAGAGCAAGTATTTTTCATAAAGCAGATTTTATACCTATTCATAGAGAAGAATATGAGCAAGTCTTAGAGAAGAAATAATTAGAACTGAGAAAGAAGTAGAAACCAGATCTTGGATATCAGAAGCTAAAATATATTTGTGTGCCCAGTGCTCTGAGGCAGTTTTTAATTGGGAGGAACCTTATAGGTGATGGGAAAGGCTTTAGGGTCCAAACTTTAACTCAAGGAATTTCTTTGAACAATAAGTTTCTAGGTGAATTCCTATTTCATAATTCACTTTTTCTACTTTTTGAGAGAAAAAGATAAACTAAGAATTTTAAATGACTGCTTCATAAACTTTAAAATAAACTTAAAACTTGTTCACAGAATGTGTAAATTTAAAATATAGTTAACTCTTGGTATGTATCAATTAATCTGTTGTTATAATTGAATTAATTTGTTGTTATAATTGACGATTTAAATTGCTTGGCTGATCTGTTATAGAGATCCCATGCACTGTGAAGAGACAATAAGATTTCCTAAAAAGAATTTGTAATATCTGGAGCACATATACAATTTCTAAGAGGCTCTGGAGCAGAAAATGGAGAGACAAATTTATAAACAGTCTTCAACGCTGCATATTATTTCCCTGAAACATGCATCTGTCTAGTAAATAACATTTTCTAAGTGAGAGGAAGGATAGTATTAAACTGATATTTCCCTGCTTAAGGGACAGACTTTATCACATTAGTTTTTAATTTGAGGGAGTATTTTTGAGACTCTGAATAAGAAATCTGTAATTTTATTAGGGAGTGTCTTCACCATTCCTATTGATTAATTTTCTCATGTAAAAATATAGAAACATATATGAATATTCTAAATGATATTTTTCAAATTTCTACATTTTATTTTTTGGAATTTCTTACATCACAACTCTGCCCCAGCTTCTTTTCATTTAAAGCCATTTAACTGCTTTGCTTATTTTAAGCATTCAAATGTATTGTTGAAAACTTTAATATTTTAAAATAACTTTTTTAAAAATCAGGTTAACTTAGCTGATTTTTTAGTAATTTTTCATTTCCAAAGGATAAAAAGAAGTGAAGTCTAAGATTGGATTTTGAAAATCATTGGAAAATATGTTGCTTTGTTTTCCTCTTAATGGGACAGATGAACCAATGATGTATTGTCAATTGAAGTTCATTTTTGAAGACTTTCTAACAGTTTGTATACACTTCCATGTGGAAAACTATAGCAACAGGCAGTAAAATGTTACTGCAGATCACTTGAGATTTAGCAAGAGCCTTTTATAATATTAGGTAACCTCCTGGAAATGTGATTCTATTCTACCTTCACTGAGTCAAAGATATGCTGCAAAGATTCAAGTCCCTAGAGATCTGCATGCTGCTATAAACAAAAACCACAATTGTTTTTTGAAACTTACTCCCTCCTTCCTGACAGAAGAGGCAAGCTTTTTTGTTGTTCCTTGTATCTCATACTTAGACTACAAGTAATGGAGTAACACTCTCCAAATAATGTTGGGAAAGGCAGTGTTAAACCACCGCATGCAAAATGGATTTTCCTAATCAAAATGAAAGGTCAAAAGGAGTTGCTTGAATTTAAAGATGTTCTGAGACAACTTATAACTAAAACATGGATTCACATTTTTTAGAAAAATATATAAATATTCACAGAATACTGAACTGATTAAAACCATGTTGCTTTGAAGTTGGAAAATATTTACTCTCCCACTTAACTTGGACAAGTTATTTTACTACCCAGAGACTCATTAACTCATTCTAAGTGAAGATAACATGTCATAGGGTTGTTTAAATTTTCCAACAACCTTTATTTATTAAGTACCTACTATCGTCGGGACAGTTAGTTAGGCTCAACATCAGTTGACAAAAGGAAAATTGTCGACAATGTCACTAGTCAGCAAAGACATATTGTCCTGGCTTATTGGAACATACCTACCAAAGGATATGAGACATCACGCTAAATAAATGAATATAAAATTGAACACATATTCATAATGGTGCCTTTTAAAAAGTGCTTTTTAGGATTTCCCAAAAGAAAAACTTGCGAGAAGAGTGGAAAGGTAATAGGATGCTCCTTTAGTTACCACTTATGCTCCCTCATAGTTTAGCCCAAATGCAGGTTGCACAGGTCAAATGTGAGTTAGAGTGTCTGGCTTAGAGCCAGCGGTCACCCATGTCCATTGCCCAGGTGCCTGACCTCATCTCCATAAGGCCTTGCTAGGCTCCAGCTGTTTAAAATTTCTTCTTGTTTCCTCCATAGAACCTTTGGATTTAACCCTCCTTCATTCTAATAGCCTCCTCTTATATTTCTATGTGGCTCATTCCTTCACAGGCTTTACATTTTCATACAAAAAAACTATTTACCCAGAGAGGCTTTCCCTGGACAACATTTTTAAACTTACAAATCCACCCTTCAATCCAGAGTCACCTGTCTTCCTTATCCTCCTTCCCTATCTTATTTTCCCCTACAGTTCTGAGACCAGGAATTTTCATCTGTTTCACTCACGGCTGTAGTCCCATTGCCTGGGAAAAGCCTACTGCATAGTAGGCCCTCAGAAAGTATCTGTTGATTGAGGGAAGACATATGTAAGAAAGTGATAATTAAGCTAAGAAATGAATAATGACTAGGATTAATGAAAAGTAGGAGAAGATAGTCAAAGAAAATGACATGTGAATAACTCTAGAAATAAGAAAAAAATTGGTATCAGGGGGAACTTAAAGAAGACTCTGGTGAGTGCAAGTTAGGAAAGAGTGAGCTGAGGTGAGGCAGGAGAGGCAGACAGCAACCAGATCCCACATAGACTAAGTTCCACTTAATAAAATATATAATATTTTTAAAGTAATCAACTCACTTAAAATTTGGAAGAAAAAAAAAGAAATATTAAAATAATACATGATTTCAATATAATATATAATATAATATGTTTTCTTTTATCAAAGAAAGAGGCAGGTAGAATAAAAAGTAAGGACATAAAGGAAGGATGGAATTGATCATTGTGAACTCCAGTTTGAAGAATAGGTTCCTGAAATAATGAAGGTAGTAAAGGAAAGGGAGAGGGCAGCAAGAAATGAAGTCAGCGTTTGTGTTTATATTTATTTCATCTCTTTTTATTCTATGTCTATGATCTTTGTTTTTTCCCATTTTTTTAGAAAATTGCTTGTTCACATTTTGTAGTTTGTTAGCTTTCTGTAATCTTGACTTCTTGCAACCTCCCTATGACCTTTCCCTCATGTTAGCCCATCATGAACACAGGTTTCATCCCTCCTGACCCCTCCTCTAACAGCTCTACCAACTGTGATTCTCCTAGCTTTTATGCCTAACGTCTCTTTTGGGTCCATTTTTTGATTCCTCCTTAGCACACACCTGCCTAGAGTGTGCTCAGGGCCTCAGTCCCATGCCTAACTCTGATTTCAATGCTAAGTGGTAGCTGCTCTAGCACAAAGTCAACAGACCATGTTTTATTGCCTATGGACACCAGGGTCATCCAGAGACACCATGCTGTCTGAAGAAATAGGCAAAGATAAAGGCTACCCTGGTCACACCTACTTTTAGAGAACATATCCTGGTTAGTGTCCTCTCCTTTCCTTAGGGATAGCATCTGTGATTTGAAATAGGGTGTTTCTACACAGGGCACAGGAGCACTAGTAGTGGTAGCAGCAGTGGAGGCAGCAGCAGCAGCAGCAACAGCAGCAAACACTTACTAGAACAAGGATTATTTGTCACGCACTGTGCTAAGCATTTGGCTTTAGTCTCAAATATGCACATAATTGTATTTGTTGATTTCAAGGTCAGGGTAGAAAAAGCCAACTGAAACTTCACTTTGCATTTTATCTAAGGACAGAGAAAATAAACCAAACATTATATGTAATCTGAGGGCTAAAGTTTCTCAATTACTGGTTGAAATTGTTGAGTATATTTATACATAAAAAGCATTTGAAAAAGAGATTACATTTTTTCCCCTAAAGTAGTCCTGCCAATATTTTATACAACTTTAGGAAAAGCTTCTTTATAATAAAACCAACTCTCTCATAATGTAGTTCAATGTAGCCCTTTTAAGACATACAATCAATTCTGATTATTCATGGTAGTTGTGTTCTGTTAAGTCATTGTAAAGACTGAATTAATGAATATTGAGCCACTGTTCCTAGGGGAAAATACAGGATTGGGTTCAGATGAAGCTCTGGTCACAAAATTGTCATCAACTGATCAATAGATAATCTTGTTTTAAGTGTATTTTTGTTAAAGATACCTTACCTATTATTATATTTTGAATCATTAACATTGAACTCATAGTCAGTGGCACCATAATTCATGTCTACACAGAGATTATTTATCACACACATTTTCTCCAGAAGGCTCGTATAACCTTTTTAGTGTAGGGTCATGAGACAGCACTTCAGCACTATGCTTGGGGGGCATTTTAAACAACAATATCAGCAACAAACAGCACAAAGCTTTGAAAAATGTGGCACTAAATAGACTACAAAAAAGGGCACTTAATTATATTATGGAAGCTGAATCAAGACAGCAAAGCATCACCTTTTTCAACTTCAGCTGGGAACAAGTATTTCTGGAGACTCAAATTTTCACTGCGTGGTACATGTCTGCCAGTGAGCATGAAAGTTTATTGGGTAACAGGTGCATTTTAGTGTGTAGACAAGTTTGCAAATATGGAGTCCATGAAAAATGTATCCACAAGTAATGAGACTGAACAATAATTGTATCATTTCACTCTCTTGATTAAAAATAGCATGGCCTCTTACTACATTTAGAAAAATATGGCCTGTTTAGCATGGCCTGCACAGCCCATGCCACCCTGCCTATCTTTGTAACTTGTCATGACCAAGTCCTCCTTGTGCTCTATATTCAACACGCTGACTTTCTATCCGTGAATTTCCCCCTCCCAAATCTAGTATTCAGCCCTAGGCTCTTCCTTAGCTCTAAGCCACAGACACATGTATCCAATTCCCTAATGGAAATCTTGGTTCAGGTGTATAAGGAGCAACTCATACTTAATACAACCTAAAGAGAGCTCGTGACATTCTTCCCAATTCTGCTCCTTCATAACTCCTTTGCATCATAGTCAATGTCACCACAATCCATAAAATTCTCTGGACACCTCAACTCTTTCTCATTCTTCTCATGACAGTCTTATTTGCACTTCTGAGACTTGTACACTGCTCTTTCCTCAAGTTGAAACTCCCTGTAAGTGTTATCTTTGAGCCTGTCTCCTTACCTTCAGACCAAATGCCGTGACGACCTTGATTCTAAATGCTATTTCACATCAACAAGCTTATTTTCTTCATTGTGTTTCTCACCATCACAAATTCTTTGATTACTTTTTATATTTATAAGTTATGTTTTTAATTGGCTCTTTCCTTTAGGCTGTATTATCCTAGAAGGTACTGCCTTTTCTCTTTGCCATCTCAGAACACATCTACCATGAAGTTAGCCTTCTGATATCTGTTACTACCTGGTCTTCATTTGAAACATCACCTGCACATTTTTTATGCTCCTTAGCAATTACATTCACTATTCCCTAAGTGTGGACTGGCCAGGCATGAATAATTCATCAGATTTCATCTGAACTATCACTTTCTCAGTGAAACCTTTCCAATAACCCATTCTAAAGTGCTCTCTTATTTCTGAGTATTTGTTCATATGACTATCTGTTTAATTGTATTTAGATCCTGTTTTGTTTGTTTAAAGCCTATTCACTTGTTCAAAACCTTATTCACTAGTGGAGGGATTGTCAAACTATGGTGCATTGATCAAATTCAGACCACTGCTTTTTTTGTAAATAAACCTTTATAGGAACACAGGCACACCTGTTTATGTTGTCTAATTTTGTGCTACAATAATAAAGTTGAGTCTTTACAACAGAGATGACATGGTTGATAAAGCCTAAGATATTTAGTATCTGGACTTTAGTATCTGAACATTGCCTAAGATTATGGGCTCCTGAAGGTCCTTGGTGCTTTCTTTTTCAGTCACCACTGTTTACCAATACCTAACAGAGTACCATGCATACATGGTACTTAGCTATTATTTCTTGAATGATTTAATAGTGGAAAGAATGTGATTGGGATTTTTTTTTTGTATTCAAATATAGTATTTTAACCCAAAAGACACAAAAACACTGATTCAAAAGAATACCTGCACCCCTATGTTTATAGCAGCACTCTTTACAATAGGGAAGACCTGGAAACAAACTAAATGCCCAAAAACAGAGGAGTGGATCGGGAAGCTGTGGTACATATACACGATGGAATACTAGTCAGCAATAAAAAATGAAAAACTAGACGCATTCATAGGAACATGGATGGAACTGGAAGGGATTATGCTCAGCGAAGTAAGTCAGAAGCAAAAGAAAAATACCAGATGGCTCCTCCCCTAGGAAGAATATAAGGGAACCAAATAAAGATCAAGGAAAGGGATAAGAACAACAACAATAATAATAACAACAAGAAAGAAACAAAAATGAAAAGACAAAGACAAACTGGGGACACTTGGTGGGGAGGGAAGAGGGGAAGGGTGGAGGGCAGAAGACGGGAACACGGGGGACTGAGATGATGTTGCATTGGTCTTACGTTGATGGGGAATACATGGGGATTACAATTGATGTCAAATATATGTAAATTTAAAAAATTATATTAAAAAAACAAAAGTTCCATCAATTGGGAAAAAAAAAAACATGGAGTGATTTATTTTATCTTGTATTAAAATACTAAATATAATAAAAACGAATAAATAAAAAAAAACAAATACAGTATTTTATTGTGGACATAATTATTTTTCTATGCATGCTTAATCCTAATTCTTTGAAATGGATTTATTTACCATTATTTCAACATTTTATATAATTTTACGATTACATTAAATCTAGCCAGTAAATATCTAACTATTGCTGCAATGCTAAATATAAAAATCTTAAGTGACTATTTTGGGGCTCTGGATTAAATTCACAGGAAGTACTAGAATATGGTAAATTTAGTTCTTCTTTGTCCCATTGGTGTATATTTATATTTTTGTAAAAATATTTTGGCATGACACTGCTTTAGAGAGTATCTTCACTACTATACTAAATGACCCTCACTCCTAATATATGGAGATACTGTTGTGCCTCTCATGAGGTTAGCTTTCTATTTTTTTTTTGTACTACCTTGAATTTCACCTATTTAAATTTTGTTCAGTTCATTTATTTTGCTTTTCAGTAGGCCAAGTTCATTTTAAATACTGAATCTATCTTCAGTGAGTGGCCCTGTCTTTATTTCCTCCAGAAGATTAGAAAATTTGATAAGCCTATTCTCTATTCCATTTTCCAGATCATTGAAGAAGTATTTAGGTGTCCCAGAACCAAAGATCACCTCTTTGTCTCCACAGGTTGACACTGATTCATCAGTAATCTTTCTCTGGGTATTGAGAGTCATTAACTACACTGACTATTGTTGACTCAAAGTAACAGAGCAGCAGAAAGTGTGCAAGAAAAGTATTTTTCTTTCTGCTTCCCTAAAATAACACAGAAAAGTGAATGATGCTATTTAGAAGTTAAATCTCTTTTGTATTTAGAGAATTATCTTCTGTTTGTGTAGTGAACACTATAAAATGGCATTTATAAACAGTGTGATTAGTTGATCACTGTTGTTTTGTCACAGATCAGTCTCTATTTATTTGCGAGTCTCCTTTGTACTATATTTGTTGTCCTCCATGTTTGAATAATTACTAATTTATCATATGATTCCTTGGAATTTTCTTTTGAGCTCTTATGGTTAGAGACTCAGCACAAGCTACCACCATGACTAGCCAAAGTACTAGAAAAAAGCTTAACTGATAATAATCTTACCTTTAAACTCTTGTGCTTTTCTTAGAAATAAATGTGTTATCAAACATTACTTTGTTTCACGATTCCCCATTTGAGGAACTAAAAATGACTTTTGATTGCTTCCCCAAATTACTATGCCTCCTACTATGCCATTCAGTACTTGCTCCTTATTAGCTTTTATTTTCTTGTCTTTTAGCTTAATTCATGCTTAGTATCCTGATAATCAAGTGTTGCTCACCATTAGCAACATCATTTTATACTAACATCTACTGATAACTTAGAATATACTTTCATCAGTAGTAGCAGTAATTAAACAATGTGTTCATCTTACCAGTGCTAATGGTCATAATTCACAAATTTACTGTAGTATTCCCATAAATGAAATCTTATTGTGCTTGCAACTATTTATGTATTTTCTTTATGATATTATAATCATTTATTGAGATATTATAATCATTTACTGATCTTTATTAGTGATGAATTGTTCATTTGTCTGTGATTTTTTAGTAAATTCTTTGGCTCCTTCAATGACACATTGAGCCAAAAATAAATCCCTGAATACAATGACTAACACTGAAAAAAGTAAAAGAAAATTACTAGTAGTAGTTTTGAAAATCAATAGAATTAAAGGAGAATTTAAAAATAAAGGAAAGTAAATAGGGACACAAAAATAATATCTAATACATTTATACATTTAAAAAGTTAATTAACTAAAGGACAATTAAAAGAAATTCTCATTAACTTAGGTGTAATTTAATTGTCTTTCTTGAGTACAGTTATTAGTGTTTCAGCTTCTGCTTGTAGTCTTGTATATAGCGGATTATTAATTCCTGTTTAATGGAAATTTATCTGATGGCAGTGTAAGTATACATGTTTATATATTTCTAACTCCGTTTTCCTACATTGTTAAGGTTTTCAGGGAAACTGAGAAAGGAGGAAAAACAAAGAAACTTTACAGAATTGATGTGTGTATATAGTATCTATTAAATATTATACTTTGATAGCATGTGGCAATTTTTGAGAATTATTAAAAATTAGTAGATGAGGGAAAGTAGAAGGTACTAAATATATGCATAATGATTTATAAATTTAAAGAATCATGCTGTTGCAAAAGTTATGATTCCTTAAGCAACAACATATTACAATATAAAATTTACAGGGACGTCAATGCTAAACACTTATCAGTACTTAACCTTTCATGAATATTGAAAGTGTTGAAGATTGTAAGAACTGGAATTATCAAGAAACATTTTCTGTAAAAGGAAGTGAAAAGACAAAAAATAAAAAAACATATGGGTAATTAAAGATCTGAGTTTATTTTTATATAAATATGCTATTTCTAAAATAAAGATGTAAGAAACTTCTTTATGAATTTCCTATTTAACATATTATAAAGAGTTTACTAATTTATGATTGACTTGAAGTACTTATTATGATAAAGATTTTCTTCTTGATTATTGCTCTATGAGAATCTGGATTTACTAAATAGGTTGTACTGACTTGTACTTTTCCATCACATAAATAAAATGACACATGTAACATGCCACTGTGAAATGTTAAAGTATTGTAGAATGATTATTTGAACAATGAAAACCAGCTTTCACTCCTCTGATACTTCCTGCCTAAAGGATTTTTAACATTTGCTTTAGTTTTTCAGATTCCTTCAGTCCTCTAAAAAGCAATGTCTAAATATGTATAATCAAAACGTGCTGCAGTAAACTTACACTAAATCATGTGACAAGTTTTAAATCTTGGTGAGAGAAAAAGTCTCTTTTAAATAAGCTTATGGAAATATTCTTGAAGTATGGAAATAAAGTTAGCAATCTTTTTCTCACATGTGCAGGGTTGAAAGTAAAGATTTAACATTCTTGACAGTCAATGCTAATAAGTCAAGCTGCGTATATGCATTTGAATGTGCATAAGTACTAAAATTAGCCATATTAGGAGGCAAAGTAACATGTTTCTGATAACTTGTAGTGTTACCATCTGTCTGTTACCTTCTGTGTGACTCTATTTACTTCTTTGTTTCTCTTATATTGATTTACCATTGTTTTATAAAAGTATATTAGTGATATATACTCACACCCAACCACCACCAAATCTAGTGCCATTTATATTATCAAATTGACTCCTCCCATAATTCTTCCATCCTGTTTTCCCTTTCCCTCTGGTAGCCCACTGTTTTGTTGTTAGAGTCTAAAAGATATTTTTATCAAGTTCTGTTCACTTTCTTTTTTTTTTTTTATACCCCATATGAAAAACTGCCCAGTAATTTTCTTTTTCTGACTTTGGATTAATATAATCACCGAAAGTTCCATCCTTGCTGTTGCAAAAGACAGGTTTTCATCTTTTTAAATTACTGAATTTTTCAGTTACTTAGCCTCAGTTTCCTCATTTGTAAGAATGATTAAGAGTAGTAACTAATTCATAGAATTGCTACAAGGAATAAATGAACTAGTACTTGTAAATATTTTACCACAATAATTTTCGAACTGATGTAGCAAGTTATGATACATGTGGTGACTAAAGACAAAAGAAATAAATTTTTCTCATAATCCTGGAGTCCAGAGTTCAAAATTAGGGTGTTCACAGGATTGATGTAGTCTGAATCTTTGAAGAGAAAGCTCCATCACTCTCTCCTAGATTCTGGTGATTACCACAATTCCTAGCATTCTTTGGCATGCATACCCACCACCAATCTTCTCTGTCTTCATCTGGCATTCTTCACTGTGTCTCTCTGTATCCTTTCTTCTTTTTATAATGATACCAGTCAATGGACTAGGAACCAACTCTAATTTCCAAGATGATCTCATTTCAAGTTCCTTAGTTATACTACTTCTCCAAAGACCCACAGTCCAAAGCTTTTGATCAACACATATTTTTGGAAAAATCTATACAAGATACAAGAAAATCATTACAAATACTAAAAACAGGGTTGGCTGAATAACTAATATCAACAGAATAAATAATGGAACAATTTGAATAAATACTAGAAGGAAGGTAGACATAAATTATGTGAGTTATGTCTAGTATATGATTTGTATAATCATTCCTAAAATAATGCAGTTCTCATTTGATCCTTAATGTCCCTTTATTACTTACAATACAAATCACTAATCACATGTTACTAAACAGCACCACTTCTTTATCAGTTACTTCATAGACACAGCATCCCAATTCTATGTAATGAATATCACATATTCATTAATTTATAAAGTCAACACTTCACAAAATTCAACTTAAAATGTCTCCTTCCCCAAGTACTTCTAGTTCTTCGAAATACCATGTATAGTCCAAGTCAATAAAATGACTATAGCAACCATTCTTTACCATTTGGAAATATTACATAAACAAAGATAGCTGGGTGAACACTTCTGGATGTGTATTTTAAAAGGGACTGGACAACTGGTGTAGGTTCCTTTTTGTTTCTTCTATCCTGCTTTTGTCATAATTATAACTCCAGCTATATATTTTGTGACCTTGAAAATGACTTCAATTGACTAAGAATGGTAGGGCAGAGGGAAAGATTCTGACTCTTATTGGATTGAAAACTGGTGCCATACAAGACTTGGAATGCTACTTTTGTATTTCTGCTACTTGCTCAAAGAGCATACATTCAATAAGAATTGATCTTTTTGAATCCACTATTGTTTTCTGTCACTTGCCAAGTTTTCACTAACATCCTTCATTACTAATTATGAAATTTTGTTGCTTCTAGGTTTAACATTTTTTTGAAACCAAGTTTCTTTCGCTTTTTAGCACTGTTATTAACCAAATCCTTTGGTCATCTTAAAATATTAAATTCAGTAAGCTTTTTGCAGTGCTGATAAATACCAGGAGAAATACTAAGATGTATAAACAGAAAATATTTATGAGATCTGTACTAGAATTCAGTCATGATGTTAGAAATTGCAGATATGGGAAAGGGTATTGATTACCAACCACAAGTTTATATTCACTCAATTATATAAAGTCCCAATCTAGTGATTTTATCATATTTAAAGTTCACAAATGGGGGTTGGGATCTTATTTTTTGATGAGGTTTGGGAAGTTAAATTACTATTAAGTGACAGAATGAGGATTTAAGTCCAAGACTTTTTCAGTCCCTCACCGCTGAACCACAAGCACATGGCATAAACATAGGGTAGAAATGGGAATGGAATGTAAGGAGCATCAGTGTATATTAATCTACAGGGATAGTCCTATGCAGAGAGAAAAGTGATGATCAAATGAGAAATGTAGGTCAGTGCCTGAGTTATTGCAGCCGATTCAAAGGCTGTCTTGCCTTTTGCTAATCCCTTGCAATTAATCTTTCCAAAACATATTTATCATGCCAGAAAACTTCCAACAATGTTTCTTTGTTCTATATAATCTTGCTCCTCCCAAATTTCTTCTCAATTCCCAAATCCAAAGCCTCTGTTTGACAGATTGGTTTTGTCATCCTTTCTGAACCACGCAATATCCTATGAATTCATGAAACCCACATTGAGCTCTCATTTTTCTAACCTTTTATTAAATTTATTGTCTATATCATTCTTTCTGGACATAAAATCTCATTTAATTTATTATGAGAGTATGTGTATGTATTTTCACTTCAAATGGTTGTAACTTGTCTTAGGGGTCCCACATTAAGTTTTGCTTTGCTTCTCTATGAAGTCTGCATCAGCTGACAAGATATGTCTGTTACTTGTTGAACTGTGTTAAAATAGACCATTTTTAATTGCTAAGCAAATTAAGACAAATCTTGATGGAAGTAAAAATATTTTTTCTTTGTTCAATATTTTTAGCTTTTGGATTCAGTGACTCACAAGTATTGTTCAATAAACTTGCATTATTTTTTAGCATCAGCCTAAGCAAAATTGTAGAGTTGGTATAACTATATTTTAGACTGCTTCATTTAATTTAAGTTTATCTCTGCCCCTCTGACCTCGCTTCAATAATTGCCAAATTTTGTTTTCATCAAGATGTATCTTCTTCTAAGAATAGTTTTTTTTAACTCTTTGTGAAATGACCTAGAACCTTTTGATGATTTGTATACCATAGTTGACACACAAAACTGTATTCCCCAAGAAAATTCTTCTGTGATACACCTTGTAATATGAAAGTTGTACAATATTAGCTTTCCAGTGATGACTAGCTGATGTTCTAAACTAATGCAAAGGATAAAGAATAATTTAAGACATTCTGAGTAGTAACTGTTATCTTCCTCATGGATCATTAGCTTTTCTATCAGCGTAAACCTTTTGGTGAGAATATTTTTGAGTTAGGCAAGAAGGGCATTTTAGAGAGAATATTTAAGATTTCATAGTGGGAGAAAATGACCAGCATTGGGAAATAAAATAAGTCATAGAATTAAAAAAAAAAAGCATATATAGCCACATACAAAGTGTTGTCCCTAAATAACTGTTCATAGAAATAGTTCATCTGCTTTAGAACTATGTAGTTCTCTCCTATTATGGTTCCCCTATACTAGTAAAAAGATATGATAAAGTTAATAGAATACTGACCATTTTGAACATGTGTTCTTTTTTCTACTTAATGTAAGATATATTTTGGAAATAGTGAATTAAAAATCACAAAAAAATAGCACTTTTTTTCTTCTATAGCTAGTGGGTTAACAAAAACCATTTTTCCCTATTGTATTCACCTACACCATGATAGGGGAAAAAAAAAACAACACATGTATGCTTTCTGTGTTTCATATTTTCAGGTAACAAGGTCCCGTATTGAAGTTATGCCTGAGAAAAATATAAAGATATGGAGTATTTTTGATACTGTATGATGCATATTTACATTTAAGAGTGGAAGCAGGGTTTTGTTTGTTTTTGAGAAATGCTGATTGCCTACTCTGATTCAGTGTGAGTTTTTTATTATATTAAATGAGAGATAAATAGTTTGGAACTCAAATTTTTCTCCTTTTGGGCCTTAAAATATTCCCTACCTGAGATACAGGGTTAACAATGTATAAAATCTTGAGCCAGATAATTAAAAATACCATGGATTTTGGTTCCACTGACATAATATTGGAAATATTTGAACACATATCAAACAGAAATATTTGTACACCATTTTTAAGAAAATATTTTGTTAGTCACAGGCAAACTTTAACCTAATTTACTTAGTCAATTAAAGACAGTTAAGATAATTGCTCACCTATATATCTAAAGATAATAGTTTGTAAGCATATATATGTCAGTACAATCTGACATATAATGTAAGACTACACTATTATTGAAATCCAGAGATTTCTTTTTTTTTTTTTTAAAGATTTATTTATTTATGCAAACAAGAGCTGGGGGTACAGGCCAGAATCGCAGGAGGTGAGAGGCTTCACCAGAGACAGAGTGGGGAGCAGAACAGGCAGACTGAAACACACTGCTGAGGGGAGCAGCGGGCGAGGCAGGAGAGGTCTGCAACGCCATGTGGGTCCCCTCCCAGGCCTGAGGCAGGGATTGAACTCGTGCTGCAGTGGCTGCGGTTTGCTTCATAGTGAGTTGCTTAACCCACTGCACCACCAGGGAGGCCCATAGAGATTTCTTATTTTTTGAAAATTTTAATATTAAATGTGCCTCCTTATTTAAATAAGAAATTTAAGTATAACTTTATTTTTTTATTCATTTTTCCTGTCTTGTGTACACAATTGAAATGAGTGGGTTTTTCTTCTTTCTTTATGCTAAATAATATGCTTTTACTGCTTCTATCAGAAGAAATAGGCTTCTATCAGAAGAAATGAAGCATTTGTTCAACGGAAGATAAGATATGAAAGGGAGACTAAGAGAGTACTAATCAAACAATAGGGTTTGGCTAATTTTTGGAAATATTTCTTTTACTTCCACTGATTTGCTACAAATCTATTAGCAAAATTCAGAAACATTTCCTCAAATTTTTTAATTAGATAAAATATTGCAATAAATTATTTAAAAAATATATGCTGTTAGGGAATTCTTAACATCACTGGCCCTTTTAACCCTTAGTGGAAATTCTACAATAGACAGGGCTATATTTCTTATTACCTGCTTGGACACACAAAACTAGAATCTTTAATTATAAATTATAACCATCCAGAGTGATGCGCTCATTTCAAAATCACCTATAAAAGAAAATGATAATTATTCTATACAGAATAAACACTATGCTTGTAGCAGCTAGGAAGGGCGACACAGGAGCAAGGTTCGGGATGGTTCTGGGCAGACGGGTCAGGAAAGGAGAGTCTTGGAACCCTCGGTGGCTTTTCATGCTTTATTGAGTAGAGGTGGCCAGGTACATGGCAGGCCTCCCAACCCCCGGCCCATCTCACCCTCTTGGCTGCTGTGCCGCTGCTGCTCGTCAGTACTCTCGGTCCTGTTGGTCCTGTCGGTGCTGTTGGTTGGTCTTGGCATCCTCATGATACCTCCCATTTAAGCCCGTGTCCCAACTCAGGTGCGTCCACTTGCGCATGCCCAGCCTGGAATGCTCACAGCACCACAGGTGTCCATCATCACAGTGGTGGGAGGGTGGAAAGACCTGATCATTCTCTGACCCTACAATGCTCCATAGAGACCATGTGGCACGATGAAGATTTTTAGAGTCCAATCCAATGCTTGCTTGAAAAGAGCAAAGGCATACCATGTATGATTCAAAGATACAAGATCACCCCTCTTTAGATGTATGCTTCCACACCACCCCACCAAGCCACACAGAGTCCTCTGCTTCAGTCCATCACGCTCCCTTTTCCCTTTGCTCTACACCTTCTCCTCCCACTCTGGCAGCCTCAGTTTCACAGTCAAATTTCTAGGGTTTATTTTTGGTAGGTTTTATTAGACTCTGTTTTGTTTATCTGTATCCCACATCTGAGAGAAACCCCATTTTAAAAAAAAATGCCCAATTGCAGAATGTCAATCTGCCTGACAGTGTAAATCTCCTTAGAGCAATTTAATTCAGATTAAAAAGATAACCTTGGCTTATATGGCAGGATGAGGGATCTGTTTCAAATCCATCACATTAACACTATCAATAACCCACTATGACCCATGATTGAGTAGTTTTAATTAAATTCAGTTAGGGTGTTGGGGGAAGGGGGCTTCATTTAATCCTTCATTAATAGTTAAAGTGACTATTATAAATATCTCTATAACTTTCATAGCTTAAGCATCTTTCATTTTTTTTATTGAATTTATTGTTTGCCTTGCTACAGAGCAATACCATTTGGGGAACTCTGGTTCCCAGGAGCTTTAATGCTACCCCACTTCCAGATCTATAAAACAGAGGCCTGCTGTTTTAATCACGCCTCTCTCTCTCTCAACGTTGTTTGCGCCCTGGTACAACCCATCTGCCTTGAATCTAGTGCTCCACTGGGGCTGCACACATCTGCCAGCCAGACTACCTTCGTACACAATTACTCAATCCACCGTAAGGCTCTTTAATAGGAAACAAGTGTGACAACGGCAAGCCTCTTTTTTTCCTCCTCCCTCTTAAACCACAGAGTCAAATAGCTCTAATAGAGATGAAGCTTGATAGATCCGCCCAGGTGTAGGTGAAATGGTAGAGCCTCAGGGGTAATAGATGCTGTGCTCTCACGCTGAAGTTTAGCACTTTGTCCTGACCGGCTCTCTAGCAGCAGTGCGATGGGCTGCTCCTTGTACAGTTACAAAGTCAACATGCCTCTTGCCGCTCACATTTATGCCTAATCCGGAGGGCAACCTGAAGCTAGGTAAGGACAGAAGGACCACCTTTCACTTCAGCGCGCGGACAAAGGACAGCAAATGCAGTAAGTGGAAAATTTATCTTTCCTTCTTTTACTTGGGAATTCATTAAGGATGTTTACTATCAGGGAATCCTCCGAAGACTGCAAAAGTGAACTAGCAAAAAGCCTGTGTTCATAACCCTGTGGGTTTCCTCCGGTTTCATTTTGCACAGTGCCTTGGCACTGTCACTAAAGCTTAAATACTCTGCGAGTGACTTCCTCATTCAGAAGGTCTCAGAACTAAAATGTGGTGCTAATAATATTGCTAATTCAGTCCTGTGGTCTGGCATATTATGATCCGCTATTTTTGCGTGAAGAAACCCTTTATTACTGTCAGAAATGATGGTGGCAAGTGTTTTGTCACAGTTCTGAGAGAGAATATATCTTTGAGGAACGCATCCTCTTCTTGAAATTGGATTTCAACTTTACTGATAACTGACTTCTTACATCTCAATTCATATATTAATGAGTAACTGGCTTGTAATTTTTGCTTAAGAAATCTGTTCTGTAGCTCCATCTCTTACCTAAATAAAAACTCTAAAGACAGTACTAGGTTGTGGTAGCAATGACATAGATAATGAATTTTTAAAACAAATAAAACAAAACAAAAGGTCATTTGTCTAATAGCATAAGAAAAAATATTAAAACCAGATGTAGGAAATCTCAACTTTGACTTTTTGGTCTTTCATGCTTGGTTTAAAGCAGCCTTCACATTGCGTTTACTTTGCATTTACAACTTTAGATTCACCATTAAACTATGTTTGAACTTGAAGTTCAGATTTGATCTAAGTACAGCCCTGTTCCTTGAGCCCCCTACTCTGATTTTTAGTTGGCTATGGGGAATCTTTTTACTACTACATCATATATTCTGAATTGTGTTAACAAGCTCACTGTGGTGGACTTTTTCAGGTGGAATGTCAGCCAGTGTGAAAGAATGTGTTGCTGTTCAAATGTATGATGTTCCATGTAAGACGTAAACACATGAGACATAATCCCTGACAAAGGTTCCACTCACTTTCTAAATTCAATCCATCAAGTGTTACACAAAGATGATCATATTGAAAAAGCATGAAATGAAAACTGTCAACATGTCCTATCTATTTGTAGTTGCTTGAGGTTTTATTTATTGTTTTTAATTTAGTCATTTTTTTTATTTGAAACATTAGTCGAGAAGGCATTGTCATCTCAAAAGACAATGCACATATACACGGTACATAGACAGGCAAAATTAAATAAAACTGTTGCATTGTTTAAATGATTCCCCACTGGCCAATGTTTTGTTTATGTTTTCCAACTATTATAGATGGACATCATTGAAATTGAGGGTTTAAAAGCCATGACAGTAGAATCCTGATGACTCCTTTGTGTATATTCAGAAGTGATTTAGCTTGGATAAAGTTGCTGCTATGAGAGGTTTAATTAATTACCGCTAGCTAAATATATTTCTTCAAGAATTGCATTTGACATCACTGATGGTGGAAAAAACACATTCTAAAAGTCATTCTTCATGAAATACTTTAACTGACAATTGTTGGCAGTGAATAGCGGTCAATGTCTACCCCCTACAGGGAGAGAATCTAATTTCACTATGCCTTCCTCAGTACATGAATACCGTGGAGTACAGTTCACACATATGAATGCTGTAACCGTGTCAAGGACTCCAACGAGTGCCCCTTAATGAAAAGGTCAGCCCTGTGATTAATAGGAAGCCAGTTTCAAAGGCTGGACCTCACTTTAGTACTGCATTTAGACTTGTTTCTTCTTGATTTACCTTATTTGCCTTTCAAAGTGTAATAAAAATCAAGTGACCTATAGTGCACTTTCTAAACACATGGTGGTTGGTTTTCTAGAATAACAACACATTGGTTAATGCATTTGCTTCAATTAAAAAAAATAGTATTTTGTAAAAAAAAAAAAAAATTAGTCAAGCCAGTTATTAAAGGCACAGAATGATGAATGAGAATTTGACTCTTTATCCATAATATAATATATAGCCTGTGCTTAAATTTCAGTTAATTTAATAAACTTGGAGGTATTATGGGGTTGAGGACAGAGTATAGAAGAAGGGGTTTATATTTTAGCTAAGATTTATTATGTCTGAATGTTAGCTGGATGCTTGCTAGTAAATATATACTGGTAACTCATTCAAATGATGATTTTTTTTTCACTAATGGTGAAACTAAAGAAAAATATAGCTAAGTGCAGTTGAAGACACTAATTATAAGCAGAAAGGAATTTACTAAAAAGTAATTTAGTCATCAAAACTTGATAATGGTAATTTTGTTATAACCATTTTAACCAGAATATTGGTAAGTCTGATTTAAATTGAAAAAATACCTTTTACTGGAATTATATTTTACTCATAATTATGACAAGTGTTCCTGGTCATTTAGGCAATTCATAAATGCATTCCTTTATTTTCTCATATGTATGTGTTGTGTGTCCCTGTGCTAATATATATATATTTTTCAAATAAGATTATAAAATGAGTAATCATACAATCGAAACAATGGAAGTGTATATAGTTATTGAACATGGAAATTGTCATATTCCCAGAGGAAAATTCTTGGACAATTCACAAAACTCATCTTGTTCTGAAGGCTAATCTTTTTCAAATAACTTTTCTTTTTTATTCCTGAACCAACACTTGTATGATTTAATTACTCCATTTTCTTGTATAATAATGTAACTACATTTCATATAAAAATTGAAATTATGGAGAAACACACAGTCTAATTTCGAAGGCCAGTCAAGGAGACAACATTGTCAACTCTACAACAGGCACCTTGCTTCCTAGTTCCTAGATGCCCTCCCACATTGTCAGTGACACTCAGGCTCCAGGTACTTTTTTTTTTTTAGATTTTATTTATTTATGCTTACAAGAACTGGGTTGTCGGCCAGATATTCAGGGTGGGAGGTGTGAGAGGATTCCCTAGAGACAGATTCAGGAGCAGAACAGGGGGAGCTACTGAAATACACTGCTGGGGGGAGCAACGGGTGAGGCAGGAGAGGTCTGCTGTGCCATGTGGGTCCCCTCCCTGAACGGGGATCAAACTCCTGCTGTAGTGGCTGCTGATAGCTTCATAGTGCTGAGACTTAACTCTTTGTGCCACTAGGGAGGCCCTCTCCAGGTACTCTTCTATTTAAGGCTCCACATTTGCTCAGAATTGGAATTAATCAAGAGCTTTAAAATATGGTCCTAATGAATAACAATAGTGGGACACTACAAGGAGCCAGAGCAACTACAACCCCCTGAGCATCGTGGACCCTTAATTAATGTGATCCTTATAGCCCAATGAATTGAATGGTATTTCTATATCCCTTTATAAATGTGAAAACACCATCCTTGAGATGCTTACCTAGAGTTTCATAACTAGTAATTGTATTCAAATTAACTATGCCTGAGCACAGATAACTTCTCCAACCAGTACTACACTGTTCTCTGACAGTACTTTATTTCTAACAACTTTATCAGGAACCCTTGAATTCTGAAAGGAATTCATAAATAAAAATGGATGGAATTATTAGTACAGCAAACTATACAGAGTTAAATGCAAATGCTAATGAACAGCACTTAATATCATTTTGTGATTATTTAACACTTATAAGGTGTACTAAATTCCTGAGATTTTATACTAGAAATAAAATGAAGAGTCATATAATTTATTTCATATCACTTCATATCTGGGGAAGTTGTTTCTTCAACAGTTGCCAAACTTCCTTTCCTATAAATATTAGGTATCTGAGAAGAGTTTATCTCCTCAGGATATATCCAGGCAAGCTGCTGAGGTTAACAGCAGTGACTAATCACAATGACCTCTCAGTAAGAGTTCACTTAAACAAATTTCCACCTCCAAAGCAATGAAGAAAACTAGTCTCAGTTATGTACCATCAAAGATTTCCAGGCCTCGTTTATTCAATTGAACTATGAGGATATTTATTTAAAAAATAGAAAGTTAATTGAATTTTCCTTTGTCTTTGAATATATTTAATCATGTAGATATAGTCTAGAAAACACCTATTTGAAAGATTTCATCTCAAATAAATATTTTCCTAGCATCCGCATCTGTGGTATGTCTGTTTGCTGAAACATTTCTCCCCAAGATAGCCAGTCATTAGTCAGTATGATTGAAAACATTCTTTGTGTAGAGATCAGAAACAAAATAATTACCATAAAACTTCGTATTTTATAATTTAGTTGTTATTATAGGTTACTGTATCTTCTCTAAGATAAAGATAGAGTATTTAGTTAGGAGGGAATTTTAAACAACTTCTTTAAAGGCCAAATTATTATCGTTTCTAGCTAAGACATCAAATAGATTTTTATAAATACAAGCATATTTATTATGCAAGGGAAATAAAGTGAAAAGGAAATCACTTCAAAATTTCAGGATTCCCAACCCATTTTCCCTAAAAAGTGTATATTTATAAATGTTACTATAATTCTCACATATCCTTTGGTTTTAATGAAAGATATTTGATAAAGATACTTAACCGTGGTTGTCACTTATAAAACCCCAGATTATTCCCATGCAAAAACAGAGACAGGATCAAATAATATTTTCAAACTAATCCGAAGATCCTGGAAGAATTAATCTATGGTGACAGGATCTGAAAGCTCTAAATACCTTGAGGATTGATGATTAGTTAAAAACAGTGGTCAAAGACTTCCTCTATCAATATCATTACTCAAAGAGAGCAACAGGTTAGTTCCTTAAAGTTAATCTTATCCTCATAAATCCTGTTTGAATTACTCAGAAACTACTTCATTTTCATTTGTAGACTCTTCTTAAGTGGAAGACTCACCCCATATATACCCCTACCCCCTTCTCTGTACCCCCTCTTCCCCTCCCCCCTTTTCTGATCGCTCCCAAGCCTTCCACCAGTCCCCAGTCTACAATAAATTCTTATGCTGTTTACTTATGGCTCATGTTCCAGGGAACATTGTAGAATTATACATTGTGCTGGTGGACACTTCTACCCACATCTGGTCATTGACTGTCTCTACTCACTTCCACAGTTTTATATATTCTAAATCCCGTGCCAGTTGTTGACGACGACTCAACTCATAGTACTTCCTTTGCATGGAGCTCTCTTGTTCCCAGTTTCCCTACATACCTCAGGCTCCTGGAGACCTTGGGTCTATTTCTGCAATCAATATCCACTAGTTCCTATTTTCTACCATTTCTTAATATTAAGTATTCTTTTCATTTTAGGTTGAATAAAACCTATAACTTATTTTGAGCAGGATATGAATTTTTAATTTTGTTATGAAGTGCATTTTACTGTATAAGTTCAGAAAAAAAAAAACTGCAGGTGTGTCAGACTCAGTAATTCAAAGAGGCATCTAACTGTCAACTTTATTTCATTTTGATCCTTAATATTGAACAGTCTGAATGAAAAGCAGAGAGGAATGATTAGTGTTCTTTTTTTAACCTTGCTTCTGACTAGCCGTGCTGATAATGCTTGAATTTCACATGCTAGAAAATAACTTTCTTGATTAATAGTACCTACCTTAGTCACCCTAGAATATATTTTCCCTACATAATATACATGCTTTTGTACTTGGCATTTATAAGTTTATTTCACTGAATTACAAATCTGAAATTTTTTTGTATGTGGAGTATTGAATATGATGGCAAAACATAATAGTTCAGGATCTCTTTGAGAATTACTAGTTTGTTTTTAAAATGTGGAAAAATATCCACTCTGCAACATTTATGTATACAATATAAGGTATTTTCTGGCAAGGAACCACAATGGAGTGGCTAGGCAGTTATACATGAAAGTATTTATACATGAAAGAATTCTTGCAATGCTCTTTGTCTAGTTGCTTACAACTTTGGGAGATTAACAGCAGAAAAAAAATGTAAGAAAGACATAAGCCATGTTACATGCAAGATTCACCAATTTTTAAAGGTTTTAGCATATACACAGGAGGAAATACTTGATATAATTTGTTATTTAATATAACATTTTCTCTCATTAAATATGTTTCAGTGATACATAAATTTATCTGCTCTTACGTACCATAAAGATGAGTTTAGTTTTTCTTGGAATACACTTCCAAATATTTTTTCCAATTTGAAAACTTAATAAAGGGTTCATATATGATTATTGCTCTTCACTGATAGACTGTTCCCTGCCCCATTTGAACAACTGCAGAATGAAACGAAGTTAATGATGACAACACACAATCTTTAGCATTTGAATGTGAGTCTACAATATTGAACCCTTGAATTACATTTGAATCTCAGTCAATGCTGGTCTGATGCATAGTGAAGAAGAGGAATATTGTTAGAACAAGGAGTGATAGCGTGCAATTGAAGTGTGCCAAGGAACTCTATATTGTTAAGGGATACAAACTCTAAAAGAGATTTAGCCATTATGACCTTTTAGTGTGAACATTTTTTTAATTGAATTGGTGTTGGTGTGCAGAGAGCAAAAGAGAAGAAAGGTTTTCAGATAATATTTTCCCTATAAAGCTCACAAAATTATCCCCTTTTGGGGAAATGCCCAGCCAAACAGGGGTTCTGAGGCCAAAAAGCTTGCACAATCTAAGGTATTTTCTGGCAAGGAACCATACTGAAGTAGCTAGGCAGATTCCAGAGGGTTGGGATGAAAGGAGAGAGTCAAAAACTCAAAATATACCATATAATCAAGATAATATAATAAAGATAAAAATGCCCATTTTCTCTGCCAAGACCAGCCTCCCCATATATCTCAGGCATATGTATCTTCCAAGCATCTCTTCTAAGTACCTACACTTGGAAGTGCCTACACTTTTCTCTCCTCCAAGTCCCCTTCCTCCTATGTTCCATCTTCCCTTTTATATTCACCTTACTCCAACCCTGCTATCCTCCCACTCAGGAAGTCTGCGTCATGGTATGCTAGGACTTGTAGTCCCAGACACCTGCAAGTAAATGTGGGTAGGAGAAATCATGGCCAATCAGTGCTCTGAAATTCTTCTTTCCTTTTCATGGAGATGTCTCTGTAACAGGAAGGATATCTTAAAATTCCCATAAAATATTGACAGGTGTCATCTTTCTCTCAACTACCTCATGAGACAATGAACTAAAACTTTTATTTCCTCTATTTAACTAGTGCTAAAATCATGTTTTGTGAAAACCAATATTGTGACCAAATATTTTAGTAAGATTAGCTTATGTAAAAATACTTCCAGTTCCTTTAAGATATAAAAGCAAGGCTATGTGGGTGAGTATAGAAAAGAAATACTAAATCCATAGCCCCTATGTATGTTCTGGGTTTACATTATCTTAATTATTATATTACTAGGCAAATATAGATTTATAATTTCTATTTTATAGATGAGCAATGTCTTATAGTCTGTTTTATTAATAACATTAATATACTTTCAGCATTAATAACATAAAAATACTTTTCAGCAGTCATATAGCTAGGGCTACAAGGGATCCAGGAGAGGAGCAAAGGGTGAAGAAAACCCAGTCCTTCACAGAGTGAAGGATTATGGTTACCTTTGTGGTAAATGTCAATTAAAAAATACAAAAATGTTTTTTCAAGTGACCATTATAGTATTGAAAACAGTAATGTATTCAAACATGCCAAGATGTCCATGTGCAGTGTAGACTTTGGGTAAAACTATTTTATTATTATTCCAGTTCCTTGGACTAGCATTGAGAGACTCAAATTCTTTCAAAACTCCATGTAGCTCAAAAATGAACCTTTATCCTATATAAGAATCATTCCTCAAAAAAGCATTAGTATTGCCATTATATTTTGATTCAAGAAAATATAAGAAATGGGTTTGATATCAAATAATATCATTTCTTTTGGGAAATCATTTTCTTTTGGCAATTTTAGGAGACCACAAGCTCTATAGATACATTTTTATATGAAGTTTTGTCTTTACATCATGCTTTAGGTATATTTATTAATTATTAATTTGGGCATGAAAAAATTCATTAACCAATGTGAATAAATCCTGTATTTAGGATGATTTCTATTATATATTCCATGGTAATAACTTTAATATTTCAAAGTCAAATTTATTTTGTTTTAAGAACTATAGTTTATTTTTAAAATACAAATCTCATCACACACTTTTGTTTGCACCAACTGTACAGAAGATCTCTGATTTTAAAACATTTGTTTCCTGGTTTACCTTGGCTGCGTTAGAATTTTGCGTATTCATCATTCTTTATGTTTTGCTACTATAGAATCACTGTATTTTTATGATTTAATGTGTAGCTTTAAATAATGATTATTACCTCCAAGGGCACTACACACAGATCTTCTAGGTAATATACTAATTTATTTTATAAATAATATTATTAGCATTTTAATTGCCCATTTTGGAAGTTGTAGAATTCCCTTTATTGTGACAAACCCACTTTTTTTTCCTATTACACTGTCTTGGATTGTTATTGCCCAAGGGCAACCTGTTAGACTCTCTAAAATGGCTATACATTTAAGATCTGCTTTGGCTCCCTGGGTACTTAGAGTGAGATGGGGCAAGAAGGAACCAAAATGTCAACAGGACATTAGGGGTCCCACTTGAGGCTGTTCTCACAGAGGTCCAACATTTCAGGTACAAGTCAACAAGATCATAATGTAGCAGGTGTAGGAAACCACCCAGTTTTATAACCCCTTTCCATATAAGAACCAATATCCATTGTAACAATGGAGGCGTAGCTTCTAAGATTCCAGCAAGGGGCCTTCCCAGGAAAAATAGTCACCTTACTCAGGAAAACCCAGCATTTGTTTTACTGTTAGGTATTTACAGTCCCCCCAGTTCCAGTTCAATACAGCAGTCAAGGATCATTTTAACCATAGGTAAATTTTCTAGTAATACATTTGGCATCCTAATGTTTATCAGGTTTCAAGGGAAAAGAGCTAGACAGTCCATAAAAGATCAAACTATTATGAAGAAGTGGAAAGTGTGTTAGTCCTTTATCCACAGGTGGTTAACATGAAGTTTGAGAAGATTAATTTTAAGAACTTGCGTGGCATATTTCCAATTCTGTCTACCCAAGCAGACTGCACTTTAGTTTATGGTTATAGCTATTGCACAGAGACCTGCCATCATTTATCGTTTTGATTTTGCCTCCAAGGCATTTTAAGCATTTCTGCCCCCCTGTCAACTTTAAAAGCTATACTGACCTACTCACCATTTTGTAGAGCAGAAAAAGGTCTAAATTCAATAATTAAAATTTGCAAGGAAATTTTCAATCTCTTCTGAGACAACTAAGAAAGGTTAAGGCCATATTCTAAAAAGACTAAAACTCAAGAGTCAATTAAGTAACTGCTTAAAATAAATAAGGTTTCACATAAGATTAGCATGAAATTGCTCCAAAGCTCAACATACTGGTTCTGGAAGCCCCCCATTTATCTGGGAACATGCAATAGAACCCCATCCATGGGACATCAGTTATGGCCAGAGCAATAATGTAATGTATGGCCACACATCAATTAAGCATGCCTTAGGGAGGGGATGTGAATGTGGCAAAAAGTCCAGCATTTTTATAGGAAAAGTGAACTGGGCAGTTGATTTCTTACATTTATGATCATAGTATTTATTTTTTGCACAATTCGAGCTTTTTTATTATTTACATATTTTTAATATAATTTTTTAAATTTACATATATTTGACATCAATTTTAATCCCCATGTATTCCCCATCACCATAACACCAGTGCACCATCACCTCAGTCCCCCGTGCTCCCGGCAGATCATAGTATTTAAGGATTGACTCCAGCTGATTTTTCAGTAAAGGGTATACACTAGACAGAGTCAGGGCATTTTGAGTGTAGTAAATATTGTCATTGCCAATACTAATTGTTATAGTAAAAAATGAAATAAGAACTTGGAGTTGTGATATTTAAATAAATGAACAATGAAAAAGTGTGTTATTTCCACTAGCTTACTCTTTAGGAATAGATAATATTTTTATAGTAACTGTAAAATGTGTATATACTTATACACATATATAAGAAGTTTGTCTTCTTATAGTGAGTAGAGAAAATATCAAAAGTACAGAAATTCTATTTGCAGTATTGCCAAGATTAGCAGTATGACAGTGAGCAGGTAATTTAATAACACTACCCTAATATTTTCATCTATTCAAGTTTCACGGGAAACTTGAAATATGTGATGTACATACCTTGTATTTTTTAATTTTAAAAATGTGTACATATATTATATCTCCTGGTTGTTATTAAACCATAGTGCATGAAATAAAGTTAGGTAGAAGATACCATTCTAAAATATATAATTTTAAGACTTCTTTTAAAGATATACTTTAATTGGCATAAAGTCAATTAGACTAAATTAATAAATGCTTGAGTAGTTAAATATCTCCAAATTACTTGAGTCTTAAAAAATGAGGGCATTGATTCTTTCAGTTAATTTTTCTTCTGTTAAGTGATTATCATGATTTAAAAAATTAAAATGCATCTCTTGCACTTTAAATAGATAATAATTTGTCTTTTTTCTATTAGAGATAACTTGTTACTCTGTCAAACTATAGACATTGTAATAAAATGGAGACGATGCCATATAATTAGCTGAAGAAGTGAACTTAATTGACCTTGAATTATGTTTAATAGGAGAAAAATATGAAAACTATATTGAGTATCACTTAAGAAATAGAAGAGTATGTTGCAATTATTTCATATTTCTTTCTGAAAACAGTCAAAAATATTCAGAAAATTTTCAGAGGCATATGAAGTTTCTGTTGGATTTTTTTTCTATTATATATTGCATTTCTATACTTGATCTTAGCCAAAAGACTGAGAAACAGTATGTATTGCATTTTGTACTTAATGGATATTAGTTTCAAATCAGCAGTGACCTGTTCTCTTTATTTGAATGAACAATATGCTTAATTTGAATAATGATGTATTTAAACAATTGGGGCTTACTCCTATCAACAAGGCGTCTCAATTTTACATTAAAAGATATTTGAAAAAAATTTAACTAGAGGTTATCACACTGTGAAGGACAGCCATTAGTCACTAAGGCATACAGATGTTGGTGGAAGTGATGAGTATTTGGAAAACTGGTAAATCACTGCAGATTTAGGTTAGCCTTGTTATCTTTTCATTGTTGAACACCACAGTTGTGATGGATCTTCTCAGACAATGTAGAATTAGGAAATATATAATAGGATTCGCCCATAACAAAGGTTATTTATTTATTTATTTTTGGTTTGTTTGTTTTTTTAATCTACAACTCTCCTAAATTCCTAAATGAGGGACAATCTCTCTTTCACATCTCAAAACTGAGTAATATTCACATTTTTAGTCTTCATTCTGACTTGATTATCCTCCCAAAATGAATCTGCCAATATGTTTTCAATTCAAAAGCTCCATGCTCTTAGTCTTTTTTTTTTTTTTTTTTTTGGTCTTGATCACCTCTCTTCTCATTAATGCCTAAATCAAAACCCTCACTCTATTGATACCATCATCACTGCTAGGTTCTGGAAGGGAAACCAAGTACATATAGACAGAATTTTTACATTTTAGTAAGAGTGTCCTTCTGATACAAAAAGGACTCTAGGTTTTAGCTTCAGAAAAATTAAACAAAAAGAAATGAGTTTCATACCAAGGTCTTAGTGTGCTTTTGTCCCACCTCTCATTTGTGATCTACTGTCTCAAGTCAGCCCTCACTCAGGAAACTGTTCCCTGGACAGCACTCTTAATGTCAAAAGATAGAGGGTCTATTACCATTCAGTGTTATTTGTGGTGCTCATTCCCTTTTGCCTGTTTTATGGGAATTCTTTAAATATTCAAAACTAGACAAAGGAAGAAACTTACAGAATGATAAATATTCATCAAGAAAATCACTTTAATTTACTCAGTGATTAAGTACTACAAGTCAGCTTTTCACCATTTCCACCAATTCAGGCATTCTACCTTAGCACCTATACTCCACATTCTTCATCCCTAGCACATCACCTTTTTGAAATCAGTTGGAAGTTGGAAGGGGTGGGGGAGAGAAAAAAAGGGAATGAGAAAAACAAAAGGGCCTATCTGAATGTCCTAATTGAGTGAAAGTGAAACTGCCCCATATATGAAGCATTGTTCCCAGTGGCTGCTGCAGAGGTGAACATTAATCTTCTTTTTGTAAACTTCATTTATATAATTCATCATGTTGTCGTTTGGGGGTAGTGATGCAGTTTGCCTTGGATAAGTGCCGATCCCTCAGATCCTTACACTAGTCTAAGCTTTTCTGGGTTGCCTATTCTCAGTTTACACTGAATTCACAGTGTAAATTAGCACACAGTGAGTGTGCTAATGCAGTTTTGCTCTAGCTTTTTTTGTTGTTGTTATTGTCCTTTTAATGATCTTGAGATTTTGTGTGTGAAAAATTAGTGTAGGTGACTATTCTTGACTACTGAACTTCTCGTATTACTCCCCTTCTTAATAACTTGCTGAAACCGTTCTGATAACTGAATGATGGCAGAGTAGGATGCAGGGCACAGGGTGCACTGACATTCACATTGGGAACCTATGCTGTTTTTAAAAAGGGACACGTAGTTCTTTGAAAACCATTAAATCAAAGGCCAATTTTAAGATTTCTTCCCTATTCTATATACTCTGGAGATAGGCAGTATCCTTCCCTGCTCTGAATTCTGTGATATGTGTTACCTGTGTCATTTATTTGGTAAGCTGCCTGTCCTGAGGTTATTTTCATACCTGATTTCACTCTCTGCTAAATGCCAAGCTTCTCACACACAGGGACCATGTCTTCCTCCTTGTGTGCAGCACAGTGGTGGCAAAATAGGTGTTCAGTAAATACTTCCTGATGGAAAATTGACAATTCTACCCAGTAAATGTGTTTTTACCCTTATTCTCTATACCCCATTTGCTATTTAATTGGCTATTAGCTGGAACTGATTGATAGGCATAAAGATGGTTTTTTTACTTTTTTTTTTAAGAGAATTGGCAGCTATGTAAATACAGCACTTAACCTTAGGCACTCAGCCATTAACCTTAATCACTATCCATTAACCTTAAAGCACCCCAGGTTTCTCCCCTTACAGCCCCCAAAACAGACCCCACTGAATGCATTTTTTAAGCACGAAAATAATCTTAATAGAATGTTTTTATTGTTCTGTGAATAGCTATAAAAAGAACTTTGAAAGAGAACATTGGACTCTATATTAAAAAACTAACCAATTTTACAGGGATTAAAGAAAAATACAAAATTGGAAAATTATTTTCAGAATCACGTTAGACTATATTTGATTTCAAAAAGGACTAGACAGTACTTTTAAAAAGCATCATTTTATAAGTTTAATAACCTGGAGAATATCACATGTCACTTTCTAATTAACCCTGCAAATTTTTGAAAATATAACCTGTTTCTATAACTGTTAGTAAAATCTATTTTACTAAAAACAGTAAAAACTGTTAGTATATTATTTAATATAAATTCCAGACACATGGAAATGTTACAGAAATAGTCAATTATTTTAGTATAGTAACTGTCTGAAATATTTTATATCTAACATCAGATAACAGAGAGAAAAGTTAAATGAAATTTCTTGCTTAAGCATATTACTTTAGATTTATTCACGTAAGGACAGTTGCCCATAGATGTAATCAGTTTAATTGAAATAATAGCACCCATTTTTGTAAATGTTTGTAGTTCACAAAACCTTTACTTCCTCTTTTGGGTGTTTCTCAGAGGCTATACGAAATAATAATTATATGCTATTGGAAAGAAACAAAATGTCAAGTATATATGTATTCCAGTTTTATTGTGTTTGTTTTATATCGTGGTTTAACTTTCACCAAGATCTATACAACCTATACATGAAGGAAAATAGCAATGCAAAGTGGTAGAAAGCTGTTTGTAACTTTATATGTAACTATGTTTTATGACTTCAAAATTTTTTGGGGGGGAAGTAAGTCTGTGAAGTTCCCATTGTATTCAATGAGGTAGAGTTGCGTGTGGGAAGGTGACTGGGGATGGGGGAGACAGAAAGAGCACCTTGCAATATACAGGAAAGCAACCTGATACTAATGGACTGATTATTTTTAGATTGCCAAAGTGCTCAGTTTTGCTCCAAGTCCCAAGGGGAACTGACACGCAAAGGTGTGAGCAACTGAGGGCAGGGGTGGGTCGCCTTTACAACTGCATTTCAAGGTATATTTTAACAATGTGAAATCTCAATGGAAAAACAAACCAGTGTAACATGATAACTTCAATTTTAGAAAGATGTTACCTCAACACGGCCGGTTAGCTGTTCACTTTGAATTTACAGTTACCTAACTGAGGAAGAAGGTGATAATGAGAAGGGGATTGGCAAAGGAGAGTCCAGGCAGAAGGAACTCCAAAAAGGCACCAAATACAGTATTGACTATGTGTTTTGAGAATTAATAACTTTCACAGAAATCACTCTCCATATGTTTATTTTACTCTCTATATATTCCTCTCATTCATTACTTCATGGCCCTCAGGAAGCACTTGGTGATACAAAGTTTCTAAGACTATTTTTAAAATGATGAAATGCTTCATTTTATTTAGTATATTCTCTACATATACATAATTATATATATATAAGAATAAGTCACACAGACATACACATAGCAAAACAACTTAGACATATCACTACACATTGACATTCTTTGCATACAAAATAATGGAAATATGAAATATGTATTAGTAAATACATAAATATACAAATTTAGCTCAGAATTCAAGCAAATATGTGGCAGCAAATTTATGTCCTTTGACTTAGCTAAATTTCTTCTCTGGTTTATACATTTATTCATTTGAGTAACATTGCTTGGGGATTGGTATATCTTCAAAGAAATTTCAATATTTTCTGTTAAGTGGTAGTAATATAAACATGCCTAAGATTATTTTTGAAATGCTATTGATTATTTTTGAAATATATTCTCTCTACAGACATGTAGCAGGTACCCTTCTATAAAATCTCTTAGTTAATAGAGAAAGAACAAAGAATAAGCCAAGTTTCTTTTCTTCAAAATGAGTTTTAAGTACTCTAATAGAGGTTTGATACTGGAAAATGGATTAAAATGTCACATTATTTTCATTTTCCTTTAGAACTTTTCTAGGAATAAGTGATTGTAGCCATGTGTTTAGAAATAGTTAATTTAATGATAAAGCATTTAAGAGCAAATTAAACCACACTGATATTGGACAAGTTAGTATCTCGCATTTGGTTTTCAGGTACAGCACAAAGAATGTGGAAGAAATTCTTTTTAATTTTCATTATACTTTCACTATACCATTTTTGGATACATTTATTTAAAAAAAAAATCATTGATTTATGCACACAAGAACTGGGGTACTGGACAGAGTCCAGGGTGGTGAGAGGATTCACCAGAGACAGAGTAGGGAGCAGAACAGGCAGACTGACTGAAACACACTGCTGAGGGGAGCAGCGGGCGAGGCAGGAGAGGTCTGCTGCGCCATGTGGGTCCCCTCCCTGGCCGGCAGGCAGGGATCAAACTCGTGCTGCAGTGACTGCGGTTTGCTTCATAGTGTGTTGCTTAACCCATTGCACCACCAGGGAGGCCCTGGATATATTTCAGTTAAAGTAGTTAAATATGAAAAATATAAGATTCTAGTATCTTAAAATACTTAAATAAAATAGTCATATTTTTTATTATTTTTCCCTTTTCACTTGGACACCTCATGACTAGCATGTACTAGGCAATCATATTATTTGTTGAAGGATTATCCAGCTCTTCTAATTAAACACTGTCAGTCTAATTTATCAAAACTCACTTCAAGCTTTATCACTCTGTTATTTTGCATATACTAATCTGGGTTTTGGCTCTACATTTGGACAAATAAGACTTAATTATCAGATTCTTAAACAGTTTTCTTCACCTTTTCCACAGGCTTTAAGAAGTATAAAACTTTCCTAAGCCATAAATTGCTACCAGGAATACTGCTTCTTTCCCACAAATCTTACTTTATCTGTATGTTTTCTAAAATAAAATTTAACCTAGGTTTGTATAAAAAGCAGAGATAAGTATGTCAAGAGAACAGGACAGTCATAAATTTATGCTGGAACATTTTACTGCAATCTGCAAGGGCAAGAATGCCTTATAGGGAGATGTGAGGAGAAGGGCTGTTTTGCTGTCACCCTCCAATCTCAGGGTGAGAACAAGAGTGGAAACTGCAGGTAGTCAGGGCTTTCATAAGTAAATCCATGTTCTGCATGCAGCTGTCAGTTAACCAAAGATTTTCTCAGCACTAATCACTTGCATAAGATCTGAACCAAAAAAAAAAAATAAATAAATAAATAAAGCAAAATATAGTTACTTTCTATTTCCCACCTAAACTATGATGATTTTTATATTCCTTCAAGACTTTTCTTTAAATTAATTTTGATCTTATTTAACCATAAAAGACTTAGGTCAGACAGTCCCACCCAACCCAATAAAGTCTACACCAACATCTGCATGACTGCATTTTCTCACTTGAGTTTTTTAAAATGTTAAGTAGAAAGGAATTTAAGAAAATGATATCTGTTTCATATGGGTTTTTCAACTTTAGGAAAGCAAGTCTAGAAACTACTACCACCACACAATTAATGTCAAGAAACAGCAAAACCACTCATCACATTCACACATACCCTCACGCCAAATGAGCAAACAAAAATATAAGCAGACATAAAAACAAACCAACTACAAAAACAGATTCTGCCTCTCTAACAACTCATCATGGCAAGGAAATTTCAGATCAAATGTGTATGGTAAAAATACACTTTCACCAGGGAGTGTGAGAGGGGCTGCACCCCCTCCCGCCCCAGCCCCTACACTCCTGGGACCAGCACTCCTGGGGGGTGGGGGTGAGAACTCTGGCGCCACTGCTAGCCCATCTGAGGCCCTCTGGAAGAAAAATGATGTCACAGATGTTTCACTGGTTTTTCCTCATCCTCTTTATTTCCTTCACTTTTCTTGCACCTCTGAAATTTTTCTTTCTAGTAATTGATGTTTGAAAATTAGAAGCATTTCTCCAAAGTTCTCTGAATTCTTTAGAGGGGTCAGTTCTTCTGATCAGATATAAACATACATCCCCTTGGTCCTTTGTATTTGTTCTCCATTTTGACGGGCATGAGACTTATTTTCCCTGGGGTAGAAGTGATCGGTGAGGATCATCACCTGCATTTGCCACCCCTGGGGATGGCCTGAAGAATACTATTAATTAACACTTTATGATGTGCTTCGTGCTCTTTAGAGGACATGTACTATATAAATGCCAAATAGTAATAATTCAGTTCTTTCTCTCCTTTGGGTTCTGCATGCACCAGTTCTTACTCTCCTGAGGGGGGAAAGATCTTATTCCTTATTATACCTACCCAGAGGATAAAATGTCAAGTGTAAAAGCTACTATGAAGAGGAATAGTTATACTCATTTCAAAATTATTTCAAGTGTTTCTCTAAAAAGAAAAAGAAGAAGGCACAATCCTTGGCAAATACTGGACCAGGGAAGTGACCACCCCACAATTCCATACTATCTGAGGGGGCAGCAGAGGTTCCCATCTGTACTTCCTATAGCACTTTCATTGTCTGACAAACAATTTGGGTGTTTTTGCTTTTGTTTGTTTGTAACCCCCTTGCCTCAAAAGACAAAAACAAAAACCCCTGCTCTCCAAAAAAAAGGACTTTCACAACATAGAAATATCGTGTTCTAGAAGAAATATTGATATGAGGCTGTTTTTAACAAACACATAGTTTGCATCTTTTATCTGTCTTTTTCATATGAAATATGGGAAGATGGTTTTACTCTAGCAAGGGAAACTTATGGCTAGCTCACTTGTTTAATTATTTTAAATATTACATTGTAGTCAGAGAAACTGAAAAAAGCTATCTTTTTCCAAGGCTGAGAGATAAGGAAAGTGAAAGAGGGTAGGAGTCTCCCACTTCCCTGCAGATGAGACTGAGCCAGTGTGTAGGGGTGGAATATAGGTGGCCATAAGGGGTTTTGAACTATTCCAATTCTCCAGCAAGATCCAGACTATTGTTGATCTCAAGCCTCTGGAATCTCATTCAATAAAGGTATGAAAAAAATAGAACTACAGCAGACCCCTGTCTCAGTATAGAATTAGTCTCCCTGTCTCAGTATAGAATTAGTCTGCTGTCTTTTTATTTATTTTTTTAATGTAATAGCCTCCATTCAGAACCAGTGTTTAAGATAGGACAATCTTCATAGTTTATAGCTCTTCTTTATGATTTGAAATTCTCTTCTTAGTTTCTCTTCTGTATGATCAGATATTTTATCTAACTAGTCTCATAATAATTAAAACGTGTTATATTTGACTTAAATGTGGAATACTTAAAAGTATCCCATGGATGGTATTTTAGTTGTTCCCAATTTTATTTCTGTACTCTTTTCATTTAGTTAAATTATTGAAAACAATAAAGTGACAAAACACAAAGATTAATGTTAGAACCCGTTCTGTGTTTGTATTCAGTTTCTTTTTCAAAAATGTAATCAAGTATCTCCATGAAGAAAGAGCGTAAGTTTCTCAAAGAGATTATGTAAATTATTTAGTGTCCTATCTAGAGTGAGTGACAGAACTGTGATTCAGTTTTAGAAGTCCAGTTTTGTACCCGGAATGCAATATTGCCACTCTCCCTGTTATTTATATAAATGCTAGCCATAATATGTCCCTCTGAACTGATAGCAGTGTTAAAAGCTGATGTTAATTATATCAGCTGTCATTTTAGGAAAAATCTATTACTTTAGTTTTCAAATGTCAATATTTCACTATGTTTAAGATTTCTCTTTTTCTATTCTTAAAACCTGCTGATAGGAGTTTTCTATAGCTTTGGTTTAGTGGGTTTATGTTATCTGAAATCATTTGGCAAAGTGAGTCAGGGTCAAAGTTAACGAACAGAATACCAATTTTGGATTAATTTTACCTCTTATGCTATCCTTTCGGGCATATGTGTGTTTTAAATAGAAGATTATTATTTAGTTCTAAAATATTTAAAGGTACTCTACAATATAATGAATACTGAATGTCTTACTTGATATAAATGGGGACAGACACATTTTAGCAGGTCAAAAAAAAAAGGCTTGGAGAGTATGAAGAACAAGCAAAATATAAATTAAAAAAAATAGAGCAGTCATTAACACCTTCATGACTAGTAAAAATGTAAAGCACTAATGAGTCTTACTGATTTCTCAAATAATTAAAATTTTTGCTAATATCACCTAGTGTTTTAATGTTTACATATTTAACTTCTTCTTATCCCACATGTGTATCCCATGAACATCCAAAGTCTTCCATGATTTTTTTGCATATTTCTGAAACATGTTGGAGTAGGGGAATTGGGCAATACAATTCACAATTTTCATTGTAGCATTGGACTCAGCTCAATTTCCCCCAATTCAAGAAATGTTTTACCATTTTTTTTTTCTTATATCGCCTTAGAAAAACACATATATTCACATATGCCTCCTTATCTATTACAACCACATATATTAACATTTTATTATAGATTGGGCAGTTTGAGGTTAAGTAATCCCTAGAGCTCTGTACTACTGTTCATTGAGCTAGTCTTTTAAAACTCTATTAAATTTAGTTAGCAATCAGTGTCAAGTCAGTGCAGTTAATAATAATCTTGGGCATTAACCTAAGCTACTAAGGGAAAAATATTAAAGACTCAGATGATTTGGAGGCTACTATTCCTAATGTGTTGTTCACAATTAGAAGTGGTGCATTTTTTAGTGGAACAAGAGATCTAAAAAAAGATTTCCCAAGTCAGTTTAACGGATAAAAGCATGTTTCCCTAGAAACAAACCTGGGGAGGGGGGAGGGGGAGGTGTGGGAAGGTGCTTAGAAATATGGATGGTTTAGACTGTCTCTTTTTGTTTGGGGGAATTGGGATTTTGTTGCTCTCTAGCAATTCCAGGTCTCAGTTTCATAACGCTTTCTTTCCTTCTCTCTCCCATGAGGATGTAAAACCACTGGGGTAGGTTGCTAACACAATTTCTATTTTTACCCCTCAAAAGACTAGAATTATTATCCTACAAATCTAAGCATTGCCTTTTATTCTCACTGTATATTTCAAGGATTTTTATTCTCCATTTCACCATGTACTGAAAAGGAAACCCAGAGATTCTCCTTTAGGGATTTCTTTACACTCTTTAAAATCTTTATGTATCTGTTTAATAAGGGAAATACAAATATGATGAATCAGAAAAATGTCAAGTCTTTTAAAATGATATTGTGTCGGCAGTCACTCTCAGTGCTTAAAAGAAATACTGTTAAAAAAACAAAACAAAACCACAGTTTATCACCAGTTTGTTTCTAAGGCCACTCACAAGCACTGATACTTTATGGCTCAGGGCAGAAAAGAAACATCACAAAAGATAAAGAGATATGACTAGTTTAAGAAAACATTCTTTTTTGTGTTTTGTTGGTTATAAAATTCAGAGTTTTTATTGGATCACATGATTGAAATGTGACAGTTTTCCATTTCAATCTTTCTTATGGGTAACAAGGCTGTTAAAATGGGGTCATCTCTCTTTACTTTTTGTTCTTTCTCTGTTTTACTCTCAGTGTTCCCATCTCTACTGTTTTCTAGCCAACAGAGAATCATAATCTATTTTTCCCTCTGACCCAAATCACTTTATATATGAAATCCAATTATGAAAAAAGGTGTCAAGTGCAGTTTTGAAGGAGAAAAAATTCTTAAGAAGCGAAATGGGTGAATGGGGACAAGATTAGAACAGGCCTATTTGCATGTCTGTAATGCTCTTTCTAATATTCATGCTAAGAGATATAGCTACAAAAAAAAGTTTAAAAAATTAAAAGATAGTTGGGGAAAGAGTTCTAGAATGCATAGCTTTGCTATATACCATATGTAAGCATGAAACTCTATGCTTCAGGTTTTTGCTATCAATTGAAAAGTTTACTGTTGAACTCTTCATACTTAGTCCTTAAGTTAAATTGATTGGTCCCTGCAAAGTAAGTCCCCCCCACCCCACAAACATAGGCCTAGCCTATTCTCTCATCTTTTCACTGCTCAGTGTATTAGTATTTTGTCTTTATTATTTTTCAACAATACTTCACAATTGTCACTGCTCCTTTTGTGCCCAGCATCGTTTGTCTCTTCAACTGTTCCATCACACACCCTGGTTCTAATCTAGAATAAAATGTCATCTTGATCAGGGACATAAGTTTGATCAAAGTAAAGAAAAATAAGAATTTTTTTTACAAAGAAATCTCATTGAATTTTGACCTTGAAGACTCTAATAATGGAAGCAATAGATGGTTTATGAATCTATGAAATGTAAGGATTGGGGAATTCCAGGCACTCCTAACAATTTATTTCTCTTTAGCATTATTAATTAGATTACCTAATAGAAAATTTAGTAATTGGTAAACATTTATTTACTTGGATGATCTTAGAAGCAATGATAGTTTTTCTACTTTTATTGTTTAAATATTTCATTTTTTTGTTTCAGCTTACCCTTTGCATTTCATTAATGATATTCTTTTTAAAAAACCTAATAGTACAGAGAACCATTTTTTCCTGAGCATTTAACTCTGCATTTCCTAGAGTTTCTCTTCTTTAGGAATAGAGCAAACTACTAGCATGGCTGGTAAGTAAAAGTTGATTACTATGTTATATGAGAAAACTTACCTCTTGGTAATAACAACAGATTTATCACTAAGACATCTCTTTTTACATAATTAATTAAACCATTTTATAGAAGGAATCAATTGTAGGTGAGAAATCTTATAAATAAACCCAAGTTACAGTTATATTTATTAGAAGAATACTTTTTACTGTTTTTCAAAAGCACTTTTCACATATTCACCATTTAGCACATGTGGGCCATTATCCAGGTTAACCAAAAAATTCTTAATGATCATCAGTTACCATATAAAAGCACAAAAACTTTCCTTATGTTTTGAGACACAAATGAAGGAAGTAGTACAACCTGCACTTTATTATTTTGTATCAGATGCAAAGCTCTTTCTAAACTTTAAATCCAACTGAAAGCAGCTGCTGGAAAAATATCATTACACTGTACCTTAAGCTACAAAAACCAATTTAATGGTGACATTTTATTTTGTTCAGATGGTCTGTTCTTTTCTTCTGTTTAAATCAGTAAAGCCTATGGAAACCGAATCTGGATGAAATCACTGGAAGGTGAAGGCCCATGACTAAAAACATTCTTTAAAGATTATAGGGCTGTAGTCCAATGGGATAGCAGCACTAACAAGAGTGAAGGTCTCCCAGAGACAGGAAGTAATATTACATCATACATATGCATAACCTCACTTTCCCTTTCCTGGAGAAGATAGACTTTTATTATTCAAGAATATTGATACATAAAACATGAATGTTACTTTTAAAACATATGTGGTATGTTTTTGAGGTCAGACTATTTCTATATTTTTTAAAATGTAAGTACTTTTCTGAACCCACTAGGTCAATTTTTTTTAAAAAATATTGACCATTCTGTGTACTTTCGTTGAAAAGGAAAAAAAAGACAAAAATACCTATGCTTTAACTACATATCAGTATTATTATGAACAAAACTTGAAAAGTAAGCAAAATTACAAACTGAGTTAGCTTTTTCAAAAAGGAAAGTATTTTATTGCAGAATCAATTAAACGAAAACAAACACTGCTCTGATATAAGTCCAGTTCTTGTAATTCTTTATTAGAAAAATATTGAAACCAATCTTTACTGAACATGACAAAATCTCTGCCTTTTCCACTAATTTTTACTTTGAAATAATTCTTCCTAACTGATAATATGTTGTTCATTCAGTCCTTCACTCATTAATTTATACCATTACTCTAAAAAGGACTGACAATAAAAGTCACAGGTAATAAAACATTAACTTAAATAATTGACTTAAGCATAGATAAGGTGCATTTCAAGTTAACTGTGATGAGCATTAAATAAAGATCCAGATTTTGCTGCTTCTAAGAACCTAGCAAAGTGCCTTTGTAATGACTTTTAATGCAGCAAACTAAGCACCTGCTGTGGATTGTAGTTATAACCTTTACATAAGTGAAACAGCCTTGCCACTTAGGAATGATTCCCAGGTGGTCCTGGCACAGCCTGGTCACATCTGCTAAGACCTCAGAAAGATGGGGGTAAGTGTTCTATGGTTGGCATTGTGCCACCTGACCTTGATGAAAGCTCTGTACAAATAAGAAACACAGACACTCCCAGGATGTGGAGGAAGAGAGAGTTCCATATTAAAAATTCAGTATTGGGTACCTCTGACAAGGAACTTTCCCTCTGTGGACTTTCCTGAATCTTGAATGAATTTGTTGGACGGGCTTATTTCTAAATACCCATACTTACCCTTCTTGCCAGCATTCTCAGCAAGCATTTAATGTTACCAGTGATGTTACTATAAGAGTCTATCATTTATTCATTTGATAAACATCTCCTGTAGGGATTAATGAATAGAATGTATCTCTTTTCCTTATCTGTTCTAGACTGAGTCTTAGTAGAAGAAACAAAAATCCAAAGTTAATTAAAGATAGAAATTATCATAAATTTGTCATTTGTAGGCATATTGGGGGAGTAATTATGTTTTCTGGTGAGGTCGTAGATGTTTGATTCACTAATGGTAGTGCCAAAAGTTAAACACTTGTTAGCCTTAAGCATTTTTATGTCTTAGAGTAAAATCATAGAGGGTTTTTATATGATATCTATAGGTCTCTCAGTTTGCTCTCCTAGACCTCAGGTTGCTGTCAAATCTATAAAAAGCTTTTATATAGTCAAGTAGCCTAGAAACAACCTTTCCTACTTCAGTTGCCTCGTTATAGTTTTAAGAATATATGTTCCTTATTCAAAAATAAAAAGTTATAGATTATAGAATTAGTCTTCCTCATACCTCTGTGTTAGTAAAGTGACTCTCATATTCTTTAGTACCTGCGTTATGCAACTTTCCCCATTTTTGATATCTTTTTCCCCATAGTCTTAATTTCTAAGTTTAATTACAATTATATTTTAAAAATAAGAAACAGATCATATTATTATCTCATGTTAAACTTTCTTGTGGATTCTTATATTTATGTAAAAATATGCAAATTTTACCACTATTTTAATGTCTTCAGGACTGTATCTCTTCCCTACTTCTTCTGCATTATCTCATACAAGTGATTTCTTATTCAGTGTTTTGTTCTTAACCCCATCAAGCATGCTATTTTGACTTATAGTGTAGTCACTATACTACACTTTCTAGAATGTTCTCCTGACAATCTCCCTATGACAGACTCAACATTATTCATAAAGTAGAGTAAATGAAAACTTCACCAAATATACTTTACTGTCTTCCTCCCATTATAATGTGAGCACAGGACTTGGATGAGAAAATTTTTATTTCCTTTCCATATTCTGCCACTCACTTTTTGTGTAACCTCAGGCCCGTGACTTTTCTGGGCCTTTTCCTAATTAAACGAATAGGAATATTGTTGCTTAACTCTCATGGTTATTGTGAAATTAAGAGTTTTATAAGTGAAAACTGTTACTTATTTTGCTGTCTTTTACCTTGAAAAGAATTCAAGTCACACAACTTAAGAGTTTAATGATAAGGAAAACTGAAATGAATATATGAATGTAAAAGGAATATGAGTGGAAAAGGGAGGTTAAAGATTTTAGGAAACAGTCTAGCCTAGAACATACCAATATTTTATCAATTCACTAGTTATTTAACCATTATTTCTTATTAAATAACTAGTACTAACCTTAGTCTCTAGAAAATTAAAGGGGCATGAATAGTCTATTTAAAAATAGGTGTTTAATTATATTGTTATATGTCATTAATGTAGGTAAGTGTAATGTTTTAATAGAGAGGGAGAGAGAGAAGTCTTTCTGTAGATATTATCAATTTGATTTTCAGATGTTGAGTCAGTAACAATGAGAAAAAGACATCCAAGTAGAAAATCATCTAGGGGACCTCTGCATATTTGAATACTGATTAGAATGCAGCAAGAACATTCGAGATTTAAAGATGTAAGTAATAGAGTTAATGAAATTTAGTGGTTCTGGGGTTCAATAGTTTAAATTATTTTTAGTAGTTTTAAGAGTTTGAATATGGGGAGGTCACCAGTAAATTTTTCAAGAATTATTTCCAAAGAATACACAGGCAGAATATAGATTTACCGTGTGGAGGAATGACTGGAGTCAAAAAAATGGAAAATAGAGTCAAACTATGATTTTAAAAAGTTAATGACAATTTAAAGGAGAGATAGTGAGTGAAACTTGCAGAGCCCAAAATATTGAAAGGATATTGTATTAATTTGGAGGAAACTATAAGTTATTTATAAGAAGAGAGGATGAAGTAGTATAGAGAAAATATTTGAAGATATAGGCATGGTGGAGAACTTCAGAGACACATCTCTCTGGAAGGAGATGAAGATGTGAATTATACTTTGTAAGCTGTGGGTTGAAGAGCCAGTAAGCAGGATCTGGTTTAGGGAAGGATTTTCTTTGTTTTTTTGTTTTGTTTTTGTTTTCACTGGAGCCCTCTTCTTTTTAATTTGGATGCACCCTTATCAAGTATGTATGAAAGTGAGCCACTGTAGTGCAGGAAAATAGGCATCTATGCAACAGATCTTCAGATAATGCCGCTTCATTATAACATTGATGATGGGAACTCTGTGTCTGTGTGGCATCAGCACAATCTCCTCACGTCTGAGTGGGTTTTCTCTGGGTACCCTGGTTTCCTCCCACACCCCAGGGACATGCATGTCCAGTTCATGGTGTGTCCAAACTCTCCCAGTGTGACTGAGTGTGGGCGTGAGTGCAGCCTGTGATGGAAAGGCCTCACACCCTGAGCTGTCAGAGGCTGCTGCAAGAGGTTCTGGCCACCCATGAGTCTGAACTCATAGCAGGTTGGAAAAGGAATGGATGAAAATTATTGTTTAATATTAAAAGTGCTTGGATTTTTGTTTAAAAGTTTGATGATCATTGCTGTGTTTGACCAAGTATGCAATAGAAACCTACCTCATATTAATTATGATAAGATTAATTTTGTTATAACTAAGTGATGATTAAAGTCACAGCCTCCAAGAAATTATTGGTGATATTAATTGAGGATTGACTTGCTTTCTGAATTAGAAAGGGCATTTATTATTACAGACCCCATCAAAATAAACTTGAAGAACTTGACTTATAAGAATGCCAGACTGTGAGGAAGGCTAAATGTGAAATGAGGGATCCCAGCTAGACAAAAAACAGTACATAGCTTTCTAATTTCAAAATTTAAGAGTTTTAATGATCCTATAGGGCTAGTATCCATATCAGTGATTATGAAAAATTAGTTCCTCACATTCTTTCATAGATACTTTGGCTTTTTTACATAAAATTCCTTGGGAAGACTCCAAAAGTCACAGTTGCTATATGTAAAATTCTGTCATTTCTTCTTGCTTGATTAATATGAACTTGTGAATTATATGCTGCACTATAAAATATTGCAGCAGTAGTATCCTGCAAATGTAATATAAGCTGAAAATCAGGCAATAAATCTTTTGTTAATTCCACAGAATGCTTCGGTAATAGGTGTATTTCCAAGGGAGGAAAAATATCATTTAATATGTTACATGTTAATGCTTAGTGCCACATGGAAAAGCATTTTATAAATTTTAAGATGCTAAACATATATATAATACTATATTATCATGGGAAGAAAGGAATAATTGTGCTATATTGGTTATCACCAAAATTTTTTAAAACTTTAAATGACTTAAAAGATAATGTACCATAAAAAGAAATATCCCTAAGACTGAATATTACATAACTTCCAACACTATTGTTAAAGCAGTAAAATCTTTTTATTTAATTTACATATATTTGACATCAATTGTAATTCTCATGTATTCCCCATCAACGTGACACCAGTGCATTATCACCTCAGTCCCCCGTGCTCCTGTCTTCTGCCCTCTACCCTTCCCCTCTTCCCTCTCCACCAAGTGTCCCCAGTTTGTCTTTGTCTTTTCATTTTTGGTTTTTGTTTCTTTCTTGTTGTTATTATTATTGTTCTTATTCCTTTCCTTGATCTTTA
>JAGFMF010012021.1:2388276-2409759 GCA_019455555.1 Galemys pyrenaicus
AGGTCTTCCCTATTGTAAAGAGTGCTGCTATAAACATAGGGGTGCAGGTATTCTTTTGAATCAGTGTTTTTGTGTCTTTTGGGTAGATTCCTAGGAGTGAGGTTGCTGGATCATATGGAAGTTCCATTCTTAGTAGGTTGAGGAACTTCCATACTGTAAAGCAGTAGAATCTTCCAGCCTCTAAATCCTGCTATTGATACATGGGTCTTTGTGACCAAGATATTATACTGATAAATTTTTAAAAGATTGGACATCGCAGACATAAATGATAAGTTAGAGTCAAAGAAGAACAAAATGATTCATAAATTTATTTTTATAAACGAGAAATATATCTACTTCCCTTATGTGTTTTTTTTTCCCTCTGTTTGAATTGAATCCACACTAAAGATCTTCAAATTAGCCAAACATTAACAGTCATGCATTTTAAAGGTTATATAAGACTTCTCTGAATGTCTTATTTTTTTTTTTAAGCCTAGGAGATACATACACAATTTAGAGGAAGGTAGGGAAGGCATAGTCTCAATTATTTGTTTGTGGCCTATTCTTGATTATAATGCACAAGATATTATCTCCTCATACCTAAGTATCCTAAATTATGCTTCCAAAGTTTGTCTTATTTAAAAGAAGTGAAGACAGCTGTAAAAAAGAGCTTTCCAAGTATTTGTGCATTAAAAATACATATTCATGATGGAAAATTACCCACCCAAAATGTGTTCTTTGCAAGGGGTAATGCTATAATTTTGCAAAAGTTAAATCCTGTTTTCTTTGTACTCTGTCATTGTGTCTCTTCTGGTGAGACACAGCAGGATATTCAGTGGAGATTCTTGAAATTTTGCTTTGTTTAAATGTTTAAACATATTGAACGTAAGAACCAAATTTCAGAGATGTAAATGACTCAAACATAAGGCAGCTGCAGACTACTCACTAGAACATTTATCAACATATTTAATCTGTAATTCAGTTCACATTCCATGTATAGAACATCCTGTCTATTACATGACATTTAGAATGAAGTATACTTGAAGCACATTTTGCTTTCTTAAATGCAGAAAATGATCTATGAATTTTAAGTTTCTATTTAGGATGCTAAACTTGTTTTACAAAACAGAAAGGTATTTTAAAAGTATAGGAATAAATAAGCCTGCTTGTTAACTCTGTCTTGAGAATTCTCTTGGTTTGAAATGTAAGGCAACTTATAGGTATGAGTCTAGGCATTTCAATGAATTTTCTACTCTGGTATATTTGGGTTGCAAGGTGTCACAAATAATACCTAAAATCAAAAGACTGAAGGAACCCTGATGTTTCTATTTCCTATATGTACTTCATTTTTTAGCCTCAGCTTTCTTATTCTTGAATGGGGAAAGAAGTTAGATATCATATATTGAAGTTAGATATCATATACTGAAGTTTTGGGTAAACTGTGACACTCTGATCAAATGAGACAGCATATTATAATTCAACTTGCATCAACCTGTGAGCTGAGACTAATGTAAAGTCTTTTTTTTTTTTAATGTGGATAATATTATTTAGCTTAATTTTGCCTAATAATGAGACATGGGGGTGATTCAGTTTACATTCTTTGCTGAATATCTGCACAACAGGCAACTATCTAATTAAAAGCTTACAGGTTGATTAAAATCTTTCAAAATGATAATATTCTTTTGCATGTATTATTCTTATGGGGATTGATTAATAAAATATAGCTTCCCCTTTTTCATTTTATTTTTGGAAAAATGCCCCAAAACATATAGTCTGACCTTATTACTAGTTCCTGAATCTGTTAAGGAATCAGTCAAACTTCTGTCCCATTGCTTTATGTGTCTTTCAGTATGCAAGATTAGAAAGTCAGCAGATGGGTGCATCTGTGATTATAACTTATTTCTGTAAATTAGCTTTAAGTATTCTAAATCAAGAATTCTTTACATTTTGAAAATTTGAGTTCACAGCATTGTTAAATTGTGTTGATTAAAACTCCACCCAATACTTCTGAAAAGTTATAGTAAAAAAGATTCAAATGTTAGTAAGTCATAATCAATCTGAAGAAAGTTTTATTTCCTTAGGATTATTAAACTTGGGTGAGGAAATTATAAAACCAGTACTGAATTCAAAGAGTGTTTGTCAAAATGCCTTGAACTCTTCAGGAAATTCTTAACTCATACTTTATATTTCTTTCTATTCTTTTCTTATATTTATTAGTTACACCATTGGCTGGAATCATATGTATATTATTTGACCTTTACTAGAATTGATAATATCATTGTCTGCCAGCCACAAAGGTGACTTTAGTGACATTTTGTTTGTATGAAAACTTACTTGAGTTATTTGGAGAGAATTTTAACACATTACAATTCATTATTATTATTTTTCTTTTATTATAAATAAATAAAACATGAAATGTAATGAGGTTTATTCTGTGGAGAAAACATTTTATAGCAATAGCTCCAGTGTGAGTCCTTTATGCGCTTAATGGTTCAGTAACTACATCATTTCTTTTAAAATAGTTCAAACCAATATTTTAAAATGTGAACATGTGTTTTCAACTGGTACTCATTTTATCTACTTCATGACATTTTTTTCCTGATATCACCACAATCTAACATGACATTGAGTCACATGTTGGAAATCTAAATCTAATGTGTTCTTAGTGGATTTTTATAGAGAACAAGGACAATGTATGTGTGTGTCTGTGTGTATAAATTGAAAAGCAGGGTGCTGGGACCATAATGGTATTAGTGCCACGTACGCTAAAGAATTTTAGTGAGAACTGGGAGATGTCTTTTCATAATGTGAACTCAAGGGAACTAACTGGCAGAGCAGCCCATTTCATAACCATAAAGTCAACAGCCAAGTGACCCTTTCCTGAAAGAAAGGCAAAGTAAAAAGCAGGAATTTTAAGCTACCAGGTGGCCAATCACAGTTTATCTTTTGAAAAAAATAGTTTGAATACTTTTTGAATACTTTTGAAGATTCAGTGTAAATAAAGAAAAAGTTTCATGTTCATCATTTGTGTCCATAACTCACATAACAAGAAGGAGCTACCTTGACTAACAACTTTTCTTTTTTCCCCTTTATTTATATATATTTGCCATCAATTGTAGTCCCCGTGGGTTTCCCACCAGCATGTCACCATTGTACCATCACCTCAGTCCCTTGTGATCTTTCTGTCCTCAACTCTTTCCCTCCCACAAAGTGCCCCTGATTTACCCTTGTCTTTTTGTTTTGTTGTGTTTATTATTATTATTGTTATTATTCTTTTGCTTGGTCACTTATTTGGTTCCCTTATAACTCCTCCTACGGGTGAAACCATTTGGTATTTTTCTTTTGCCTTTGACTTATTTCACTAAGCATGATCCTTTCTAGCCCCATTCATGTTTCTATGAATGACTCCAGTTTTTCTTTTTTGATTGCTGAATAGTATTCCATCATGTATATGCACCACATATTGATCCAATCATCTGTTTAGGATCCAATCATCTGTCTTACCTATTATAAATAGTGCTGCAATAAACATAGTGGTGCAGGTATTCTTTTGAATCGGTGTTTTTGTGTACTTTGGGTATATTCCTAGAAGTGGGAATGCTGAATTATGTGGGAGTTCCATTTTTAGTAGCTTGAGGAACTGCCAGACTGCTTTCCACAATGGTTGGACCAGCTTGTATTCCCACCAGCAGTGTAAGAGAGTTCCTTTTTCTACACATCCTCACCAACATTTGTTGTTGCTGATTTTTTTTTTTTATATGTGCCATTCTCTCTGGTGTGAGGTGGTATCTCATAGTGGTTTTGATTTGCATATTTCTTATTACAAGAGAAGTTGAGCATTTTTCATATGCCTATTGGCCATTTGCACATCCTCTTTGGAGAATTGTCTTTTTAGCGCTTCTGCCCGTTTTTTGACTGGATTGTTTACTTTCTTTTGTTTAGTCTGGTTAGCTTTTTGTGGATTTTTGTGATAAGTCCCTTGTCAGTAGTATTGTGTGCAAAGATTTTCTCTCAGTCGGTATGGTGTCACTTTGTTTTGGCTAGTGTGTCTTTTGCTGTACAGAAGCTTTTAAGTTTGGTGTAGTCCCAGCTGACTAACAACTTTTCTTTCTGAAATAATGGTATAAACAGATTAAACAATAATGGGGATAATACAAATAATGTCTTTTGAATATGCATTTCTTTATGCATTTATTTGTTCTTTCTTTAAAGATGTGTTCTCTTTATCAAAAGGCTACAGGAGAAAATTCTCTCTCTTGGTGTCAGTGAGGCAATCCTTTCTCATTCCACATTCAGAATCTCAGAATCTTCCTGTGCATGTAATGCATGTAATGTAATTATCCATACAACTGAAATTATATCGTCCTCCAACACAGAATTTTATATGACTTCAACACAAGGAATGAATCATGAGCAGTTTTACCTAAGGTTATATAATAGCTCATTGGAAAAACTGGAATTAAAAGTCATATACATTTATCATGATTCCCCTCATTTCATTTAGTACATATATGTGTATGTATTTATATATTTTTCCTGTAATTATGTATGATAACTGCATTTTGTCCAACAATTATGCATTTATCTCAATGATTGATTAGCCAATTTATTTGATGGGAAATTGAGATATTATAAATGTTTTTCTCCCAAATGTGCTATCATATGTATTGGTATTCTCATCTCAAAATAGCTCAAATGAATATTCAGTGATTTATTATATTGTGAAAGTTAGAATATCTCAAACAGATTAAATAGGTTACTTGAGGCTATGTATTTTTATGTAATTGAACAAATGTATATTATTATGTAGTGAGAAATATCTGAATTTGGAGGAATATCAGTTTTCTGTTTCCCCTCCTCCTTCCACTCCGTTCTGTACTAGAGAGCATGATCATGATTTGTTCAATGGTAACCAGGTAGTTACTGTTGAATTTGAGAATGGAAGCCACTTATCTTTGATATTAAAGTTTATGCATAGTTGGGTAAGGCACACAGGTCAGTTTGGTTGGTGTCCAAAGACCTGAATTGGAGAGTCCTAGCTTTCTCATTTAACTAGCTAAGTTACTAGACCAGTTAAACTTAGTTCTTTATTTATCATAATGGGTGTAAGATTTAAATTATAAAATTTCTCAAAGATTCAATGACTTGTAATGTCATACAACTGGGAATTTGTTTACTTATTTGTTTGTGTGCCCCTATAAAGCACTGAAGTGACATTACAGATATGTAGTATTAAATGTAAATAAAATCAAACACACCATGGCTGTTTATATAGGTTGTATCAAAAACAATTCAGACTTTAGGTTTTTTTTTTTTGTAAAGATTTATTTATTTATGCATATAATAACTGGGGTACAGGCCAGAGGTACAGGAGGTGAGAGGATTCACCAGAGACAGCTGGGAACAGAACAGGCAGACTGACTGAAACACACTGCTGAGGGGAGCAGTGGGCGAGGCAGGAGAGGTCTGCTGCGCCATGTGGGTCACCTCCCTGGCTGGAGGCAGGGATTGAACTCATGCTCTAGTGGCTGTGGCCTGCTTCATAGTGCATTACTTAATCCACTGCACCACCAGGGAGGCCCCAGACTTTAGCTGGGGGCTAATTTTTTTTTAATTGAGAAATTCAATAAACAAAAGTGATTTTGCAGGGCTTACTACAAGATACATAACTGTGCAATAATATAAGTAATATATTAATATTTATTAAAACAAAATTCAATAATTTAAAATATTTCTACCTGGTTGACATTATATTCTTAGTTTTACATGGAAGAATTCTTTTCATTAAGTATCTGGTCAATTAAAAATTAAATACTTAAGTGATGAGAGTTAAGAGTAAAGAGCCTCTTTGTTTACTTAATTACAGTGTTTGACACATTAATATTAAAAAATTAATATTAATCTTGCATTAATTTAGAACCCCAGGAGTTCTATATAGTAACATTATTTTGGACTTTCAATATAGAATTATAGATCCCACCGTAATAAGACTTTATCCATCTTGCAGCCCCAAATTGATTTGACTCAAAATTTCTAGATGTCTGAGTATTCTATTTATTTTTATAGGCATGCCATTGTAAGTGTGGGGATTAGAAATAAGAAAGGGGGATATTATCTGCTTTTTAAATAATTTTTCTCATAGGTTATCTTAAGAAGTTGTGAAGTACATGAAATAATTTTAGAATATCATCCCAAGCATCCCTACATTTAGGCATCTCATTCACAAGTGTTAAATCTACTTTAAGATCCAAATTGTCAAGGATCACATAAATTGGGTAGCTGCCAAATTTCCATTTCAGTTTATGCTGTGTAGACAGAACATGTATCCATATGACCTGCATGAATCAGGCATTCAGCTGTCTCACAAGGTATTTCAGCTATTGCCTACTGCCAAGTAGGTAAAAAAGAATATTTGTTAGCAGGAAATTCAGGAATATGTTTTGGGTTACTACATTAGTTTAATCTTTTACTAGATGGTCCCTCTTTAATATAAGAAACAGAGCTGATGTTTTTCTTAAAATTTGAAAAAATACATTTCATCTTTTTAGTTATTTACAGTATGAATTTAAGAAAAGTTTTGTAATTTATTCCTAAATTTTTAGATAAATTTGAGACTGTTTTTTTTAATTGTATACAAATGTAGTGAGAAGAAGCCGTAGGCAAAATTGTAAGGAGGGATTATTCACACTGACATTTCAGGGATTAGCACTCTGAAAAAAAATCCTCAAATGAAGAAATGAATTTAAAAGTCATTGCTGTCACTGACTATGACTGATTGACCAAACTTAACTTGTAATATCTAACATTATATCTTTTAAAACATTGCAAAGAGGTTTAAAAATTTTATACAAGCAACTACTTAACATCTAAAATATTATCAAATAATTTTGCTTAAGATAAACAATATAAAACAAAATAGTTCTAGTAAGCCCTGTAAATAAATTTTATACTCTCATTTAAAATGAATGCATTCTAAGTATTTAACTTAATGATGTTTATATAAAAAATATATTTTTCTTTGAATCTTTATGCTTGAATTTTTAAGTTTTTAGAAAGATGGTTTCATCCCCACTCATTAGCTTCTTTACAAACTTAAGAATGAGAGTTCTCATATTTCTAGCATATTCTTTAGTGTTCTTCCATATTTTAATAAAATTACAATCCATTAGAATGAATATAACAGAATTCACAATAAATAGTAAATATGTTAAAATAACAATCATTGACATTCCATTGTGATATCAACTCAATTTTTATTTGAGTAGTACCTTCAATGTATATAGTATTTCTGTTATAATTTTAAATATTGTGTTGATTTTCAAGATGGTCTTAATACAATTTCAGTAATTTTAGTTTGCACATATAATAATTAGTAGATTTAAGTCTTTTCATGGACTCATATAAAGTTTATTTGATTATACTTGTTTGACAGTGCACAGACTTATAATCAGAGGGCATTGTTTATGTGGTTGAACATACATTTGTCTGAGTTTTGATCTTGCCACCAGATGGCAGGAAAAATCAGAGTCTAACAGTTTTGTTAAGCAACATAAATAAGGCCGTTATTTTCATTTTGGATGTTTTATTAATGTTGATATTTGATACAAAGTCCAAGACATCATAAATATAATGAATAATAATACCTAGTAATCACTGGTTAAAATGTTTGTGTTTTTTTCAATAGAATTATGCTATACATAATTTTTAGTATATTCATATTATCATTGATATCATGAGTTTGAAAAGTATAATTAAAGGCATTATATTGAGAACATTCAACTTGCTATAATTATTGGAGCTGTCAACCCTTAGCATTCCCTGAGTCAAACAACTGGCCACTGTATTTTATGTGTAGGTGTTTGCTCAAAAGAATCATTTAGTGATAAAAAGCATCATCAATGAAAACTCAGCAAAAAAATGAGGGGAAATTAGTAAACTAAACTCACCTTCATGGTAATTCCTTTTCACTTATGGTCAAGCAGGGAATTATCTCTAGCAACTATAAAATAAGACTTATTGTTTCACAAAATAAACACTAAAATCTTAGACTTAAAAAGCCTTAGAAAATATGGTTGTAGAATTAAGACTCTTAGAGAAGGAAAGAAGGGCACAAAGATGGGAGGGGCTCCATTGGCCTGTGGTAATGATCTATGGATGCTTTCATGGTGGTGTGGTATGGTAACATAGCTGAGGAGGTGTGAGCCTAATCTCCTAAATCAGATAGAGTGCTGTAAACTAACACTACCTCAATGAAGGTGAAAAAAAAAATTAAAAATGGCTAGTGTAATATCACAACATGGTGGCATGGCATGTAGTATTATGATAAAAAAAAAAAGAGGCAAGATTCTGCAGTTCCTTTATGTTTTTTAAGATGTATCATTTTTTTGCTTTTTTTTTTTTTCAGGAAATGTTCAGGTCAGGATGACTAAAATTTTAATATATGCAAAACAGGGGATTTTTAATTTCTTCAAACAAAACACCCACCCTTATTCCCAATATATTCATCCTCCTGCCTCTGGTAACTTCACTTTGTTTCTTAATGTCTTTTAGTTAACTTTCTTTTGTTCATTTATCTATTTAGTTTCTTTTTATTGCATATATAAGTGACATCATTATTTGCCTTTTTTTCTAACTAATTCCACTTCCTATAATTCCCCTGATGCTTTCATTTTGTTGCAAACTTCATCTTTCCTTAGAGCTGAATAGTATTCCATTGTGTATATACACCACATCTTTTTTATCTAATCATCTATCACTAGCCATTTAGGTTGTTACCATTTTTTCTGTTGTAAACTGATCAAATCGACGATATCATATTCATTGGATAGATAACTGGAAATAGGATTGCTGGATCATATAATAGTTCTATTTTCATTTTTTGAGTACATATTGTTTTTCAAATAGAAATATCAGTTTGCATTCCCACCACCATGTGTAAAGTTCCTCCTCTATACATCCTCGTCAATGATTGCTAATAGTGTTTTTATGTAAGCCATTCTCAGATGTGACAGATGCTATCTCATTTGTGATTTTGATTTGCAGTTCCCTAATAAGAAGAAACAATAAATGTTTTTCATGTGTTTTGGTCATCTGCACGTCTCATTGGAGATGTGTCTATTCAGATCTACTTTACATTTTTCAGCAGAGTTGTTGGTAAATTGGATAGGTTCTTTTTATATCTTGGATATTATTCCCTAATAAGATGTGCTATCAGCAAATATCTTCTTCCACTGAGTAGGTTGCCATTTTTAGTCTGCTGATATTTTTTTTTTCTTTCTGTACAAAAACTTTCTAATTTTATGTAATACTAGTTTATTTTTACTTTCTTTTCTTTTGCCATTGGTTTGAGACCCAAAGAGCTCTATTACTGATCTCATACAACATATAACCTATGTTTCTTTTCCTATTTATTTTATGGTTTCAGATATTACATCCAAGTCTTTAATTCATTTGGAATGTTTTTGCATATAGTGGTAGAGAGTGATCCGGTTTTATTATTTTCTTGTGGCTATGTAGTTTCCCCAGCACCATTTTTTTGAGGATATTTCCTTTAGAGAATGATTGTGATTCTCTTATCACATGTTAAGTGTTGCTATGTTAAGTGTTGCTAAACTGTGCGTTTATTTCTGGGTTCTCACTTCTGCTCTGTTGATATGTGTATCTATTCTTATATGAGTACCATACCCTGTTCATTAATTTTGTTAATGATATAGCTTAATATTAGATTATTATCATATCAGGCCACTCTTTTATTTTTTTCCAAAAAAAATTTAGCTATTTGGGTTACTTTGTAGTTCTTTATAAATTTAATTTTTTAAATATATTTCCTTGAAAGCTATCCATACTCTTTCTAAACTTCTCACTGTTTAATTTGCCTAACAACAGGTATTCAATCTATTGCCTGTTAGAGTCACCCTAAGTTTTTGCTATAAGCATTTTTCTTACAAGACTTTTGCCACAATAATTTTGACACTTAGCTAATTGACCATAAGACAGTTTTTCAGTGAAAGAAAACATAACTGGTTGACAGTTTTGTTGGACAGCTTGTTTTCAAGTTTGGTCCATGCATGACTAGTAGACAAGGCAATCTTAAAACCGTAGATTATAATAATTACTTACATCAACTTGACAGAAACTATGATAATGAAACTTAATGGCAGTATGAACTAGAGAATATAGAGCCAGGTTGCATAATATACTAAAAAATGATAATTTATCAGTTTACAAATCCTCTTTGAACATAGTCACTCCTCCCACCTGTCAAAATCAAAAGTTTCCCAAACTATAGGTAATAGAGAGCTGACTGGTAATCACGAAAGTACTTAAGGGCCTCGATAAACAATTCCTTGACTAAATTTAAATATACTGGCATATTCTCTAATGTTGTCTTTATCAAATGTGTCTCATGATATTAGAAGTTGGAGCAAAAGAAGAATCAAATTGCTTTTAGTCCCATTCTTCCCCAAATTGTTATGTGTATCCAGATGAGTATGTTTCCTTAAAATACTGGGTTTTTGTTGTTGTTATTTGTTTGCTTTTACTACTTGACAGTGGAGAACATGATGCAAGCTGAATTTTGGTCTTTGGCACCAAATCTAGCTTAGGTGATTTGGTAAAAATAAAAACTGGACAGATATGGGATATATAAATATATTCCAGATTCACACACCAGTTATATACATTATCTCTGATGGTAAGAGTATCCCTCCTATAATAGCAGTGGGAAAGGCCTTCACCAAGCTCAGTTATAAATATGAATCCTGTATATGGAAACTAGTATTAGAGAAAAAGTAAAAGTGTTTCATTATGAACCTTTTAGTTAATGTTGCCCTTTTATTTTTCAGGATAATATCCTTTTTCTTTGCTATAAATTGCCTTACAACAGAATTGCTTTCAGCAAAATTGCTTTATGGCCAACTATTATAGTTAATCAGTGGCATGTTTGCAGCAAATATAGCTGTGATGAAAACACTTGCAGCAAAACTTATGGGGACTCTACGTGGAACCGTTCAAAATGTTTACGTGCATAATTTTTTCTCCTCCCTATATAACTTTATCTTTAGTGGAGAGAGAGCAGAAAATAGGAGAGTTTTAAACTTGGAGAATATGAAATTAATTTATGCTATTGCTGGTAATATGACCTATTACAAATATAAAATAATGTTATCGTGCAAACTTCCATTCTTAAAAAGAAGAGGAAGACTCAGACAGTTCACAAAGATTTACTTCCCAAAAAAGAACCTTTATTTGCTTGCACAAATAGTCACAGTAATGACAAGTGACCCATTGCACCAAGTTCAGACAAGTTGTGAATGAAACAGAAAAATGACACCTCTGGTCAACTGAGAGATAAACTTTCCATCCATCATGCTGCTACAGAGAAAACAGGTAGGTGAACTGTCACTGCTGTCTGCAAGTCTTTCATCAGTAGCATCCACATGGAGGAATGCCTGTGGCAAAAACAGAGTAGTCCAGTGAGTATCCTATAAATTTTGGCTTTTAATGAGTTTTAAAACTAATCCTCAGTAAGTGGTAACATAACAATATTTATGTTTCATGCTGAGAGTTAATTAAAAAGGAATTGTGAAGTTTAGAAAAGAAGCAATGGAAGAAAAAAATATATCACCATAAAACTTACCTGGTTTTTACAAAACTTACCTGGATATTACAAAAATATCGGCTGGTTTCAGATCTCCATTAGTACCACCAGAACCTTTTAGTTTTGTCTTGTTTTGTCAATAAAACAAAATTTTTAATAACGGACTATGGTGGAAGGCACTTGGTGGCAGGTAGAAATGTGTAGACACTTCTCAAGCAGTGTGAATCTATTTATCTGAATCATGTATAGTCTAGTAAATCAGTATTATCTCAATTAAAACAATTACCAAGGCAAATTTGCTGTGATAAATTTGCTGTAAAGTTTTAAAGCTTTTCACATTTTAAAGTAGTGCTAGATTTCAGGGATCATAATGACTTCACCAATAGAAGACCCTAGTGACTTCTTCATTAAATATTCATCCATAAATAGGAAAAAATTCTATCTATTGTCATGCTCTATAAAAATCACTACTATCACCTGTAAGAGTAATTTGGATCTCAGGTTAATGATTTAGTTTTACTTATTCAATAGTAGTTTAGGGCTATGCACATCTGTAATCTATTTAAGAGTTATTTGTGATAGTTGGGCAAAATTTGTTCCAGAATGATTCAAAATTGACAACAGGGACTTTTCCCTATGACTTTGATTACCCATGAACTTCACTTTAAATATTACCCAAAGGGGATATTTTGCTATCCAAAGGGGAAACAAAAAAATGTTTCTGCATTAGGGTAGATGAAAGTTACATGTCTTGTACATATATTTAACCTAGCAATTTCTCTTCTGGAGGGTTTCTAAGAATATACTCTAATCAATCAGTAAAAATTATATGTACCAGAGTAATCATGAAAATATTATTTAGACTATTGGCAGACTATAAACAAAGCAAATGCTCACTAAGAAAGACCTGTTAGAAAAATTTGTGTATTTTTATGCATTGGAATTCTTTGAACATATTAACAAGGAATGTGATTCTATTAAGAAAATAAGTGCTCTGATATAGTTAATAAAACATGAGTTTTGTTTCTTCATGATTCCTAATAAATCTCTCATCTGGTAATTAAGAATGGTCTTAAAATATTCTCCAAGATGGTGACATTAAAAATGTAAATAATTAGCTCAGAGATGTTGTATCCTCTTCTTCTCAATTATAATAAATTTAATGTTAGAGATTTTGAACTGCATAATGATGAAGAAGTCCCTTTATCACTTCAAGTTGATAGGTAAGTAGGTATGCAGGTTTCTCACCTACAAAGTAGAAATGATAATAGCTATGCAATCTACCTCATAGTTTGTTGATATTTCTGAAACTTTTGGACAATATCAAGTGTTACAGTGTTATACACATTTTACCTGATTCAGGAACTGTAATATATTTTTTTCTGATGACTCATAATATATACTTCACTGATTCAAGTTATATCTTTGTTATATTTTAGAATTAAGACTGAAAATATATGTGACAACCTTGAAAATAGTTTTAAATATAGCAGGAGTCTTGAATGGTTAAAAAAAAAAACAGTCACTGCTTTTGTTATCATGGCAAATTCAATAATGTCTAAACTATTTCCATGGTCAATCAAAATATTATTTTTGCTCAACTTTCACTTTTACTTTTCTGGCAACTATTGTTAAAACCTGTTCTCTACCCACTTCATGCCTGAATAGAAATAAAGAAAACCAAACCTTTGCTGACTGGTCTCCGTTGAAATCCATGGTCACTAACCTCAAGTACTTAATGCTGCCTGGAAATCATATCAAAATGTATGAGTCATTCAGTTTTCTTGTTTTCTTGAATAATGTTGCCCTTTTCTCTCCAAATTAAACTTCTAATTCTTCCTCTTCCCATCTTCATTGGCAGTAGATGGTCTTCATTTATTCACTGAGAATGGAAATAATGGAAAGATGAATTCCAAAAGTTTCCACCCTCATCTATTATCATTCTGCAGGTGCTCATGTCTTCCAACTTCTTGAGTATAACTGTGGATGAATTGTCAGTGTTGTTAGCAAAGGTCACACCTTAGGTTAAACTTCAGATACCATCTTTTCTTAACTACTTGAATTGATCTGTCCATATTATTGAATGCATCAATAGATTGATCCTGGTTTGTATTAGTCCTTTATTTGGTATATTTCTGTTGTTTTTTGCATATTTTGAAGTTTAATTATCATGCACACACACACTAAGTATTGCTATGTTTTCTTCATTAATTTTCATGATCACAAAGTATTCCTTTGTCTTTGATAATTCTGCTTTCTTGAAATCTTTGTCTGATATATGAATGTAGCCATTCAATCTCTCTTAAGCTTAATGCTTGCATAGCATATCATTTTTATCATTTCATTTTTACCAATACACCCATATATTTAATATAAATATTTATAATCTCCTCCTCCCCAAAAACAGATATTATTTATTTTAGTGAATTTTGACAATTGTGATCAATTACCCACCAAAATATATAGTCCAATAACCCTAAGAAGTCCAGAAATTCCCTTGTTCCCTTGTCTTGACAAATTTCCCAACCATCTCACGTTTCCAAAGACATCTACTTTTTGATTCTTAGTTATTATAAATTAGTTAACATAACTCTTGAATATCATTACATAAATAGATTCATATAATATAGCCTTTTATATCTAGTTTTTTTCACTCATAATTAACTAATTAATCAATTGAAATAGGCTTTTTCTTCTTCTTTTTTTTTTTTTTTACCAAGGGCTACATTGCTTTCACATTTAGCTTTCCCTCTCTTTAGTAACTGAGGCTTATGAGCCTGATGGAAAATGGACAAAATAAATAAACTTCATTCTTTGTATACATTATAATTTGTGATCACTTTGCATCAACAATACATGAGGAATACAGCTTTTCATATATATGTAACAGAGAATTAATATCCTTAATAAGACAGTAGAAAAATGGGCAAAGGAACTGGAATCAGCAATTTACAGAAAATAATAAAATGGCCCATAGTTATATGAAAATATGTTCGATATCTTTATTGGAACCATAAAATAAAACAATTAGAATTTTTTTTTTTGCTTAATGTATTTGCAAAGAGAAAAAACTGATAAATTCTAAAAATCCTCTGTCAGGTTTTCAATCATACAAATTTATTAAAGTTTTCAATGCTTTGGTGACAAGATACCTCTTGATTGAAAATTTGCATAAATTTTCCTTTTCAAGGTCATCAGTGATATTCTATTCTATGTATATACCTCATTAGTTTTATTTATTTTCCTGTCATGAAGGTAAATTGAAAATATAATGTCTATATAAGGTAATATTGAAAATAAAATGTTTTCAATCTATGTGGGTGATCATAAATAAGAACATTCTGAACATTCTTGTGCAAACCTTTAAATAGATTTGGATTTCCTTTCTCTGTCTTAATCACCCAGGAATAAAATTAAGGGATGTAGGTAATATAAGGTTATCTTTCTAAGAAATAGCCAGCATACTCTCCACACTGTATGTACTTTGGTATCTTCATTAGTATTAATGTTACTTTTCTTTGTCCCACACCCTCATTCACATTTGATATTGCTAGTCATTGGATTTTTAGTCCTTTGAATGCAAATATAATCAATATCTCATTGTTGTGTTTTGCATTTCCCTGATCTTGAACTGATTATTTTAAATCAAAGGCATTGTTTCATTTATCCCCATATTAGTATCTCTGTGTTTTAAAATAGTTATTGAAAAGTTTTTTCTTTTCTCTTGAGCTCATCCATTACCTTGGTTGAGTATTATTTGAACATATGCATATGAACTTTATGGTATATATGTGAATCTTTGATCACATATACACTGTGTTTGTCTTCTCTGCTGATCTGTTAGAAATATAAATTCTTTTTCATTGCCATATTGTCTTTAAGCAACATCAATATACCTGATTTTAAGTACTTAAAATATGTTCTTTATATAAATATATATATATTAGACTCTGCTTTTGATTCTTAACATTTCTATCTAAATTCTATGATCAACTTGATTATTTTTCTTTAAAAAATTTGTGAGATTTTGATTGGGTTTGATTGGCTCTAGCTCCATTTGATGGAAATGTTAATAATACTTAATCTCTCAGTTTATTTAGATCTTTCATCATTTTATAAGTATTTGGCAACTTTAGTTATTAAATATTTTTATGTCACTAAGCTTATTGTTATATTTGTAATTTCTTAAAATTGTTTCTTCTATATCCAATTGTAGTCGATATTTTTGTGTCAAATTTTAGTCTTGCCGCTTTTACTTTTTTTAAGTATATTCTTTTCTATGACTTTCACATCATCTGTTTATATGGTCATGTTTTGTGTAAAGTAAGATTGTCTATTTTTTATTCATTTTTCATTTATGCATACAAGAACTAGGGTGTAGACCAGAGGTACAGGAGGTTAGAGGATTCACCAGAGACAGAGTGGGGATCAAAACAGGCAGACCTACTGAAATTCACTGCTGAAGGTTGCAGCGGTTAGCTAGGAGAGGTCTGTTGTGCCATGTGAGTCAGCTCCCTGGCCTGGAATGGAACTCATGCTGCAGTGGTTGGAATTCACCTATTAAATCTAAGTTGTCAAATATGTTAGCATAACAATGTTTAGTAAATCTCCTTATAATAATGTGTCTTTATGATCTAGAGTTTATGATTTTTCCTTTTTATTGATCACATAATATTCTTCATCATCATCAGTATTCATTTATGAACCATTCATCATATTAAATCTCTAAGAGGTTTAATGATTTTATAAATTATTGATTCTTTTATTAATCTTAGCTCTATACTTTGTTGGTCCTTCAGTTTTTGCTTCATTGACTTTTCCTCTTTTCTTTTTTCTACTTAATTTGGATGTAATTTGCTTTTACATTTTCTAGCTTCTAAAATGACTGGTTAGGAAAACTGACTTAGTAATTTTCACTTCTTTCTTCTTACTTATAAATTTCATCGAAAACTTTGCTTTAACTGTATTTCACATATCTTGATATGTTGATATCTTGTTTCTCTGGTTCAGGAATTTGGAAAATGCTTGTCATAGCAGATCTGAATTAGGTCTTCCATATAATTAAATGTTGACTAAAACTAGCACAGTGGAGTCCTAAAGTTGCTGAGTTTGCAAGTGCCATGTCCCCTGACCTCATAATCTCAGAACCTCATTTTATATGGTTTCTCCAAATGAGTTAATTTTAGAGTGTTCATAATGGGATGACCTCAAGTAATTCTGCCTGCTTTCATGATGGTTCAGAATTTAAAGGGCATATTTCCCAAAAAGTAAGAACACCAAGTAAAGTCATGCAACTCTTAATGGTCTAGCCTTTATTGGTAAATTGTGTTACATCAGTTGTAGTCACAAACTTGCCAAGATGAAAGCAGTGACAAAGTCACATTTTATGAGGAGAATGACAATGGGAGATATAGTAGCTCTGCTTTAAAAATAACAGCCTCCTATATAATTTCAACCATGCATATGTATGTTTTTTTAACATAATACATTATTACTGTTTTTCTCCTCTACTTTTTACTTAATGTGTAATTGTCATGTATATTTGTTTATAATAGCATATGGTGGTTGATAGTAAATATTTGAATATAGAAATTTACTGATTCTGTTTCATATATCATAGATTAACCAATTTTTTTCTAACCTGAAAACACTGCTTTAAATTTTTCTACACTTTAAATGGAAATATGGGCCTGAGTCTATAATCCACTCTGAAGTCCATTTGCACTGTTTGTATTTTATGATCCTTAGAGCAGTGTAACATTGTCAGAAATTCCATTTGCATTGCTATCTCACCCTGTTATTTTTTGTGTTTACAGATTTAATTCCTTTTCTACTTTCTAACAGTAATGCACAAGCAAACTTTTAATAGACAATCCAAATCTTCTATGTGGGTGGCTAACCTTTGACAGTCACTGTTTGAAAAGTCTCATCAGAAATAACTATTTTCATGACTCTGTTTTACTGTCATACACAATCCAGAAATTTTCATAGCACACATATTTGCCCTGTCAAAATAAAATAATCAGGACTACTGCCTTGCTTATGCTCAATAGAAACACTGTAAATAAAACCAGCACTGCAGTCAGTAATCTACAATAACAACATAATTTTACGTCTTGAAATATAATCATTTAAGGGAGTTAAGAGTTAAGGAAGGCATGAAAGTAAGGTAACATTCATCCAAGTATGCATATGAACTTTCACTTGTTCTAATCCTTTTATGTTTCCTTGTACTTCATACATCCTTCTTCATTAAGATTAATTCTGAATTTAGAATGAATGGAGGGGAAGGAGAGGGGGACGCGATGTGCATTCTCTCCCAAATTTCCTTACATATATTTTAAGACCTTTAACAGGAAGAATAAAGACTATTTTCCATTGCCTTGCTTTAAAGTTCTTAAAAATCACAGTAGCCTAAGACAGGAAGAAGTGGTTGATGTTCATTATGCTAACTTCATATTAGATCAAAAGAGAAATCATTGAATGTAGAAGCTTCTTAATTTTCTAACTCAAATAAATTAATTTACTCACCCTTATTAAATAATACCATTTTTCTTATCCTTTTTTTTTTTCTAAACCATTGTGGAGAGATATAGAAAAAATATCACCAATAAGAAAAAAAGACGTAAACAGGTAGATTCTTATTCTGCTTTCCTAGTGATCATTTTCTCTTCAAAGAAAAGGAATTCCACTGCATTATCCTGCTTTGATCATTTTGAAACAAAAATCTTTGGAGAAACTCCTATAAGTTATAGAAAATATCTTGTATTTTCAGAATGTTGTTTTATTACATATTTAGAAAGAGAAAAACTATAATAAAGAAAAAAGTCAAATCTTCTTATAAACAAATACAGTTAATAAAATCTTTTAATATATAGATTTGGGCCTTCTAGAACTGTTCAAGCACTAAGTAAGACTCTTTGCATTGCTGAACTTACTTTGTATTCTCAAGGCCTTGACTGTCTCTACATTGTGAGTGCTGTCTTACCTACTATACAAAAGCTAAATTCAGGGATTATGGTCCCTGTACTTATTCAGAACAGGTAGAAAGATGCTTGTAGCTCAGTTTTTGGTTTGAAAGACATGACATTCCAAGAGTTTCCTGGCAATCTGTGATGATATGCATAACATAAAAGCTCACACTTGAGTTAGTCCTAACCAGGGAAAAGTTATTGGAACGATTACAACTGGACCAATGAAATGTTAACTACATGATAGTTGTAATTGAGGCAGCACGCCCACTATAATTACAGGTTTGTTTTTCTGTGGAACTATCATAACTCATTTGTCTAATTCCTTGAGGTTGTGGGAAAAGGTAATACAACTGCTGGAGCTTAACATGCAATGTTGCAGGACCATCTTATTCTGACTTTGTTTCCTTGTTTTTTATATATATATATACACACACACAACACAGCACACATATTCACAAAACAAAGTAATTTGTAACACACTATAAAATACTTGAGTATAACATTTGTGTTTACTTCATTTTGGTCTTCCTATTTTATGTCTTCAGTAGGGACAGCTAGTGCTTATTTTTTTGGTGGTAGAAAGGATAGCACTGAGCCTCTTTTAATTAGTAATATACATACCGTATTCTGTAGTCTTTGGATGTTACTGAAATATATAATATAGAAATACTTTTCTGCAGTCCTTTCCAGAATAGATTACTTGATTAATAAAAACATTTTTTCATCTTCTTAGGGTAAGCCATCAATGTTCATATTCTGTGTGTGTGTGTGTGTATATTATATATATATCTTAAATTAGTGCTTATAAATTAGCCAAGGTTAGTACAAGATGAGTTAATATTAATAGTGGATTTGTACCTAATTAGAAAAATAAATATTTGAAAAATAGCATCTGAGCATTACTGATAATGGCAAATATTTTAATAATTTATGCATTATAGTCTTGAAATCATTTGCTCTTTATCAGTCTTTCTGTTGTACATTTTTAGATATATTCTTATTGAAATTCTGTTTGAAAGTTTCATCTGTCTAGAATATTATATTTCCATGTATCAGATGTGCTTTTCGATTTAAAAATTTCCATTAATGTTTTTATGTAAAACAACTTTTCACTTTTATTTAAAAAGTGAGTTTGGTAGCTCTCCTGCCTGCTGTAACTCTGCAGGCACCTCTCTTCTTCATTATCTTTTTTCTAATAAACCTACCCATTTCAAATGCAAAACCTTGAAATTGAAAACTAATTTTATAAAAGCATTAAATAAATTTTGAAATTACATAACCTCATTTAAATGAAATATGCTCTACTAAATCCAAGAGGAAAATGATATTTATCCTCTTGAGCAAATTATGTAAAACTATCTTAATACATTAGTTTAAATAATTGATGTTCAAACTAGTCTGTTAACTTAAAAGTAACACACAAAGTGAATAGTCAAAGCAGAAAGTTACTCTGAATACTAGCATTAAAAATACTAGCATTAAAAACTAGCACTAAACACTAGCATTAAATACTAGCATTAAAAACTAGCTCAAATGTCACTAAATACCAGCTACCATTTCTGTCTATATCAGTTCATCCTGTTATTCCTTTTTTATTGCAGCTGCTCTTCCAGGAAAGATTATCCAGTAAAGCTTACTTTCCTTTGGTTTACCATATATTCCTCTTCTTCTTTTTTTTTTTTTTTTTGACTCCTTTGGGAATTACCTCAGCACTCTAAAGAACCTATTGTAAAAACCTCATGTGATCTTTTATTCTGAAAGATGACATATAAATGTATAAAACGGAAATGCCGTTTTAAATGACAGTCATTGGGATTCTTTTCTGTCTGTGTTCCTGTCATGGAATTAAGTAACTGATACTTAAAGCATAAATAGCAAATAAATACTGTTAGGTGAAGCTGAATTAAATGACTTATGGGTAAATAAAAGTTTTTCTTTCAGAATATATCATTTTATTGGTTTTATATAAATTATTTTATAGTATCCCCTCAAAGAATTTAGGGTAACTAGATAAGACACTGTGATTTAAGCTCCATTACAGTCAATTGTAATTACATTTTTTTCTTTATTTACATCAGAAAAGCATTCTAAAAACAAGTTACATTTTCATTGTTTTAAAACACTATTTTACCACTTTTCTATTAGAACATTCAGTATCTCTCATCATTATTAAACTTTGTCCAAATTTCCTTAGTATATAAGAATCTGACTCCTGTTTTCTTTCTACTATAATCCCCCACCATTTATGAAATTTCCCTATTCGAGCACACTATAATGATATTAAATCACTTTGCCTCACTCTCCACTGATACCATCTGCTGATGGTTTTTGTCCTTCCTATACCTTCCTATGTCTACTTGGAAAATTTCCATTCGCTGTTCAGTGCAAATTACTGCTATATCTCATTTTGCATAATCTGTCCAGAGAGGGGTGTTCACATTTTCCTGTCTTGCTTTACATGTAATTCTATCAAATATTATAATGCATTGTGAGTACTTGCCTATATATTATAAATTCCTCTATTACTCAAAGAATGCAAAGTCTCTAATGCCAAGAGACATAGTTCTAAGTTCAAAGCAACATTTCCTACAATAGTCAACTAAGGAAAAAACCTAAATCCTCATCAAAAGAGAGGTAGATTAATAAGATGTGATACATACATACATATGTATACACATATTTACACACACATACATATACACAGAAACACAATGAAATATTACCCAACAATAAGATAAACTCTTGTTAAAACTTTATAGTCACATAAAAACAAATTCACATTAAAGTCTACTACATAGAAACTAGTCATAGACATTTTGGTTTTTTTTTTTTAAGATTTATTTATTATTTATGCATACAAGCACTGGGGTACAGGCCAGAGGTGTGGGGGGGTGAGAGGATTCACCACAGAGAGCAGGGAGCAGAACAGGC
>JAGFMF010012021.1:2409809-2495863 GCA_019455555.1 Galemys pyrenaicus
CCCCCCCTGGCCGGCAGCAGGGATCGAACTCGTGCTGCAGTGGCTGCGATTTGCTTCTTAGTGCGTTGCTTAACCCACTGCGCCACCAGGGGAGGCCCATCATAGACATTTTGATATAAAGAAATTAACTTAAAATCCATCTACAACTGTTTACTTTTTAAAAAAATATTAAAATGTCTATTCCTGTCTTGTGTAAGCAAACATTTTACTCAGTAATCTTTATTAAGATACATGAAGTAAGGCATGTATCTTAATAATACCTTATAAGTTTTAGATCAGACAACACTGTGACAATACATATGTATTAAAAATTTTCACTTGGCAAGGAGTCTTATAATTATGAGTATAGAGAGGTTTCAAATGTTTGTGATAAGGCTAAAACGTGATTAAGTCATATTAGTGAAATACGTTGACTAATGGTTGGGGAAAGCATATATGAACTAGAATAAATATAATACTGTAAAATAAAAAGAGTTAGCACTTAGCCTAATTTAAAAAATAATATAATCAGTTACAATAAGTGAGTAAATATATTTTATCAAAGAATTGTGTCTTAAAACTGTAAATATCATGGAATCAGTAATGAGCAAATTTAGGGACTGAATTGTATTCTTTAGAACTGAATCTTTTACTTAATTTATCATGTTAAAGCTGTGGCTTTGCATGGATTAAAAATAATTGGGTCTCTGTGTCATTTTCCCTTCTGATAATTTTCTTTACCCTTAATTTTTTCTTCAAACATTTTCCTCAGTTTTACCTGTACAGTTTCAAATAATGCAGGAAAACAAACAAACTTGAGACCATCTTAATTTTTCTGATTCTCAGGTTCTTAGCACATTTTTAAAAATATTTTATTTATTTGTTTGTTTGTTTGTTTATGCATACAAGAACTAGGCTGTAGGCCAGAGGTGCAGGGGTGAAAGGATTCACTAGAGACAGAGTAGGGAGCAGAACAGGCAGATCCACTAAAATATACTGCTAAACGGAACAGTGGGTAAGAAAGAAGAGGTCTGCTATGCCATGTGGGTCAGCTCCCTATGCTGAGGATAGAATTCAGGCCCAAGTGGTGGTAATAGCTTGATAGTGTGTGACTTAACTCCTGTGCCACCAGGGAGTCCTAGGATCTTAGAGTTTTTCCAATCTAGTTGATATTCTAATGAGATAGTTCTCCCAATCTTTATTCATTAAGTCTATCCTGTTTAAGATGACTGCATCAAGGAAATAAGGTATACATACACAATGGAATATTGTTCAGCTATAAAAAAGATAAACTCATGCCATTAGTAGCAATATGAATGGGGCTAGACGGGCCTATGCTCAGCGAAATAAGTCAGAAGGAAAAAGAAAAATGTTGGAAAAATCACTTATAAGAGGAATATAGGGGAACCAAATATGGAATCAGGGGAAAATAATAATAAAACAAGCTTAAGGGGAAATTATGTATCATAGACATTCTGTGAGGGAAGGGAGAGGAGAGGGATCAAGCAGGAAGGGAACAGGACAAGGGACAACAGCAATGGAGCTGGGTAAATTGGCAGTGGGAATTCTATGGGAACTACACCTGTACAGCTGAGAGGAAAACACAAGCATTGTACAAAATGAACAATTATGTTTTCTATATATAGATATTTAAATCTATCCTGTTTTAAGACCAAAGTTCCAAGTTTGAAAGATTTCCCCTGCTTCTTAACTTTGAATTTCCAAACTAAACACGACATCTTTTAGAGACACTGATCAGCAAGGGATGATCAGCAGTAACAAAATGAACTCATAATGAAATCATCAATGACAAAAGTTATCGAAGATTTTCATTAAGTCAATACACGTGTCTACATTATATTGATGTACTTTTTGAGATTTGTGAAATTAGACCTATAATATACTTCAGAGATCCGATGGTTTAACTGGCCAAGAAGAGTCTACTGGTTTAATTACCAGAAAAATGAGTATTCATGTGTTATTACATTTATGCTGGTTAATTTCTATGTTTGTAGGAAGTAATAGTGGGTAAGGGAATTCAGGATTTGGAATCAAGAGATAATAAATCCACATGATACTTGTGCAGATGCATGTGTATAGATTCTGACACTTGATTACACAATTATTTGAAAAATGGCAAACATTTTAATAAATATCACAGTTTACTTTGTAATCTGGCATGAAATGATTTACTCAGTTTAATGCTACAGAGGTTAGGCCATAAATACCATGATTTGGTTGAGTAGACTATCAGTTAATAAATCTATCAGTGATTTATACTGAAGTAGTAATGTGACCATGATTTTAATATATACCTTCTGCTGAATTTAGAATTGCTGTTTCATAGGAGTGTTTTGAGAATTAATGGAGATAGTGCCTGTACAGTACAGTTCATATTTCCTAGTATGAACAATGATTTTTGCTAGATTTTTTTTACTATCTTAAATCATACTACCCATAATGTGATTTGGTACTTTTTACTTTTTCAGTTACTAATATGAAACAAAGAAATCTGTGATAAAATCTAGGTTGTCTTCATATTTTTCTTTTTACATATGCAGTTTCATTTGAATAATTTGCTTTTTATTGTATGTTCTATTTCTTACCTTAAATCCCTGTTTTTTTGTCATAAATTAACCTACATCATATCTTCAGAGAATGTAATCTTTATTCTTAGTTCATTTAGAAAGGATGTACCAATAGAAAAAATACACATCTGAAATACATACTATTTAAATTCATCAGTTTTAATGTGTAATTTCCCAAATGGAGTCAGCAGTTAGAATAAATAAATGCCCGAAAGAGTGATAATTCCAGAAAATTAAATGAAAACTCTATTTCACACGTTCATGAAATGTGATTTTTTTTTCCTTTCAAGAGATAGAAATGTAATTTTTACTGAGTTCTTTATAATATCTTTAAAAAATTGTTTGGTAATCAGAAATTGAAGCTTGTTTTGTGCATTGGAAATGTACCGTGTGTGTGTGTGTGTGTGTGTGTGTGTGTGTGTCTGTTGGGAGAAAGACTTGCAGCACCTCTGTATAGTATATTTTTAAACTCGCTTTCTAAACTTTTAATGTTCCTATCTTAAGTGCTATGGCCTCGGAAAGTTTCATTGCATAATTTCAGTCTTAGTGTTTGCTTCTGTTTATATTCCAAGTTAAAATGGAAGAAGTCATGGAAATAGTTTCATAGTTTAAAATAAAATAACTTGCTTTTGAAATAAGGTAAGCAGTCTAATCTTTACACCACTTAGAGCACAACTACAAAGATTGCTCATCAGGAAAGTATAAAGGGAATGTGGTGATGTTTCTTTGTAAATGATCTAGCTCTTGTTTTATTTTCCTCTTACTTTGAACCATTCCTATATCAAAGTCATGCCTAGTAATGAAAGAGCTTTGGGGGGATTTCTGACTGACAGGTACCATTACTAATAAATTGCCTCAGAATGTAAAAATGTGACCCCTCAGGTGGTTCAACCACATTGTTTGCAAACTGTGACTAAGTATCAAATTCCAGCGTTTTTGCTAAGCACTCACCATGGAACAATGCAGTTCCATTCTTTAGTGCTTTGGTGCTGATTGTGTAGGTCATAATTAGAGATTCAGCTGGGGATGAATGGAGAAGAATGTGACTGTGCAATTGGCTGTAACCAATCTGACCCTGTTTGATCCTCCCTCACTCCTTAAAAACCTGTGACCTCCTAGAGCCTCTTGTATGATCCATGTATGTGGTTAACACTACCTCCCGACCAACCTTTTCATCAGTAGGCTTTTCAAGCCATTACTTTGCTTTGTAGCCTTAACAAGGCATTTGTTTTAGCTATCATAAATAGCAGCTAGTTCAAAGTTTACCCAGCACGGTGAGAAATGCCAGGATCAGTTTCTTAAGAAAAATGGCAAGAAATGATACAGAACTAAAAAAAAAAAAAAATCCTATTTTTAAATAAATTCACATTTGAATTATGGAAGAACTACAAGAGGTAGAGACATATAAGGTCTATTTTATATGGTCTATTGCATTACCAGGATTTAATTTCACAATTTTTATTTAATTCATCAATATTCAGTTTATAGATGCCCCCGACCTCTTATTGAAAGAATAAAGAAAACAAATATGAATGTAAAATATTGTCTTTCTCAATCCAACTTTTTTACGTACAACTGAAAAAAAGAGGAAATTTCTCAAAAAAAATCTAGGAAAAACTTAATGATTTTCCACATCTTTTAAAGAATTTTATAAGCTTAACAAATTTGAATCCATTCCAATTCATCCAGTTGTTTTGTTTTGACAGTGGAATCCAATAATATATCATCATACTCATATGCCAACATTTTAAGAAAATAATGCAGTCGTCAGTAATCCAATTTATCAAATGAGTATAATATAGAAGGCTACTTTGGTTGATATTTTGGAAATGCCATAATGGAAATAACAGGATGCAGATCAATAATTCGTGGTAATTAGGAAGCAAGGGTAACTAGAATTCTAGTATGCCTCTGAGATAAATTTTTCCTGACAATAAAATGTCTTATTACACTCTACTCAGGTTTATGCCCCTGTGCCTATGCTTTCTACTTTGTCCCTTAAATATGTCCAGTTAGGACAGAAATTTGTAATCACAATTATCTTATCACATTTGAAAAAAACTACTAAGTGGGTTGCTACCATTTTTTCCCTGTTCCAGAAATCAAGTATCACATAGGGAAAAGGACTGGCTCTTTACCCCTATTGGTGTTTCTGAATTATGGTCAACTTTTTCTCTAATCACACATCCATACACTCACACAAATGTGCCTACAAATATTTGAATATCAACTTACAGTCCATATTTCTTTATCTTTAACCTACACCTTTCTTGGGAACAAGGAAAGGTTACAACCCTTGAAGAAAAGCTGGGGGCAGTTCTATCTAGTAGTTGCTACTGTGTCAATATCGAGTTAGTCTTTTGCGTGCAGCTATCCTGGGAAAATAGTCAAATGGCTTTTAGGAGTCCAAATGTGGAGAAACACAAATACTTTTGAATGTTTTAAAGGCACAGGGTTAAATGTTCCCTCAAGCAATTTGCCATTTCCGTGTTAATTCAGATTGTAGAAACATATAATTAGAATCTCTAATACCTGCATTTTTCTTTTCTTTATGAGAAAAACATGTGGTAATACACAGAGCAATGGATATACTGGGAAGGGAACTCTTTGTGTGGTGGCTTTATAGCTCCTGCTGAAAGGCCACAACTACTATATTTCTAACAGAAAACAAAGCACAATTACATTTTATTCCTTTATTGGAAACTAGCACCTCTCGGTAAAACTACAATAGGCGCTTTTATGTAACATTAGTAATTTTCTTCTTTACAGGTGTTGAACCAAGTTGCCTGCGGAGTGTGCAATCTGGGCTGGGAATTAAATCCACGTTGCTTGCTTAAGTATAATACATAACCATATAGACATAGGTTGGCATTAAAAGAATGCCTTTTATCTTGACAAATTTAGGAAAAAAGTGCGTTCTGCTGAAAAACCACAATCACCTGCTGTAAAAAAAAAAAAATGGTGTGTGTGGTTTGATATTTATATATACAATATAATGTACTTATATGGACATTATATTTTATATGTAGAATATATAGAAATTATAACAATTCATGTGAATTTGTGCTTTTATAGTAAACCTTTGAGAATATATACAGGAAAACATTAATTTACATCTGTTGATTCTTACACAAGAAGGAAGATATATGACAATTTGTTGTTTTCATTTATTTTGGCTTCCTCTGGGGATAAATTGTCTTTAAAATAATTTGCTATATAGTTAATTTCAGTCCACAAATGTGACCTGTATTAATCATTTTTTCCAAAACAGAATAAAAAATAGTTTGTAAGAAGTGTTAAGCATAATATTTGTATTTCTTTAATAATGTTAATACTTTTTTACTTTATACCTTACAACAAAAGAACCTAGGCAAACAGTACAGAATTCTCTAAAAAAAATGAGATGTTCAAATTATTTTTTTATCTATCTCAATCAGAATTAAGAATATTTGCTTCTACAAGTCATATGCCATACAGTAGTTTTTCTCACTTATTTGACTTAAGATGTCAGTGGTTAAGAAATCACATTGGCTTTCTCCTTCACATGATATCAAACCTAAATAAATTAGAATTACAATTCAAGAACCTAAACATTAGCTATTTTCTCTCCATGAATAAGTAAATTTCAAGGAAGAAGACAATCTTCCACTATGAGTCCCTCCCTAGTAAATACTAAGTTTTATGTTCATAATGTCCAGATGATTTTTCCCTTAAATTTTGATTTTAAAACACTAGGGCAGTAGTAAGTAACAAGAAGTAACAAAAATGCCAAAGAAGTAACAGAAGTCTAATGGGAATGGTGCCACTGGTGTTTGTAACATGTGGCAGAGCTAGTGTGATATTTTAGGGATGTTGAAGCAAAATAAAACTGTGGACTATCATGGAACTGTGATTTTAAAGGCTGCAATGAGCAGTTGAGAAAGGAGAGTAAAGGTCTTGATGTATATGAAACCTCAAATCACAAAAAAAAGACTTTTCTTAAGAACAATTGGTCTGAACTGTTATGTCACAGTGATATGCAGGACAAATAGTGAGGACAATTTCACTTTCTAAAAAGTGGTAGACAAAAAGGAAGAAAAAACCTCCAGATTAATTTATGGTAAGTGAAACAGCATAAGTTTTCTGCTAGAGGTCTGGGAAATTGCACACAGACAATAAATGGTAACTGTTATCACTTTCAATAGGAACCAAGCAATGAAAGTCAACTTTAGAGTTTTACAGGACCGGTTGGATAAGAAAGTGAGGAAGTAGATGGATTATACATGTTTGAAAGTTGAGACTGAGGAGTTGAAAAAAAGATTATCAGTCAGTGAGTTTTTTGATTGCTTTGTAAGTTTGCTTATTTTTACTTTTCAAAAAAAAACCTTCCTTAGTCATTAGGAAAAATAAATTGGGTAAGACATGATTCACCTAGTGCTATCCCTGGCATACAGATACAAATGAGTAGCAACATTTCTGTTTACCATAAGCCTTGCCAAGTTTTTGTACATTCTATACAATTTGTCTCATTTAATTATCACAAAACCTCATGGGCTAGCTGTCACTCTACCAAAAAAGAGATATCGTTATAAATGTCAATTTATACATAAGGAATCTAAAGTTCTAAGGGGTTAACTAAACTTTTCAAAGTTACTCACCTAGAGAGCAAGAGGGTTTTGTCTTACTCTCCACAAAGTTACACTGCATGGTAGAGGCTCCCTGATGCCACATATGTATGAAATGAAAAGGGAAGAAATTCATGGAGAATGCTATGGACTTTTTTACAGTGTTTTAGAAATGCAATAAGTTTCCATTTAAATTAAACACATAAATATTTATTGAACAGTTGAGTTTTATTTTTGACATCCATACCTTCTAGCACAAATTTAATCAGAATCAGACCAGTAACAAACAAGAAAGGAAACTATTATTTGTTAAGAACTATAAATATATGCATTTATGATTCAGTGTTTTAGCATAACTTTAAAAACTTGACAATGTATATTGTTTGAAAATTCAAATAATCATTCATATTTTTGAATTTGCAAAGGACAGAGTATATACACATATATGGTCATATTGTCATTTATACAACTGTTTTCTGGTGAGAATAAAAATATCACACACCTTTTGTTAACTTTGGACAGTGACACACAGCATCATCAAAATTAACACATGCTAATTGTTTACTAATTACTAGACAACCTGCTAAGAATATATTCTTATTTCTGAAGTTTATATTATCTTGACAAGGAAAGTGAGGATTAGAATGTGAATTCTAAATTATTTCTCTAGGGTAAGAACTTAAAGAGTACACAGAACAGAAAGAAATAGAACTTGATTATTTTTCTCATGATTTCTTCTAACATGTTAAACCTTTAAGCAGGAAGGCTTGTTTAATAACCATAGTCAGGTGGCAGGTAAATTCATCAATTTTATGTGTTCACAAAACAAATATTGAAAGATAGTAGTTTGGGAATGGAACTATAAGTCACAGCAATTAATCTCACTCAATTACCATTGAAATGACAGTCTGTTGCCTTTCCTTTGAAAAGATTATATCTTTTTTTTCTTGCTATTTCTAAAACTTTCTCTTTGTCCTTGAGATTCTATTTTATATTAGCACATTGTTATAATTACTATTACAGTGTAATGACATATAACCTTGCTCTAATATATCTTGTTCAGAATTGTTTTCATTCACCCTGTTGGTGACTTCCTGTTCTCCCAGGATACAAAGTTGTTTTTCTTTAATTTATTTTGTACATTTATACTTGTAATTTTATAATTCATAGCCGTATTTCAAAATGCATATATTCCATTTTCTTTGAAAATATTTCTTTTTACCCATTCTTGTTATTTTTGTTGGAAAATTTCAATTAGACATATCACTGTTCTTTAATTGATCTCTTGTGCCTCATAACCAATATTTGATATTTTTAAATATTCTGTGGATAGCCTCATGACTATTTTCTTTAATTTTATCTTCCAGTTCTTGCTTCCACATTGTTACACTGATTTTTAACTTGTTACTTGTTCTATTTGTAAAACAACTTCCATGAGATTCCTTTTTAAATCTCCACATTTTGATCCTCACTCAAATTTAAAAAAATCCTAAGATGTGAAAGATTGATAGTTAAATTATGTTCTTATGTATCTAGTATCAGATATCTATCTAATATACTTGTGCAGATTTTCACTCAGTATATATTTCCCAATATATATTTCATATTTTTTGTATGTTTATAAGGGTTTTGAATTGAAGTTACAATTTTACTATATAGATTTTGCATTTACTTCTGTCATTTGCTTGGGGGTCCTTCCAAACAATTGTGTAAAGGTGAGTCACCTTTGTACATGAAGACCATATTAAGGTATGAATTCTCAAAGGATAAGTATTTCCCCTTAATGCAATATCATGACATAAGGATGTTTCTTTAGTGTCTCCTCTATTGTGGGCTTATTGCTGGTGTAATCCTTTGGGAACCTAGCTTTATAGAGTGTCTCCTATAATACATTCGACTTTAAGCATACTCAAGGTTTTATCTTGTTTCTTACATACCCTGAAAAACCATTAAATGGAAAGAACATTTCCCAGGTTTGGTGCAGCCAGCGTAAGGTAAAACTGGCTTTGAAACACACAAAACCTAGGGTTCTGCTTTAATTGTTATTAATCTCTACACACTTATTAAATTGATCTTCATGACAGAATAGAATTAAAAATAATATTATATAGCTCTCTTATTAGTTTTCTTTGGGAAGTCCATTGTGGTTTTTTCCACCAATTGTTGGCAATTATTTTCATTTTTGGTGCTATTTTCAAAACTCCAGTTATGTATTTCTTCTTTGGTTATTATTTGCAAACATTGCTTTTCCATGTATGAAAGCTGTAGATTTTAGTTAGGTCTTTTTTTTTTTTTTTTTCATTTTTTTTGTGTTCATCGTTGTTAATTCTGACTCTCATTCTGATACTGGAAGCTTGATTAGAACTAGCTAAAAAAACAAATGAATGTTGATAGAGCACATTGATGGCATCAGCCTTTAGTAATCTATAGAAAACTAGATTCCTAGGGCTTGGTTCCTATACTTACATAACACTATGATTTTATCTTAATCTTTAAAGATTAGCAAACATTGCACAGAATGACGATCTCTCTTAATATACAACCTATATATTCTTGACTTTGTAAATCTCATACTGCACATTGGAGTAAGGCTGGGCTAATGCTCTATCAGCACTTCTCAGTTAAAGATTCTTTAAACTGCATGTAACAAAACACATGATAAATGGTAGCTAACAAGATAATATAATTTATTTTTATTTTTTTAATGTCTAGGGATAGGACATGTTATGGACCAGCAATTAAAGAATACTATAAACTTGTCTATATTCTTTCTAAAGCATTTGAAAATGCTTGGAATTATCAATGGGAAAGAAAGTTTGAAATGGATTGTAGAAAGCAAACTGATGGTCTCTGCAATAGTTCCACCATTGATTATTCAACATCCATTACCATTTTACATAGAAGATACTTTGCCCACAAGAAAGATCACCACAGAATGATCACAGAGTACTTATTGCATATGACTTCTTTCCTAAGATAAATGTTTATTCTCTGACATATTAGATGTGACTACTTAAAATCTAGAGTATCTCAGTAAAAACAGGTGTATTTGCCTTTAACACATACTATATGCAATTTTGGAAAAGCAAAGCTATAACTTAATTTTTCATTTTAGGTGCAAACAATTGGAAGTGCACACTTAATTCTTTTGAGAGCAATAATAGCAGAAAATCCTATCCTGTCAGTAAAATAATTTTCCTGATTAGCCAGTCTTCTATTCATGTTTCTATTCCAAACATGTTCTTTCTGTCACAAGAGAGGGACTTTCCTCTTTGTTTCCTTCCTACCCATTCCTGAACTGGATGCTCCTTCCACAGAAAACATTGTCATAGCATCCTTCCTGTTGATGCTACTTTGGAGACACAGAAAATTCCATAGACATTTCTAGATTAACCTGTAGTATAATTCCTTCACATTTTCATTGGTTCGAATCTATTTGCTTTTGTTAAGTCCATGTTCCTATATGTGAGGCCAAAATAAATAACTTAATCATAATCTTTAGGCCAGGGAGATATAACTTGCAATTGGGTTTTTGCCAAACGGTTTGTCTGTCCCTTTGATGAATGGTGCTGGGGTGAGTCTGAGGCACCTCCTTATTGTACCACCTAATAAGGGTGGTATCTCCGTGCTAGCACTCACACAACTTCAAGTGGCAAAAAAGCATTTGGATTTTCTAACCCTGCCAAGCTTCAAATGATGAAGGTAAATTTTCGGTCAACCCAGCTTGCCAACTCTAAGAGACAGTATTTGTCCTCACAAAGTAACAAGATACAGACAAGCATTCTGAATTTTAACAACTTACTCATTTACTCAAGCTGTCTGCTAGAATATTATCTGCATCTCAAAATAGTTAAGCAACATCAAATCAAAGATTTCACCAAACAGTAACTAGATTATTAAATTGTTAAGTGTGCTTAGTCAACTAGGACTTGAGGGAGAAACATGATAGAAAGTGACAGAAAACTGGATAATGTTCTCACTTATTTGTGAGCTGAAGAAATATTCCTTAATTTTAGTAGTAGTAAAGAAAAATATCACTGACATTTTCACAGCTATGGATTACCAACTATAATAGCAATAATAATGATTAATACTAGTAATAACAGTAACAGTAATAATGATAAACAATAATCAGAATCCATCAACTTTTTTTAATTAATCCAATACCTTAAAGGTATAAATTAAAAAATTTTGTACTCCAGATATACAGGAATAAAAGGACCTTTACAAGTCTCAATAGAACTTTAAGACAGCCAGTAGACAGCTGCTATTATTTTATAAAATTAGCTATCTCCAAAACACTATGTTCTGTTTCTTAGGTACTTTATTTTTTACTTTATGTAGAGGATTCTTGTTGCTGTCACATATTTTGATACAGAATAATCATGACAACCTGAGCTTAATATGTAAACCTGTAGAAATAAGACTGACAAACGGCTAAGGAAATTACCTGTATATTTTTGAACATGTGCAATGCACAAGCAGTGTCCAACTATATACATTTTAGTACCCTAGAGTATGATATATTTTGTATAATCTTGTAGAGTGTAATTTCTGTATCTCTTTGTCTTTTTCTTTCTCCTACTTTGTTTACCTACAAATATATCTGCCCTGTTTAAAATGTATAAATCCCTTTATTACTCATTTAAAAGTTTGATCATAAGTTTTAGAAAATTGTTCTTTGTGTGTGCAGCAGGAAACTAGGTAGAATGCATTTACATTGGGGTAAACAATTTCTCTATGATGAGATTAAAGTTTCTTTGTAAAATTACTTAGCTCAGAAATGAACTTGTGTTATGTATAGGAAAGGTATCTCCAATCAGCATTCAGCAAATATGTTTAGGATCTTTGTACAGCTTTATTAAATGTGACTTATTAATGTTACCATAACTTCAGAGATTTGTGAATTGTTTTCTTACCAGTCAGGGCTAGACTACTCAGAAGCCAGGTGTGTACCGTTGAGTTACACAATTACATACTTGAAAATCAAAAGGGGGAAATGAAACCATAAAAACTGCATAGACAGGAAAGCCAAATGCACTCTCAGGGAGCATCATTGCATACTTCAGACTCACAAAATAGGCCTCCTTCTATAAACAGTGATAGGGAAATCAGAGAGTGCATCACACTGACATATGGAAAAGACACAGAAAGATTAGATCCACTCTAGCAGTTTTCTAGTATAGTGGAACAATGCCAATATACCTGCAAGGTCAAAGTCAAAATAAACTTTGTTTCTACTTTATCTTATCAAGTAAACTCCAGCTGTTTTTTTTCCCCCACTTAATTATTTGTCTGACAGAAAAAAGCTTTCTTTGCAGAAAACTCCATCACCAATATGAGACCTAGGATGTAACTCTTACATGAGACCTAGAAATGGTCCCTTACTTCTTACTTCATAGTGTTGCCTTTTAGTAATTTTTTCCCTTGCAATGATGAAGTGCTGATTTGGACTTTAATACCCTCGATTACTATCTAGATGATCATAACTATAAGGAAGAAATCCCTTTAGTTTTCACACTTCTATTTTCTTTGTCATATTATAAACTGTTGTTTCTGTATATCCTTTAGGAAGAGCTAAGGATTCAGAGGTTATTTCTGAGATCATAGAACAGAAATTAAGGAGAAATTTTCCTGGTTATCTTACTAGAAACAAAAGCTTCTTCAGATAATGCCTCCCTGTCATAACCTACTAACCATTGGTAACTTTCTTATGTTGTTATTATTTGTGTTTCCATTCTTAGGTTAGTAAAGTTTCAGATCTATGTAAAGCATTTAATAAAGTATAATCATATTTCCTTTGTAGTCCTCATGTTATAAAAAGTTGTATAAAGAATCACTAAGAATTCTGATGACAATTATTATCTGGTCATCTGGAAATACAGAGAAGTATATAAAATCAAGATTAAAATGTAAAAATAATTTAGAATATATTTAATCATTGCTTTAAATGTAATTAATAGTGCACTCATTCAATCCCTGTCCTTAAATAAAAAATAAAAGAAGAAAATATGCTTTAAAACCAGTATGAACTCAAGGGGAAGTTTCCTGTCATTCTTTTAGTCTTCAAAAAGCATACAACAATTTCCACCACTTTTTAAAGAGAAGTATAGGAGTAATAGGTTATGGTTACTTAACTACCAACTTCCCTGAAAACATCTAAATCCAACAGGGCTTAAGAGCCAGGTAATGTTTTAGAAAAGCTTTTTTTAGAAAAGCTTTTTAAGCTCAGGTTTCTTATATGAGCTAAGAACCCACCTGTCAACTAAGAGACTTTTCCAGAGACAGTGAAATTAAAATGTTTTGAGATCAGGAAAGGTCTGTTCATTGTGCTTCCCCCCCCCCCCTCCCCGTTTACTGTAAAAGTATGCTGCACCAAACACAAAAACTCATTTGCATTTCAAATGATGTTTTAACATAGGAGATGAATTGAATTCTATCTGTATCTGTAGTACTATGATTCATTCAACTAGATAAGTTTACAGGTGGTAAACTTATCTCATGGTTTTTATATAACAGGCTGGAATAGCATACCCTGAAGAGCAACATTTAATGGTATCATTAAAATGATTGTAAACATGCCTGCTGTGGCAGATGTGAGCTTTCTTCTGTTGATATACATTCAAATTGTTTTGTAAGATCAAACAAATGTAGAGTTTTAATATGTCAAACATGCCTACATTCTAACAGGTTCTGTTTTTAAAGAGATCTGTTTCTTTAGAAGTCAGGACAACTATAAAAGAGTCAAACTACAGATCAATTCCAAAATTGAAACTCATTTTCTCTGATTAGATCAAAATTCTCTGTTTCTATATAATTTAGTCAACAGTTTCAGTGATAAAAGATCAAACAGAGAATAATCTTTGATTAAAATAAGATTTTGGTAGAGGCATATGTCTATTAATTAACCATAATTATTGTTTCAGTGATAAAAGATCAAACAGAGAATAATCTTTGATTAAAATAAGATTTTGGTAGAGGCATATGTCTATTAATTAACCATAATTATTGTTAGGATTTGTCCAAGACAAAATTTAAATATAGTTGGTCATTTAATTTAATCAGTCCTCCTAAATGTTTCACCTCCTCATTAACATCACTCTTCTTCTAGTTTAATAGTTTACTTAGCATGGTATCACACCATGTGTTCTGATTTTCAAACCATTTAAAATTAATTCTAGGGAGGTTAGTTAAATTTGAAGCACTGCAGTAAAAATCTGGTTTTATTTTTCCCCCCCAGTGGCAAAGAATTATCTTTTTCTGAAAAGTTCCACTAATAAGATTTCTATTTAATAACACAGTGGATTCAATATTTATGCTACTTGCATGGAAGTAGATTTTACAAAGAGAGTGAGTTCGCAACTTAAGCTATTAACTTTCAAATACTTCATAGACCTGGTATTTTTTAAAACTTGTCTTTTTGAACTTTCCTGAGCCCACAATAACAGAGCAAATGCACCAGTGCTATCTACAAAAGAAACTTTCTTAACCATTAGAATATACTGGCTGTGCTTCTAAAATTTGAAATTTTGTTAATTATAGTAATCTGTTTTGTAATTGGTAATTATATAACAGTATCATCTTCATAAAGATTTAGGGGAAATTAAAGTGGGGATTTTCTTTTTTCTTTTTTTTTTTTTTGTGATAGAGAACAAAACCTACCAAACATTCCATCTTTTCACTTGTACTTCAAACACCCTTATAATTATTTGCAAATGCAAGATTATTTTAGAGAAGAAAGTGGGGAAAGACATCTCATTTCTGGGCTAAAATAGTAAAAATCTGTACTGTTTTTCAGTCTCGCTCTTCCTCCTCTGCTTTCCTAGGAGGTTTCACCTTATAGACCCAAGCATCAAAACAGCACAATTGCTGAACTGCTACAAACAAAGTAGCACTGAAAGAACTGCTGAAATATGCATTGGATTTGGAAGGAATGAAAAATAGGACTCTGTACTGCACACCAAGATATGGACATTGTTTCTAATATATACTTCTATAGTCTATCTGCCTTGGTTACTTAGAAATTGGTACCCGAAGTGTGATGTCTAATAAATCTTAATGCATTAGTCATTGACTTAGCATCCTAGTGGTAAACAACAGAGAAATGATTGTAGGGGCTTTCAGAAGAAGGAGAGTCATTTCATATAGTAGCAAAATTCTAAAATAATGTCAGTAGCCTATCAAGTACCTAACAAGTTGAACTCTCATTTGAAAGTAGCATGTTCATATTGTGTGTGATTGTCTGTTAACAAGATAATACTGTATATTGACAAGGTATTTTAGGAAATAAGTGGACTCAAAATAGCATTGGCTAGTTTGCAAGATGAAGTGAAAAGAGAGTAATACAGAGCCTTTCAGTGTTGTTAAAATAATTGCTTCACAATGCTAATCAATGATGAGTGCAAAAGTACATTAAATGTCTAGTTGTGTATTTCTAATTGATTAAAATTGTCTCAAAGCAAAGCACAAGTTGATCATGTTATAATCATCTTATAAAATGACTGAGGACAAAGATCAGATTAATAGCATCACTTAGTTCAAACAGCTTCTGTGTAACCCTGTTACATAGAGCATGAAAAGAAAATATTAGATGTTTTCACTCTTACGTGGACTATAGAGACACAAAATAAAGAAGCAGTCCAAACCAAACCCCAGAAATAAGACTGTAGAATTGAGGCTACCAAAGGGGGTGGAGAAAGGGAAAGCAAAAGGTGGGAGAGGCTTCCCAAGAACTATGGTGGAGCACTGTAAGTGCCTTGTGGTAGGTGTGGTGTGGTAATGTACATCTGAAGAAGTGTGAATCTGTATCTCTGAATCATATACAGTGCTTAAAATAAATCTTGTCTCAATAAAAAGGTAATACTAAAACAAAATAAAGCCACATCATATTAAAAAATGAAATTACATTTGATATTTTTGGTTTTTTTTTTTTAAGATTTTATTTATGCATGCAAGAGCTGGGTTACAGGCCAGAGTCATGGGAGGTGAGAGGATTCACCAGAGACAGAGTGGGGAGCAGAACAGGCAGACTGACTGAAACACACTGCTGAGGGCAGCAGCGGGCGAGGCAAGAGAGCTCTGCTACGCCATGTGGGTATCCTCCCTGGCCGGAGGCAGGGATCGAACTCGTGCTGCAGTGGCTGCGGTTTGCTTCATAGTCTGTTGCTTAACCCACTGCGCCACCAGGGAGGCCCACATTTGATATTTTTGAAAAAAAGAATTGTGAAATGAAAGAGTAAAGATGTACAGATGAATAAGAGCTGGGTATTTTCTAGGTTCATGGTAAAGATTACAATTAAATCTTTAGAAATTATAAATATTGGGTGTTTGTAAGTTCTGTCAACTATGAGCCTGTAAATTGGAAGAACAATGACAGAGTTAGAATTTACAGATATAAATTATTTTACGTCTCAGACTTTTTCTGAGCAGGATACTGGCTGGGAAAATTCTCATAGTTCAAGCAGAGGATAGTCCCCCAATCCACTTCCAAAGTAGAATGATAAAGGGAAACATCCTTAAAGATGAATCTAGGGCGAACAGAGAATAATGAACTCTCAGGAAAATCCTTAAAAGGAGATCCTAAATTCAGTGGGAGAATATTCTCCAGTCCCAGTACTGGACCTCTCACGCCTTTTTCAAACTCTATAAAGGTCACGGCTGAGTACCTTTCCGTCTTCTAAAGATATCAGTTATGTTTCTACTCCTTCATCAGCACTGTCATTATTTACCATTTGTTAATAAGTGTTCATGTATTTGTATGTTTGTTTGTGGAGAGCCTCCTTTAACTTATTTTTTTCAGTTTGTATGTTTCAATCCAAAGTAATGCCATCTAACCCTGATATAGAAACTTGTACCAGCCAGATGTCTGTGTGATTGGGAAGCAGAGAATGACTTGGACCTTTCAGTTGGTTTACTTGAAGAGCGGTTCCATGTGTTTCCTTGCGGATTAATGGAAACAAAGACTATTTAGTGACAGAGACTGTCCTCAAATAATACTCCTTACATTTTCCATAAATCCTCTACGTTTTCCTGCTCCATAATTTAGATGAAGCAAATGACACATCTTGGTCAATGAAAGGTGAAAAGAAGTGATATATGCACCATTTAGGCCAAGAGAATATGGCTCATATTTTCAATATCTCTTTCCTTAATTTGGCAACAACAAAGACTTTTGTTGAGGTGAAATTCATATGACTGAAGAAGTCTGATCACTGAGTTACAGCACAGAAAATATTAACCTTAGGTGTTATGTGGATATGCAGGGCATGTGTGGGAATAGAAATTAATTAATTTAGTGTATGTCTCTGAGATCTGTTTGTTTATGGCTGCTTAATATCACATTTCTTAATTAAACACCACAAGTATAGTTAATTTAAATTAAGAAAAGAAAATACTGCTATTTGGGTATACACTGAAAAAAAAGTTTGATTTTTTTTTGCCAACTTATGCTTGTTCATTTTTATTCTTACATATTTTAATAACTATTCAATCTGTATCTCTTCACTTGTGAAGACACAATGCTATAATTAATTGCTATGATTAGAGTTCTGTAATACATAGGCCTAAAAGAATTAACATAGAATAACAAATCAAATATAATGTGGAACCTACAGATGACAATTATTTTTAATTTCCCATTGTCAGAGAAAAATAATCTCTGCTCTAACATCTTAGCAGAAATAAATGGGACAAGCAACCAATGTGTTATTTAAAGGACTCATTAACTTTCATATGACCCTATTTGTAATTGAGACAGTTGCGTCCTAGAAGTACCCTCCAAGAAATGATTAATGAGGCTTCCAAACATTCTAAATTGACTGACATGGAAAGCAGTCACCCTGTGCTTGCCAAACCTCTGTGAAGTCCAGGCAAAAGGGAAGACATCTCTTAAATAATCCATCACAGTATCTTATACTAGCATTAAAAACTATAATTATTTTTCCTAAAGAGCTTAATATACAAGGTCAGTAAGGCAGTGAATTTATCAAAATTTTCCCTCAAAATTGATTAAACTTTTAGGAGGTTTGGATTCAGAAATTTTTTAACCTTTTTATGGTAGTAGCAAACTTTGCTCAACTAAATAGAAGTACATAAGTAATTAATTAGATTATTTTTCTACATTTTGTTCCATGAATTCAGACCATATTTATACCATAGAAGGTTGAATGGCAATCTGTTGTTTGACTATAGTATATGACTCACTTTAGTAATTTAGTATTAGATTCCTTAAGTTTGAAATAGCAACTTGGAAATTAAGTGGTAAAAATGAATTTAAGAACATGTTTATGTAGCAGTGTATTGTTGGCACACAAAACGCACACACACATCAAAAAACATAATCTAAATTCTAATAGCCAAATAATATTAATTTTGAAACAAGAAATGCTACTTAATTTTAATTATGAATTAAACCACCATTTCTTTAAATTGATATAATCTTAATTTCCTCAGTATTATACAAACCTCATTCTGACTTCTGATCCACATCTTAACATTCTTATTTTTGACAGATAGACCTAAATAATGTCCCTGTATGAATTAATGGTGAAATTTTCTTATACTTGTTGGGTTACCCCATGAAATATTTATCTAGCCAACATCTAAGAATCTGTACAGAATAACCTCAAAGTACCCAAATTAGTATATTTTCTACTAAGATTCAAGTTCCAAGTTTTGCTAGTTAAAACTGTCTTCTTAGTCTCTTTGTTCAAAATGTGGGCTTAGAGAGGAAAGAGACATGATGCTAGACCTGATATATTTATAGACCAAACCAGCTAGGACACCGACCAAACTAACTAAGACACAGGACATAAGTGTAGCTTAGTAAATAAGAAATCAAAGAGTAAAATTTTGTGAGACAGGTGTGACTAGAAGAACAGGATAGAGTGGCAGGCAGAAATTGAGTACTTTCAGCAATTTGTTGAACATTTAGCTTTCTGTGTGTTTTGAGGTCTCCATGACCAGAGTTAGCTGTCTGAATTAGACTCTTTGACAGAAGATACTGGTGTTTATTACAGAGGGAATCTTGATGACTGGACACAACACAGGAAAAAAGGAACACCTTTTTTCCCAATCTGAACTACCACCATGTCACTGAGTATTAGTTGAATACAATAGGTGTTCCAAGGTGAAATACCCTTATGAAAATAGATTTAAGATCTATATGTTAACATCATGACTGAAAATGCAAAACAGAAAATGGTTAAAATTGAGTGCCTAACTTTTCCTCCCATCCTGATGACATCCACACCCTCCACACATCAATTAGAATTGGCCTCTTTTTTCAGGGGTAGAGTTTAACTTAATATAAAGTTAAATGAACAACATTTTAGAAATTTAAGAAACTTTAAGAAGGAAATGCATGAATATTATCCCATCTCATACTAGCGCTATGGTATGAAAGTGATGACTTCCAAAGATATACAACTTTGCTGCTCGCTTTAAGTATAAGGACCTTAAAATGAGCAGGTCATCCCGGGTAATGCAGAGAAATCCAATCTCATTGTACTATTCTTTTTTTTTTTTTAAAGATTTATTTATTTATGCATATAATAACTGGGGTACAGGCCAGAGGTACAGGAGGTGAGAGGATTCACCAGAGACAGAGCGGGGAGCAGAATAGGCAGACTGACTGAAACACACTGCTGAGGGGAGCAGCGGGCAAGGCAGGAGAGGTGGGTCCCCTCCCTGGCCGGCGGCAGGGATCAGTCTCGTGCTGCAGTGGCTGCGGTTTGCTTCATAGTGCATTGCCCAACCGCTGTGCCACCAGGGAGGCCTTCATTGTAGTATTCTTAAAAGCAGAGGCTCTTTCCTAGCTGTGGTTAGATCGAGATGGACATATGAAAATTCAACTCCTTTGTTCCTGAAATATGAGAGTCTATGAGCAAGAACCAGAGGAAGGCCTTTTGAAGCTAACGAAGTCAAGGAACAGATTCTCCCCTGGGGCATCCACTAACAAACTCAGTCCTTTTGACACCTTGATTTGAGTCCAGTATGTCAGGTGCCTGACTTATAGAACAGTAACAAAATCAATTTGTGTTTTCAGCCACAATGATTTGCTAATTGTCTATGGTAGCAATGGAAAACTAATACCTATGCCAAATTCACCCTATTTTCCTGAATTTGGTCATGTTTTCCCTCAGTGGGCTTACATGTCCATGACTATCCAAAGTCTAGAGTTTAGGAAAACCTTCACCTTCTTTAAGCACTCTTGTGACTCCATACTCTCTTCATCTCTTAAATTTAGGTACCTGAATCTCATGTCATACACTAGAATCTAAATTGCTTTCTGATGATTTTATCCTTTTTAATTTTGCCATCAGGATAGATTATAAACATGGGTATGATTTAAGTTTAAACTTCTTTCATGCCTTCCAGTGCAGCTGGAACAATGCACATTTATAGTGCTAAAAAACATTTGGAACAATAAAACTAATGGTTAAAATCATGTTTCCTTTTTTCCTCAATTAAGGCAACTATCATTTCCATTTACTGTGTCATCTTAGTGATATTTTGAATAAAGTAAATCTTTGAAACACATGCAGAAGATCATTCCCATTTCTTTGCAAACATGTGCTGGCTGAATTCAATATTCTGAATTCACTCAAAATCTGTCAAGGAATTTCACATATTGCCTTGTAATTCATTGAAAAAATTTTTTCCAAAGTCTAATATGCTAAACTCAGTCTCATTCGGAAACCAAAACTTTCATTTACATATTTAACATTGGAATTAAAATAGCCACACATTAGTTGCCAGACAAATCTAATTTATGTTTTTAGCAATGTGTGTGAGTCATGCTGCCAGTATTTTTGCCTTATTTGTTACAAATTGTCCCTAATTGGAAAATACTGTGAATAGTAAAATATGAAGAAAGAAGCCACCAGCACTTCGAAGTTGCAAAACTGGTTGACTTTTCCCACACTTGATTTTGATGAGCACAAAGCTTTTTCTTTTCTTTTTTTTTTTTTTTTAACTTGCTTCAATTTTGTCACCTCATTCTAGTTATGGAATAAGCTGGTGACATGAGTGATATTCTTTAATATCTGGTCATTTCCTCATGGAGAAGCTTTGTATTTAAAAATCGACAATTATGTTCATATGTTTGGTAGATGAATACTGTGGTGAGTGTGTTGAACAGAATTTCTGGTGAGTAATTTCCTCAATTCTTTGAAATTATACTCTTGAATTTGATCAATGGAGACAATTCATTCTAAAAAGTAACTTTGTATGATAACAACATTCTCTAATAAACATACACTTCATCTTGCATGTATATATTAAATTGTGTTTGACAACCATAGGATATATAACCAAAGTTATAAATTAATTTGGTAGTTATAAACTATCTCTTGACCATTATTAACCTAAGATGGTCATTTCTCTGATTTAGGAAAAATGGTAACAAATATATGAACATATGGTCATGGATTTTAATTTTCATATTCACAAGGAAAATAAGCAAGTAAGTCCATATGTAATCATTCCAGTTTACATTTTAAATTTTTAAATAGATATACTGTAATTTATATAAAAAGCTATTTTATATATGTTACCTACTTAGGCATTTTTTAGATTCTTTGGTGGTTTTGTTTATTTCTACAAGTTTTATTTGTGTGCCAAGTTTGCATGCTATATAACTTTGAGAGTACAGCTTCTCACCGCTACATATGAATATGCCTCATTCACCCTTCACCAACTTTCTAGTGCCAAAACCCTACTGCCACTTTCCTGTTCTTTCCTTCTCTCTACCCTGTTCCCTTCGTAGCAAATATATTTTTCATGGAGTGTAAGAATTTTTATTACTGTTTTGCCAGATTGTGTCTTTTGTTACCTGTATTCCACAAGTGAGTAGAATCATCTGCTCTCTTACTTTCTAACTTACTTCAGTTAGCATAGTCACCACAAGATCCATCCGTTTTGTCCCAAAAGGTACTATTGTATATTTATAAGTAGTTGAGTAGCATTCCATTGAGTTTATATCCAACATTTTTTTTAATCCAGTCATCTGTCAATGGGCATATAATTTGGTTCCACAGTTTAGCTATTGTGAATATTGAAGCCGTAAACGTAGGAGTGCCTAAATGCTTTTGTATTAGTACTTTCATATTGTTTGAGTGAATACCTAGAAGTGGTATTGTTATGCTGTATTTCTTTTTTTGACGACTTTCCATACTGGTTTCCATAAAATCTGGACCAATTGCATTCTCATTAATAGTGAATGAATATTCCTTTTTCTCTACATCCTCACTAACATTTGTTGTTCCCAGATTTTTGTTTTTATGCAGGTCATTTTCATAGGGGTAAGGTAATCTATTTCTGGCCTTGATTTACATTTATCTTATAATTAGTGATGGTGAGCTTTATTTCCTGCATCTGTAGGCCACTGGAATATCTTCTTTGGGCAAGCGTCTGTTTCAGTCTTTTGCCCATTTTCTATATTAATCGCCCATTTAAAATACAGTCCATGTTTCAAGTATTCACACATCTTCCTAGGATTGCAAATGAGTCATAGTGCACATGATCTGTCATATGTGGTGGTTATGATAGCTCAATAACCCAGCTATGTCTTCATCACAAATACAAGTAAAGTCTCTATTTCCTATGAACTGATACTCACTGATTCTAGAGTCATTAGTTCCACCAAATATACCTTTGATCACATGGTTATGTAGCTACCTGTTACAAACAGAGTAGGCCAATTTTATTATTAGGAGCTTGCCTTTTCAGTTTTTGTATATAACTCTTATACATAGGAGTCTAATATTCCTACCTATATTTTAAATGTCCAATTTGACAATTCTAGAAAATTATTCTAGCTCTTTTATAAATACAGATAAATATTGAAATGATAATTCCAAAACAGAGATAGTTTTTAACAGGTTAATAATTGCCCTTTTAAATATCCTGTTGTATGTGTGTATACTCACAGGTACACATATGTAACATTTTGTCCACACTTAGGACCATGTTAAGTGCTGCCTTATAATTGCCCATTTAATTTATTAAGTGAAGCATACATCTTGTCAACAAATATGATATTTATACATACCTGTATATTCACAAATGTGTGCATTAAATGTGTTTTGTATATGTATTTTATTAAGTGCACATTATTTATATTCTATATTCTACTTAAATATTCCTTTTTGATAAACATGTACTTACTTCCTGTTTCTATTATCAATATTATAGTCCTGCAACGCATATCTTTGTGTTACTGCTATTCTTTGGGTGAATTCCTTAAAGTTGAATTACTGAACAAATGTGTAGACATTAACATTTTTTGTGCATACTGCTTTTCTCAAATCTGTTACAGATTTTTGTCACCACTGACAATGTAAGTCTTATTCTCTATCCCCACAGCTTTGCTCTGAGCTGCTACCCATGAGATAATGCTTGAGATCTCTGCCTTCTGATCACACACCAGGACTGTGCTTGAGTAACTCTTTTAGCTGAGTCCTTTCTTCAACTATAAATACTCCCTTACTGATTTTCTTATCCCCCTAAGTGCCTCACTCATGGTTGCTTTTTGAAAGATATAGTAGAAAATAAGAATAAATACTGACAATGAATGTCAGTACTTTCTTTGAAAGTAATAATGGTTATTTTTATTTACTAGGTGGCAGGATAAGTACTACAAGTGCATTGTATAAACAAATGTTATTGATAATATCTTCCTTTGAAATAGAAGTCTGAATTAGCAAATATCTTGATTTCCAAGGACAAATAGCCATGGAATAGTTAGCATATATGGATCTATTTTCATGATTGTATGATTCCAATTTTACCTCTCACCTTTTTTGATGTTTTGGTAAGACATTTATGATGAGCACTACCCTCAATAAAATTTAGGTCTGTAATACCGTATTGTTGACTTTGCATAGAATGCCTTAAAACAAATTTCTGGAGTTTATTTAGATCACTTACTCGAGTCTTTATTCTTATTAATTAATATCTCCTGAGTTGCCCTTCTCCTTAACTCCTAATATCTACCACTCTAGACTATGATTTTATGACCAATTCTACTCTTAAACACTATAATATATTGTCTGCATTTAGAGATTCAGGAACAAATTAGAACTCTGCCTTTGTACTTCAAAGATATTCTAGAAAGTAATTTTATTGATAAATTACTATGTGAAGAAAAATGTAAAGTTAGACCAGGGTAAGTCAAGTTAGGTTTTATTTTTGAACAAATATCTTTTTCAGATTTCATACAATAGCATTTTTAAAGCTTTATCTATGCATAGAGTAACTGTAGTGTAGGCCAGGTATCCCCAGAGACAGAGTTGGGAGCAGACAGATGGATCTACTGAAATACACTGCTAAGGGGGAGCAGGGGCAAAAAGAGGAGAGGTCTGTATGCATCCCCCTGACCAGGGATCAGATTCAGGCTTCACAAGTGATAGATCTGAGACTTAACCCTTAAGAACACCAGGAAGGCCCCAGAAATCATAATTTTGTTTATTGTTTGTATTTTTCTTATAATGATTATATATTCACTATGAAATACCTTGTTATAATATATTCATATAGGCAAAATTGTAGTAACTAATTTTCATACTTACTTGACAGACTATTGAATAGGTATTGAATAGCTCTTATGGCATAGCAAATTACTCTAAGTTCAGTATCTTAAAACCACTATCTCTAGGACCTGTCTACTATAAGCATACTCTATTTTGGCAGATTGGAGGGATCACTGACCTAATTTGAGCAAAGCTGAAGCAGCTTATACAGTGCTGTTTTATTCCAAATTATCTCATCATCCTTCAGGGACCACTGGGTTAGCCATGGCATGTCCTTTTTACAGCAGTGGGAGAAACACAAAAGAAAAAGTGGAAACACATATTATTTATTGAGGTCTGGGCTTCCCGCAAGACAAAGATGTCGTATCTTTCTTTACCTCTTTCTATGAGCCAAAGCAAGTTTCATGACTAAACTTGCAGCCAAAGTATGGACATCAACTCAGTCCCCTTTTCTACAAAGTTATGTAGAAAAAACCATGAAGATATTAACCTCTATTCTGAACCAGTTTGTCATGACATGTGATGAAACTATCTGATTTCCCAAGAGAGGGAAGAGCTGCTGCTGATTTCTTAGTTTTTGGTCAGGTGTTTTCTTCCTATGAAATGATATTGTTCATGTTCTTTAAGAACCTCTTATGTTTCTCTCTGGGTTCAGTTTTCAGCACTAAAACCTCTTAGTGAGTGACTCATTAGACTAGTCACCACTATATCCACCCACTCAACCTCTGCCATAGCCTCCAAATCTGCGGCTGCTGTGTCACATAAGCATGCAAACTGGAGAATCCAGGATGCCTACTCAACTGGTGCCAAAAAATCAAGCCTTAAATTTAAAATTTAAGAGGAGCATTTGAGAGTAATTATCTGTAAGAAAAATAGCTTGATTGCTAGGGAACCTGATCCTAAGGTGACTGTTACTCACTCACAGTGAGTTAAGCGGAAATTGGAGGAGGGAATCCTAGCCCAGGCCTATGCCTGTAGATAGAAAGCCGGAAATGTTTAAAGCAGCTGAGAGAGCAAACATATTTTGTCTAAAAAGATAAGGTAGCTGAACACAGAGTGAGAAGACGTGAGCCAAATTTACACACACAAATAGTGGAAATAATCTCTGAATAACCAATTTGGGAAGACGTGAGGGAGATAATAGAGCTATGAGTGACTGGTGATGAGAGAACAAAGAGGTTAGCAATTCTTGTGGGATAGATTAGTACTGCTTCCAAGGTGTCATAGAAGAGTTCACTCACAGTAGGAGAGAGGTATTTTCTTTTTTTTTTAGAATAGTTTACCAAGAAAGTTCAGGCTTTAATAAAGACTCAAGAATCAAAGGTTTTTGTCTATTTCCTTTGATTTTCAGAATATTGGAAGCACAATCTATGGGAAAATTTGTGAAGTAACAAAGTGAAATATTCAGGAAGACGAAGCCCTTTAGCATGTAACTAAAGTAGGAACCACTACTTCAAAAATGTATATGACTTTTTGTTTTACTTTTTCACTGTAAATGAAACCTAAGATAATTCAAACAATTAGTAACACCTCTATATTCTTATTAATTAAAAATTATCTAAATGTGAAGTAAAAATCCAAAATTAGGTAGCTACTTATTTTTCCAGATTGAAAACTGTTAAACAGTTGTTTAATAGTTTTTGTAAGAGAAGAGGTTTATCTTGATATAAGTAATTGAACATCAATACTAATTATTGTGTGTCTTAGTTTTTATTTTCCTTTGTAAATTGATGCTAATCTCAACAATTAGGACCTAAACAACTCATCAATTTCATCTGAAAATTCAACTTTTGTATTATAAAATGACTTTTAAAAATCTACATATTCTGCACCTGGGTAGAAAATAAAGGTTTAAATTTTGGATATCATTAATATATTGATTCAGATTTTGCTTCTTCTAAGTGCTTTACCTGTCTTTCCCGTAACATGTATTACAGAAAATAGTATCTAGGACATGTTGCACATTGTACAATAGTAATTAATGGCACATTGGCACATAGGCATATTCATGTCTGTAATAAGTTTCTGAAAGAACAAAACTAAAAAAGGAACAAATATACTAGAAAGAGCTTCTGCCAGTAATTACTTATGTGATCTGTTGTTTGATTCTCCTATGATTTCTAAAAGGGATAGTCTATACAGATAATATGTGTATGGATGTGTTATATATCATTATGTATGTCTGTGTAGATGTCTGTCTTTCTACATGTATGTATGTACATATGCATATATGTATGTAGTTAGCTAGCTGTCTACCTAACTACTTACTGTCATCTATACCCATCCTCTGTCTTGTTAGGTGGTACAATTCATAGCTATTGTTATCCTGAAGAACCTCTGGGCCATGAAAAACCTTACCTTTGTTGGAAACAGTGTATTAACTTGAGATTTATGTGGTCATCTTCTATGTCCCATCATCTTTTGTTAGTAAAGAATACTCATATCCCACAAATTCACCTCTAAGAATTTTAGTCTTCTCCCCCATAAAATGAAAATGAAAATAGGTTTATAAAAGTATTGTAAGATGCTAAAATAATGCATGTTAAGAATATTAAAAGGGCATGTTTTTACAAATTGAAATGAGGAGTTGAGAAAATAAAGGAAGTAGGGTTAAAATAGGAATTCAACAGAACAATTAAATTTGTTTATAAATTTGATTTTATTTAAAGTCTAGCTATTTTAAGTTCCACTGAAATTATAATTCATACATGATTTCCATAAATATTTATATTTTCTCCTAGGAGTTATTGGTTAAACTGTCTAAATCTGAAGGGAAATCTATATTATAATAGAAGATGTAGGCATATATGTACACACAGTCTAGATTCTCTGGCATTAGATTGGAAATGCACACCACCTGTGCAGAGATAAACTGAATGAGCTATAACTTTTACAAATTATACATTTAATCCTCATGAGTTTTTTGCTTCTGAAGTAATTTTAGTTTATAACATTTTATAAGATTCTATTCATCATTGAGAATCAACATCTATACCATATTAAGTTGACCACTTAGAATCCCAATATACCCTTTATCTTACAAATGTATCTTTTGTCACAGTATACCTACTATTCTTCCCTCTTCCCTTCTGATAACAAGTAGTTGGTCTAATAGTTTTATCTATGTACCACAAATATGTGAAATCATGCAGTATTCGTCTTTTTCTGTACAGCTTATTTCACATACCATAATTCTCTCTAGGTCCATCAGTGTTGCCATAAATCTCAATATGTCATCCTTTCTTTACATTGCTGAGTAGTATTCCATCAGCTTTTCAGATCATCATTCCAAGTTTTCAGAAATCTTTTCAATTTTGTTCTCTACTCCTTTCCCATAACATTCTGTATTTTCTTAAGACTGTCAATCTATACCTCCCAGACCTTCAAAGTCATCATTCTCAATTTTATTTTTGCAGATCCCTTTCCTACCTGTGATACCTCCCATCTTGACCAAAAATCATGTATCCCAAATCTTTAAATAACAGGAGTAGAGTCTACCTAGCTGTATTTCTGTATCATTCTAACAGAGTACTATCCCATCATGTAAAAATCATCATACCTATATTGTCCATTTTTATTAGTACAAATTTTTTATTTATACATTACTAATAAAATTTGTTGTTATTTTCTGTTAGTAAAAGTATAGTTGTCTAATGAGTTTCATAAATGGTGCTATTAGGTTGGTAAATTGCAATTTTTTTATAAATTGATAGTCTACTTTATATTATTAAAATATGTTTATATTGTTGTTTTGCAAATGGACATTTTCCAATATATGGAAAATTAAAAGGAATGTAAAATAATTAGAGAAATATGATAGTTTATGAGAAAAGGATGTATTGTAATATCTCCTAACCGTAAGTGCTATACATTCCCCCTAAAATAGCAGAAACTCAGGAAAAATCTTTTTACTCTGAAAATTCTACCATAACTATATATATTTCATATACAGACTTAACATGCCATTTATCAATACCCCTCTCCACTTTCTCATTCTTCTCTTTAGTAGCCATCATCACTTTCCTGGACTAGATTCTCTGTTTTCATTTTTTGCCCATATGCTTTCATATTCCCACAGCAACCGGAATCATCATTTAATATGTCAATATGATAATTTAACTTTTTTGTCCAAAATTCCCAATGGTATGCTTTTATAGTTTAAAATGAAATCCAAACTCCTTACTGTGACCTTAATGTCTTGACTCAAACTGCCTCTGATCATTCCTGCTTCTGTTTTTTCCACCTGAACAAAGTAGCCTCTTTGTTGTTCATGTTGTACATGACAAAGAACGTGCCATCACAGATAGAAGTATCCCATACCTCTCTTCATTCAACACCACATCCTTTACAAAGCCCCCCTAGTGATTAATCTAAAGGAAAGTGTATTCCCATCATTCAAGATCAGTCACACTGCTTAATTTGTCATATGGCACTTGTGAATATATAACATTGTATTGTACATTTATTTGGTCATTGATTTTCTTTATATCACCACTTAAAAGAATGAGATATCTGTGAATATAGATTCTTTGATTTATTCATCTTTTTATCCATAGTACCTACAGAACCCTACGGCTATTTATAGTAGACACTCAATTAACCTTTCTTGAATAGGTGAGTTAATATTTTCATGTATCAAGAATGAAAACATGCACATGCTGTGCTTTGAAGTCTGCAGAACTGGTATGTTAAACATATTTGTTGAAAAGATTGCCTGATCTAAGCATGCAAAGGTAAGACCTTTGTTTTGCTGCATTGTTGACAGCTTCCTGCTAAATCTCATAAACACTGTGTATCTGTGTCTCTTTCATGAAACAGTACAAATTTTTTTGTGTGTTTGCTCTTGTCACGAAACTGATGAACAATGTTCTCTAAATATCAACAGTCATTTTCAGCAGCACTTTATTATTGATTCCTGGATATGCGTGAAAATGATTCTTTTACTTAGCTCTAAAGAAAGATGATAATGCACATTTGGTAAAAATACCCTAGAAATAAATTTACATAGATACAGGATATTAAAATACTTTTTTTTTAAAGTTCCCAGACATACTGTAGTTGTAAAATGTCTGGCTCTGTGCTGGTTTGAGGTTTTGCTTAGATTCCAAATATAAGTTTGTGTGTTTTAAATGGCATCTCTGTAATTATTGATTTCCACTGGGATGTAATTTTTGCAAAGTGGGTTTATAGTTTTCAGTGAGAACCCAATAATATAATTCTAAGTGAGATGAATTAACTTTGTACTCTAGTGATATCTTCAGTTTCAGGATTGGATTCTTATTTGATAAAATAATCTAAAATAACATTGTCTATACTGTGTACAGTATAGATACAGATATACACACAAATATAAAAAGATTGAGAAGTTATATATGCAGATGTATAAATATATGTAATAAATATATTGAATAACCAAAGTAAGATAATGTAAGTCGATGAGATATAAACATGGATGAAAATAAAAATGTTGCCTTAATGTTCATCAGTTTCTAAAAACTATTGTAATTAATACATATGTTCAGTAGTAAGTACTTCTGTTGTTAGCACTTATCTGCTTCTCTGAGATAAGGTTCAATTTAATGTTTTGAGGAGTTAAATAAAATTGCAAATATAAAATGACTGGATATTTATTTTATAATATGGCTTCGAATGTATGATGTAACTTCAAGGTCCTGATAGAAGCAAAACTATAGAAAAGCAAATCCCATCTATTCTTTGAATACAGAAGACTCACATGAAACAGAAAGACAAAGATGAAATTAAAGTAAAAACCTGGAATAAGGTGGTATAAGTCAACCCTTTACACAAAGGGTAAAGTAGGTACTCTACTCTCATTTCTAATGAGTCTTTTAGCCAAAATGAGACTTTCTAATTAGACTTTTAGCCAAAAAATGTAAGTAGGGACAAACTAGGGACTATATAATGATCAAGAAAATAATAAATAATATAAAATACTTTTATATTTAGCTTTACCTTTAGTTATGATTTTGTTTTCAGTACTTTCCACAGAGTACTGTGCAGTTACTGCATATGTGTTGTGTGTGTTACTAAGAAGATTCAATATTTTGTAACCCTATGGTTTTTTATATCAAGTTTGTAGATTTAGCTAAGGGCCATTTTGTGACTCCCAAAGAAATGAGTTTATTCTCTTTAATTTTCTTTCATACCGGATTTCAGCTAACAATTGCAGCCTGATCTCTCTTACCTGTATATTCATGTTTACTCATTATTCCAAAAGCACTTCTTGTTTTCCCACCTATATTTATTTTTCCACTTCATTTTTCCTGTTGGAAAAGTTGTTTCTCCTCCACAGATTTTATCAAATGCTTAGAGAGAAAACTTTATTTAAATTCAACCGACTCTCATTAAAATAACTAGGTGATGGTGCACTGGTGAGATGGTGATGGGGAATACATGGGGGTTACAATTAATGGCAAGTATATGTAAATTTTAAAATATTTTAATAAAAAAAGAAAAAAATAACTAGAATTAAAAAATAATAATAATAATAACTAGAATTGATGCAAATAGCTAGACCAGGTCTCATCTTTTTAGTGCATCTGTAGTAAACCTCTCCTTTGAAAATACAGATAAATTTTTTCAAAAGGACTATTCAACAAGCTATGCTTTGAGAGGTGTGTTTATTTGCTCTTTAAAAATATTTTAGTATTCTTACAAGACAAAATCAAATTAGGTGATTTCAGAGCAGTCACAAGTCTAATTAAGAATACTTTTTAAAAGCAATTGTATAAAACCTAAAATGAAGTAGCCTTTATTGACTTCTTTAGATAGGAAATTAAGTAATTAGATTCAATTATGGAGACATGCCTGTAATTGATAATTTCACACATACCTTATACATCTACTTATTATTAACAAATATCCTTTACTCATACTAAATCCCCAATTACTAAAGGTGTTTGTTGTAAATTTCTTTACATATCCTGTGTAGATGTGGTCTGAATGGGGAAAAATATAGAAAGCTTAGTATAGATATATTTCATAAGATATTATCAAGACCTTGGAAAAGTCACTTAAATTTTCTGGACCTAAATATACTTAAAACTAAACTGGAAATATGTTAAGCCTATCTTAAAAGTTTTTCTCACTTTTCTTTTTTGAAAATTAGAGTCATACACAGTTTTTCTTAGAACAGTGAATTGCTTAGAAAAATTCTCAATTAGTTTTTCCATCATTTGAGAACATGATGAAAAAAATCCTATATAGCTAAGTGAAAATTTGAATTAAAATTTTTGTATAGTTATTTTGGGAATAACAATATACCCACCAGTATGCCTTTCAACTCAAACTGTCTAAAAAATGACAAGTGAACAGAAAGGCCTTTTCTCAGTTGCTGTTATAGATGAATTAAGTGACCCTCTTGGGGAGACCTAAGTAATTCTTCCTTGGAGTGCTTATTTATTGAGACAGAAAGAATATATGTTTCATTTTCTTGCTTGATTGGGCATGAAGCATAGTTGTAAACTGCAGTTGTAAGGTGAAGTCAGAACTGGACAACAGGGATGCATTTTCTGCTCTGGTGGCTTACTCAGAAACTTGATTATAGCAGGTAAATAAGAAGTAATTACTGTTTTTAGTAAATAAATATTGCATCATAATTTACTATTTTAATTTTATGCTGTTGTACATCTATTATACATTTAGCTATTTAATGCTTAAATATTTTTCACTAGACTGTCAGATTTATAATAGGTTGATATGTAACTGGTTTACTCAAAAGTGTGTATACCACTCAGGTCTATGGCATCTCATATGTTCTCAGTAAGTACATGATGCAGGGAAATGTAATTGTGAAGCTCTAAATATAGACTGTAGCTAATTAATAAAATTTGATCACAGGTATAGTAAAATCAATAAATTGAGGGAGGAGAAAGACATTGAAAGATAATAACTGCAAGAATATTTTTAAACAAAAGGTTATCTGTGTGTGACAGCTACAGTGAAAGCTTTCAGAGAGGGGAAAAAAACTTATTTTTTCTTTGTCAGTAAATATAATATTCAAATCATTTCTTTCATTCGTGATGTCTCATTTTGTTAGTTTAAGTTTTCATAATCATGTTTTAATTACTGAAAGTAAATTATAGTATTATTTAAATGTCACAATTTTAGCTTATTCAAAATGAAACATTTCAAATATGAGCTAAGTTCATGTTACTAATCACACATTTGTTTTCATAATCTTAGAATTGCTTATTATGAGAAATAGTGCCTTATGATATTTACATGGGTCTCAATATCAGAGAGTCTGTCTCTGGTTATAAAAAGATATATGTTAGATTTGTAAATTTATTTAGGAATAACTTCATAGGGATTCAAAGTTGTTTCCAAAAATAAGATAAGAACAAAACAAAATATGAACATGATGAACAATAGAGAGTGACTAGAAATTACCTCAATTAAATTGTGGTCACCAACAGAACTAAGCATGTTAATGAAACAAACATATTAGGCTTAGTCAAATTCATAGGAAAAAGAGGAGCCTTCCCAAAAGTGGGGGGCTGATTTAGAGAATAGATTTTGAAAACTTAGAGATAAGGGCTTAAATCACAGATTCACCACTTAATAGCAACACGATTAAGAGGAATTTACATGAGCTGCTTTGTCTCTTTATACATATGTATAAAATGTGTACATATGTAATAAGTGTAGAGAGCACAGTCTTTTTCTGGTTTCAAACTAAATTTGTATAGTGTTTCTTCCCAAGAATAAATGCTAAGTCAACTGCTAAAGAGAATGTTCTCTGCAGCATGCAATTTTGTAAGGGAGCCTTTGGTACTTGTTTTTTCTTGTCAAGTCATTTATTTTCCTTTGGCACAAACCCATTCAAACACCTTTCAATTTTTTCTGTAGGATCTAACTGATCTTTCACCTCTAGCTCTACTCCTAATTAGTTTTATGTAATTGTTATGCATTTTTTTGTAAATTCCCTTTGTTGTGTCATAAAGGGTAAGTCAGGAGTCTTTTGCTGGCTAGTGGGAGTCTAGTTAACTCAAGAATTGTAACTCTACTTTGTCAAAGGCATTCTGTGGCTTTAACTGCCCTCATCTGTGGTTAAAAGAATGCATACAATTTCACTATCCCACCTTTATATTTTTTTTGTTCAGTCTTTATTTTCTCTCTCTTCTCAACTTTTGTTTGTGTCCTCAGGGCCTGCCTGACCTGAACAATTTATTCAGAATTCACTAAGTTCTTTTGGTTCCAAAAGTTACTTTTTATTCTTTTAATTTTCCCCCACTCTTTTTATATAATTTTGTCTTTGGTTCTTAATTGTTACTCAAAAGCTAAACAAACACGCAAGCAAAAATAACAGAATAGTAATGTAAATATAAAGACAAGTTTGCTATTTGGAAAGATAACAAATACTTAGGTCTTATGTCATACAACAATTGAAACATTAGTAAAATAGATAAATGCAGCTTAAATCCAAACAGATGGTAGCCTTCTAAACATGAATGATCAGAAGAAATTATAAAGACAGAATTACTTATAATAAAAAAAATAATTTTTTTAGGTTATTTATCCATAGAAGAATTCAGGTATAGGCCAGAGGTGTGGGCGGGTAGACGATCACCCAAAACAGAGTGGGTAGCAGAACAAGTGGATTTTCTGAAATACACTGCTAAGGTGGGGGTGGGGGTGGGGATGGGTGTGTAGGTAAGACAGGAAAGGTCTGGTTAGCTCCCAAGTTGGTGACTGAACCCAGGCCAGAGTGGTGATAGTGCTGAGACTTAACCCCTAGGCCATGAGGGAGACCCCCAGATTTAATTTTTTTTTAATTATTTTATATATTTATGTCTGTCTCTTCTCATTAACCAATATTGATAAGAAAACAAACCAAAATAAAATAGTCTCATGGAATATGACAAAGAATTATGTTAATATATAAAACTTTTGGCCTCAGGACCTCATATTTTTCAAGTAGTTGAAGACTAGAGAAAATTTTATTGATCTGTCAATAAGAATTATAGGTATTAAAATAGTGATACTTAAAATTTGTATCTCTTGCTTCATTTAAAATTATAAGAAACTAATCACATTAACAAATACATATTTTAACAAAAACACATTTTTAAATAAACTGGTGAGAAAGAATCATTGCATCATATTTTCCCTAGATTTCTTTACTAGATAGCTTAATGAGTGTGTTCTCATATCTGCAGTCTGTAATAACAGTGCCTATCTGTATAACCTGGAAAATTACACATAATATCACAAAAAAATAAGAGTAGAAAAGGCAGCTTATGTCTTTATATTATCTTAAAGGTAGTTTTGACCTTGCAGAGACCTTGAAAACTTCTTGTGGAAATTTAGGTTTCGTTAGATCACACTCAGAACCATTACCTTAGACCAGTCAGGACCACCCCAGGATTAGTAACATTGTCACAAAAGCACATATTTGCTACATAGTAAAGCAGAACTAGAATGGGTGGAAGTAATAGTCACATGCTGTACCAAAACATAGAGTGTATATTTATGCAGACAGTCAAAATAGGTTAATCACATTAATTAAATGGAAACATGTCTGTGTTGTGGAATTGAGTATGAAAAGATACAGTTTAGTGTGGTGAATTACATAACTGAATACATTTCTAAAGTGATTAAAAGTTAGACCCAAATAACATTTTTTTAATTGAAGAAAATACCCCCACCCCAAATTATCAGTGATAATTTGCCTCTGGGAAATGGATGTGTTTTTCCAGATATCCAGGATGAAGACTGAGAATCCATTCTTAATCTCCTAGGCTATCATGAAATTTTTGGCCATTGAGCTGTTTTCTCCCAGTGTTCTTATTTCTCTCACTTAATGAATCAATTTTTTGTTGATTAGAATCAGGTCCACAGTAACTGTTCCACAAATAGTTTATTTCCTTTATCTTCGATGAAGGGAATTTTTAATAAGGTGTGTCAGGAACTTGTCAGATGATGTGACTTTGCTAAAAGGGAATTTCAGCAGATGTCCATAGACCAGCCCTCCCATTGCCACTTTGTTTTCTGAGAAGGCTCAGTGATCTGCGTCAGGACACATCATTCATTTCCTTCCTCTAGCTGATTGCCCAGGAGTACACGCCCACACTGCTGTTAGTTTGTAACTTTACCATTTTTTCCTTATCTTTTTAATCTGTAGCGTTTTCCATGCCTGGATTAATGAATGAGCATTCTGTGTGTGTGCAGACACAGTAAGGGCACTGTGTGTCACTTCCTCCTTTAGGTGATACACAGTCCAGTACCAGATTTTCAGTGAATACTTACTTCTCTGGCACTTGGTGGATTTCCACAGCAGTGTGTGCAGATAGATTGGTGGAAATCATATGAAGCAAATTTATGCAATATAACATATGAAGTTTGAATATAGAAGGAGTTTGATTTGTCATAGAGGCCCCATTACATTCTTAACAATTGTTTAAATTTTACTCAAGGAAGAGGGAAGGCAGCACATGGAATGCAGTGTTAGACTGTAGGTGATTTGGTGGCAGTACTCTATGGTGATGATACTTGAGGGAGAGAATCCTAACATTACCACAAGTAAAAGAGTAAATTATTATTTTAAAAAAATGTGTTCAAGTAAGTACTACTGTGTTGTTTAGCATGTGTTAATTAACATTCCTTTGTAGTATAGTTTCTCTGAATTAATCCTTTTTTATATACTTGGGCAATTTAAGTTTATTTTTTAAACTGCATATTCACCTTTATTATGTGACATTTTTATGTGCATTTCTAATATCAAAAAATCAATAAATATGTCAAAGGTATTTGATGGATATGTAAAATCACTAATGAAATTACTACAGTTCATGTAAGCATATAAATGCTAATAGCTAACAGAATTCTATAAATATGGAAAGGGATTACCTATGTGCTGTGCCTTGTGAAATTTCAAGGGTGTGACATATTACTAGAAGCCATAACTGAAAATTGAGATTCAAAAGTACATCAAGAATTATCTCACCAATGGTATGTGAGGGTTCCTTTTTCTTCTGGGAGGTTTATCTCAGAAAGATTATCTTCAGACCCATCCGAAACTACATGAACATTATTGAAAGCTGTACTTAGTATAATTAAAAAACAAGTGAAAATTATACTATTTTAAAGAATTTATAAAATTATTAAAGAAATGGAAGAAGAGAGAGTCTACAGCCAAGTTCACTTTCCAAATCTCTTTCATAGGATCCTTAGTGTGGGAAGCAATGAACATCTCTTCCAATTCCTGCCAATTAAATTCCCAGGAGAATCCTAAATTCTGATGATGCACTTTGTGTCCATATGATTAGCAATAGCAAGTTTGCCTGACATCCGCCTTACTGTTTGATACAGTTTTCTACTAGACTTAACGTCCTACTCTAAGTTATAAAATTTATCACTATTTGGTCATCCTTAGAAGTGCAGAGACCTTCTTTGACTCTTCTACATTAATCCCCCCTAATTGTACTTGGTAATTCTTTTCCTTTGAATACAGAATATTTTTGCATATTTGAAAGTCCTAACTTCCATTCTCAGTAAAGATGCATTTATGTGCTTTATTCTACAGTATATCCACAATTCTACAGTATAACTATCCATTTAAATTTTTCGGTTTTATTTTTGGTTTATTTTTTCCTCTCCTCTGTTTAGGAATATCATAATTAGGGGTTTATATTTTGTGTCTTCATTCTATTCACTATAAATACCCCTTCCAAGTTTTCAAAGTTCCTCAAGTAGATGAGTTATATTCTTTTGAAACATTTCAAACTATCTCTGTACATCATTAGAACACGTTCCCGTTAGTTATCTGAATCTCAAGTGAATGATCTGCTAGTGTGGTCATCCTTGGTGACTACTTCAGAAATTGTGAAAAACAGTTATTTCTCCCCATGATCTAGTCATGCCAAATTCCAACAGTGCACGCTTTGTTTTTTTAGATTTTTACCAGTTTTTGATATCCACCAGGAACCAATTAGCAGTAATTAACACCAACCTTTGAAAGTGTAGTTGTGAACCACCCAAAAATCAGAGAATAAGATCTCTAAGAATTATGTAAAATTAATGAAACCCACTTTCTTTAGGAAAAAAATACATCTTGATTCCTGCCAATCTAGTAAGTTTTATTTATTTTGTTCTGTAGTAAGTTTTCTATAGATTTGAGAGATCTTTCATTTTACCCAACTGTGACTTGGCTTCCTAGACAAGAAAAGAAACTAGGTTGATTTTCTTTATATGAAACTACCTCATGTTATCTGATTAACTTCCTGGTTACTTTATTATATTGGTTGCATGAAAGTTATTGTTCCCTGGTTATTTTTTCTGTTCACTTTACAATGACTAATAGAATATTCATTGAGTAATAGATTCAGCATAAATCTCTTTTGCCCTCCCAACATTTTTTTTTGCATAGTGATACCTGTTTTGTGTTCTTTTTCCTGCCTTTATCCTTCCTCCTCCCTTCCTTTTATAGATTGCACACTTGTTTGCCTCATTTCCCAGAATTTATTGTCAGTTAATTTTCTGTGGGAAGAGAAATGAATACAAACCAATTCTAGTTTTGTTTTGAACATTTTCATTTCATTTCATTATTGCTGAGTAAGTATCAACCAATTTTGCCTCATTCCTATGTTAATTCCCTTCTGACTCAATATAGTTTTATAGCAAAAGGTGTGAATACTTAAAACAGGTGAAAGAGGCTTGTTGAAAACATCCCTCATAAAACAATTTGTGATAAGTGTATGAAGATGTAAAACATTTTCAAGTATTCAAGTTAAAAATGGCACAGAAAATCAAGTATTAATCTAACCTTCAATGCCTGATAACATATTTAATGGATACATTTATAGCTATAAACTGTTTTCAAATGCAAGATAAGTTCTAGTTCTTAATGTCAGAGACTTTGATATGTTATTTAAATTTGTAAATTTTTTAAAAAGTGTTTCAGTTAAGGACTGTTGACAAAATAAAGTGTGATCTATTGTATTTCTTTTTGATGTAGAACCAGTTTAATTATTACACACTAGCAGTAAGCTGTACAATAAACTACATATTCTAGATTCATTGTGACATTGCCCTAAGTAAATATAAAAAAATAATAATATTAGTTACTACTTTTGCAATGATAATATCTTTCAATGTGATATTGTCTAGCTCTAGCACAGTAAGGATTCTGAAGCTGTTAATTTGTTTTGGAATTAATTTGTCAATATAAAATTCAGAAAAAGGTATCATTTAGTTTGCCCTGTGTGGTTCTCGGATTTTCAATCAGGCTACGTTGGAGGTGCAGAGTAACCTTTTAAAAAACTTATATAGTAACAGCAATAACTGGAATTTTGTATTCTGTCATATTTCCAATATCATAAAAAGCTTAAGTAACAGCACAGGCTTATCAGAACTGTTTTTTAAAATCATTTTTAAACTGTGATTCATAATAAATTAGTTATATTATTTGAATTGAATTGAGCAAATTTCAAATAATCAAAATAATTAAAGCAGTTAGAAAAGTACACAATTAAAATACTTATAGTTAGACTTTCTAGCAGGTGTCATACTTACTTTATATGACATAAGACTCACAGGCTTTACAAGCTGCATACCTTTCTCATTAAAATTCATGTTACAAAACTCTTCATTTCATAGTGATTTAATTTCACTTCATGAAATTCAGTTACAGTTTTAATTATATCTTCTATAAATCAATGATTATAATGAAAAACACATTTCAGAAACTTTCATATTTAAGGATATATTTAAGATTAATTTGTAAAAGTTCAGACTATTTTCTTATAATATGGAATAGGTTAAAAAAGTAGAGTGCTGTGTATACTCTTTGAATTACCATAAGCACAAAAGTAAATAAGGCCTGATTTTTTAATTTGATTCAAAACTTGAAGAAGTAAAGTTAATTAGCATCGGGATGTAATAAAGGGCTATCATAACTCAAAGCTATCTTATTAAAGCAGCAAGTTGAACTCATTATATTGTACACATTATATAAAGGTGAACCTACTCTTTACCCAATTTAAAACACTAAAATAGCATTAAAAAAGAAAAACATTGTATATTTAATATTCAAGGGTCTATATTATTTACTGTTCACAGTAGGGTAATGAAATTTGTAAGACAACCTATGATTCAGCAATGTAGCAATATTTGTAAAGTCTTGCCATGTTTTGTTAAGGAAGTTATTAGAGAAATTTTCTAAGTTCCTTCTTTTCATTTAGGATATTTCTATTTATTTTTATCTATAGCATTATGAAGGTGCTAGGTACATCTCAGCAACCATGCTTTTTATTAACATTTTATTGACCAGGGAATTATACATTAAGAAATTACCTCATTAAATATCTACAAATCAGTCTGTTCTTGGTTTTTTTTGTTTAAAACAATTTAACTTAGTTTCATATACTTCTATATGAAATATATACTTTTATATAAATTTTATAACTCAAATTTCCTCCTTAGTTTTGATTGTCTAGATTCAGCAGACAAATTTTTCTAGGTGGAAACAATATTATATGTAGCTTGATCAGATTAAAAATCACAATAAAGAAAATTATACTGAACATTACTAGTTAGTATAACTGAAATTCAATTCAATGACTTGATAAATTAAAGCTACTGGGAAACCATTTATGTAGACTCCAATTTTCTAATCATCACAGAGTATATATGTGTGAGTGAAGTATGTATGTATCACGACTTGAATATAGGTTAAAGTTCTAGTTCAATGATTTCAGTCCACACACCAGCTGAGGAATTGACTTCAAAATCAACTTTATTTTTGTTATACCAAACTTATGAAACATAGGAGACTTGGTTTTTGGTTAAAGGGGTTGTTTCTGTTCTCTTGTATGGGCACTCTGATTTAGGGAATTCCATTCTGTATGCTTAACTTTCTGAGAACCTTAAGGGGAAACAATCTCTGTTGTCATCAGTTGATCACTAGGGTCTGGTATGCAGATGCTGTTTCATGCTAATGAAGTTACAATGGTAGATGAATTCATATCATGAATTGGTTGGAAGAGTAAAATTTGCTATGATACAAAAATAATAAAGTCATTTGCATGTCATTTTTGGAGGAATAACCTGAATTTAGCTATTCTAAGTTATTTTTATGTTCTTTATTTCCATACCAAGTACCAAGCACACATCTATTTGTTTCTTTAGTGTTGCATATATAACACTTGGGCTTGGAAACATGGCATTTGTAAAGGGTCACATCTGAAAGGGCCAGCATCAAATTCTTATTTTTTGGAAAAGAATGGAAAAAAATTGAAAGAAAAGATTTCCTTCCAGTCACACAGCCAGAAAAATTCCAATACTCATTTGTCTCTGTCAGTTTTCCACAGAATAAAACCGCTTGTGCTGTTTTAACCATCCTTTATTGTTGGTAACTTTTTTTTTGTTTGCTTGTTTTAGAAAAATTTCTTGAGACTAGCCAAAAGACTGGTAACTTAGTGTGTGTGTCAGGGGTGAGAAAGTAAAAAGAAAAGGAATAGAAAGAAAAAGAAAGTGGAAATTCACTGAATAAGATAATAATCCAGAGAGACACCTTCTTACTGTTAATAGTTAAATATATTACAAAATGTTAGATATTGTTGATATAAAAGAAGCAGGAAATGTTTGTGTTAAATGAATAGGTCATCTTAACACTAAACTAGCAATAGTTGAGTTGAATACAAATCGTTGGTTTAAGTTTTTTTTTACCTGTGTAGCTCAAATAAAGAATAAGCAATATCTTCCTGCAGAGAGAAATAATCTTCCTGCAATGCTTTTTAGTACAGCCCTTATGTTTGGGAACTCTGGGGATTTGTTATTATATCACTATAAATTTTGCTTTAATTTTTAAATGTTTTATAATATCATTTTGATGAAATTTTATTTTCGGCTAGAACATGGTGACATTTTTATTTCTTTATTTTTTCAGGGCATTAAGCTTGTTGTGTATGACTTGAGCGTAAGCATTAGTATGTCGAGATAACATATGTTCTCAATAGGTAACTGACACATAAAGAAGAAAAATGTGATTTAATGAAGCAATTTCAGTATTTTTAACTTAACATATGGTTTGCGAAGAAGATAAAATCAATAAACAATATAAAACTAAAAGCTCACAGACAATACTACTTCTTAGGTTAGATTCCACATTTTATGCCATTTTAGTGTTGTGGTCATCAAGGCTTTCTTATTCTTTTCCAAAAATGATGGATAAAAAGCAATATTTCAGAATTTTATTTCATTTCAGCAAATAGTATAGCACATCTATTTTTATTCTAATATGACAAAGAAAATGAAACACTTTTTTCATATTTCATATCAATTCACTCATCTATATTGAACTATGCTTTACTCATCTCAGTCTTTATGTCTACTGGGTAATATATGGTATATAGGATCACAGAAATACATTAGGCAGCTGGAAAATATATGAAGAAATAATTTGCCTCATAGAAAAGGGCCTCATGTTAATACTTGATATTTCTAGATGAGGTTTTTTTTGTTTCAGAATATTCTTCAAAATGGTACAAATTTCCAGAATATCTCTATTATATTAAAAAAAAAAAAGAAGGAAGATATATGTGCATGTATTGGTATGTTTAGTGTATAGATACAGAAATATTGCAGTTATTGCTAATGAATTTGATACTTGTCCTTATCTATTAACTTACCATAAGTGACATATCAATCTCTCTATTTGATTTTATTAAATGTCTGTGGCTGTATTGGACCAAATGAATGATGTGTCATGCCAGTATGATTCTAATTCCTTTACTTTCTGGTAATTTCAGATGTTTTTGAGACAAAAGGGTATATTGTTACAGAATTGTCTTTTCCTTTTCTGCCACAACATAGATATGTTCTTCAACAACAACCCTGAGGCAACCCACGTGTCATGTTTAGCCCTTACTATACTCTCCAATTGAGCAGGAGCCTCTTGAATCTTTATACAATGAGTTCTATCTTAAGGTTCTAATTGACTTTTTGAAGTTCTCTCTGTTTCTTCTGGAATAAAGAAATAAAAGTAGTCAAGTTCACTCATAGTAAAGATCAGAAAAGTATTTGGAAAAATCTACAAATTTGGGGAGCTGTCTTGCAGAACCATATCTAAGATGTGACATTCCCAGAGGAGACAAACCAAGAATCTAGGCACATGTGTAAATGAGGAAATGGGTTTCATGTATGGGAAGGATGGGAAGGAGTTCTGAAGATGTTCTAGATCAATAGGAATATTAGCATTGATTTTATAAGTACAGTGAAGGCTTCCCCTACACAAGCTTTAAATGCCTAAATATATAAAGTATAATTTCTAATTTTTTACTTTAGAATACACATGGTTTTGTGTGCGCGTGTCTGTGTGTGTATATATGTAGGCACATATTTTCCTGATTTCATGTAACTTTGTGTTTATGCCATTAATCTTCTGTCCTGAAAATAATCTGGTTTCTAAGGAGGATGACAAAATATTTACAGTCCTCTTTATCTTCCTGTCTTTTCAATCACTAACAATTCTTCAGGGACACCAACTATCATGACAGAACAAGTTGAATACATTTCAAAGATAACTTAAAATTTATTTGAAACAATAAATAAGAGATAAAGATGATTTGGAACTGCAAGCTATAAAAATAAAAATAATAGTCTTGGTAATCAAGGATTTAAGTATTTGTTGATATGATTGTGCTATGAATCATTCTTTGGTTACTAAGCAGCATTATTAATGATACTTTCTAAGAATTCTCAATTTGGACTTCACCATGTTATGGGAGACTCTAGTTTTAAATAAGATAAGTGAAAAGGTGAAAATATCCAGTATTACTAGTAAATATGTCTTCAAATGTGTGAGAAATACAGAATACAATGACCACAGTAAACAAGATCTGTGCAATTTTAATTTGGGCCTTCTGTCTATTTTCACCGGGTACACATCCAATAATTTTTAAAAAGCTCCAGTTTTAAAAAATGAAGTTAGTGAACAGACTATACAGTCTGTTTACAAACTATACAGGCTGGAGATAGCGTTGCAAAAAGTGTGAATAAATTACACAAAAGAACTTTTGTCAAACTAAAATAATTTCTAATATAGTGATCATTTTCATTGAAAATGTGTTAGATATGATTACTATGAGGATAGTGCCCTATAACCTACCCCCTCAAAAGAATTTGACCAGACCCTATAAATTCTAGCTTTCTGGCTTGACTGTCAGAACAGGTACAACACCAAAGTTACTGAGATCAGTAGTTAGGTCAATTTGGGGAGATTTGAGATACCAAGAATGCTATTTTCACTAATTGTACTGTTAGAACTTGGAGATATCAAAAGGCAGGTAAAAATATAAATCTAGACCCCAATGGGCCAGTTTGGGCAGGAGATAGCATTGCAAAAAGTGTGAATAAATTACTCGTACTCATCAGTTAATATATGTATAGAGATTATAGTAGAAAAAGAGCATCGGGATCAAATTCTAGGGGAAAATTTCAATAAATCATAATAATCTTAAGAAACAAAGTAGAATTAGATTTGAAAATATGTTGATGTGATTAGTAAACATAAAAGTCATAAGTAAAGAAAATATTTTTCTGGGGAACCAGTTGAAATGGCGGGAACTTTACTGACTTGCGTTGACCTTTGCCCTCTGGCTACATCTTTGCAGGGAAGTCATTCACTCTACAGTCTGTGTCTACCTTTGCTCCCTTATTCAGGAACACCTTTTCTGATTTTCATGTCTGTCTAAATCTCCATATTATATGTTTGTATAGGGGCATTTATAATTTTCACTCATTGTTATTTCTTTGTTCATTTATTTTGCTTAAATGAACTGAGGTATAGGCCAGAAATGTGGGTTTGTGGTGAGAGGATTCGCCAGAGATAGAGTGGGCAACAGAACAGCAGCATATCTCAAACATACACTGCTAAAGGGGAGCAGCAGAAAAGACAGGAGATGTCTGCTGAGCAATATGAGGTTTATCTCCATGGTCAGGATTGAACTCAGGCCATAGAGGTGGTAGGGCTGAGACTTAACCTCTCTGCCCCCAGGGAGGCCCTACTCAATATTTTTTAGATAAACATTAATTAGTCTTTCCTAAAATTTAATTTTCATTAAAGTAATGCTACATCTATTTCTACATTTCATTTATATCCCCATTATTTCTTTTGGTGTTTTCATTTCTTTGGTTTTGAAATATCTAGTGCTAGTTTTCCATAGCTTTTACCTCTATATATATAAAAAAAAGCCTTGTCCGTGCTTTGTGTTATCAGTATTTGTAGTGTGAGCCATAAAATAGAGTATATAGTGGTGGATTTTTGTGGCAATGTTTTGCATACCCCTAAGTACCGATGAAACTGCGCCTCTTTTTATGTGCTTATTTGCCATTTGAATATATTCTTTGTTAAAATGGCTAATCAAACATCATATACATTGTTAAATAGTGTTGTTTATCATTATTGACTTGTAGATAGTCATATATTTTTACATATTTATTATTGATGTGGAATTTCAAAATGTCTTCTTCCACTGTGTGTTCTGCTCTTAAGTTTTCTGTGTTTTCAGACAAGTTTTTTTTTTTTTAATTTTCAGCAAGGCTAAGTATTCTCCCTTGATGCTTCATGTCCAACAAACATTGCTACATTATACACAATGAAATAATGAACTAGGATCCTTACACTCCAGATATTTTTCTGCTTACTCCATTTTCAAATGGTTCTTACTACCTCATAGGTTAGTCCACTGTCCTATAGGAGCAGATAAGTAGTCAGCCAAAAACCTGAGTCCCTCCCCATAAGTACAGAAGTTTGTTCTTTCATGCAGTCTCCTTATATACATGCCTCTGGCCAGCAACACCTAACTTCCCTGACCTTTCAAAGTTCAGATTTCTGTATACTCAATTCAGCAAAAATTGTGTTCTGCTCTTGGGTCTTCTCCCCCCTCTTTTAATCAGAGTCTAGATACTGCCCCCAAGCACTCAATTTATGTAATTAAAGGGCTTAACTTTTTAATTCCCTCCCTCCAGATCACATCCCTGCACTGTCTGTTGCCCAGTGTCTTCAAAGCATTGTTCTATGTATTTTATATTTTAGTTACTATCTACTTAAGGAATAAGAGTAAATCTAATCTTGCTTAAATTGACCAAGAACAGTAGTTTTTAATCTTCCTTCATATTGGAATAATTATAAAAAATCCATATTGAATGAGTTGACAAATATTTCCATTTAAGCAATATTCCAGTATATTTTAATAAATTATTTACATCAGCATTGTGCCTTCATAATGTCAGGCTTACATAATGTTATGCGTTATGTGAGGACAGTGTTTTATTTGCATACTGAGTGACCCCTCTTCTTCTGATTGATTCACTTTAACTTTTAATCAACATCTCCTCTTGCTGTCCCATAAACTCTTCAGCAACCTCTCAATGGCAGGTTATCCTCACCAGACATGTTTTTCTCAGAGAATCAGTACTTGGCAGAATATAAGGTAAGATTCAATAATCACTCTAGGCTATTTAGCTTGAGTAAGGCTGAATTAAATTACTTTTAAGCTGCCTCATTTGGTTATAGACAATTTAAGGCAGTCATAGGCAATTTAATCAATCCACATTCATTAATTTCCCGTTCGGTCCACCATAGAAATCGTTCTAAAAATTGCATTGGATCATATACTCTCTCCAATTAGAGACTGTTTTTCATTGCCTAGAGGACAAAGCTGAAACTCTTGAAAATGCCATCCAACACTCTTCACAATGTGAGTATAGTTTGTAACTCCAGCTTCAAAGCACTCTACTTCTCTAAAGAAGAGTATAATGGTGGTTAAGTTTGCGGCTTTCAGAGTCATGTGTTTTAATTTTGTAACTATGCATTCATATACAATTTACCAAAATGTTCTAATCCTGAATTTGGAATACTTAAGTATTGAATTTAGGTAGTAACAGTGGTGCTTACCTCACTTGTGAGGATTAAATGAGAGTTTACATACAGGCACTTACTAAGTGCTGATTAAGTAATTGTTATTTTTATTATTTACTCACAATTATCTTTTCAGAGTACCAAAAAAGTAAGTATAATCATGAGGTGATAACTTTGCTCATATGGTTCTTAGGGTTTATAGATTTTTGTGTGATTCTCATGTATGCTTCAATTATTAGCATTATTCAAGTCATGGTTCAAAACTATCAATCCTCTGTTGAAGAGTAGGATTACTATTTTCTTTCTTTACATTATCATATCTTAGTGCATATACCCCAATACTGTGGATTGTATTAATACTAAATCATTATAACCATATATATTACCCTACTACTACTCTGTGTGTTCATTCAAAAGGTGTGGAAAATATACAGTTGAGATGAGTCTATTGACATATTAAATTCTGTGTATACACTCAAATATATTCATATTTATGTCTAAGAATGTCTTTATTCCTATATTTGACGATTTCTTGTTTTCCCTAAAATGTTTACTTAGTTGAAAAAATAAAATGTGAAGATCTGTAATCTTTTAAAATTTTTAAAAATTTTCTTACCATTTGATTTATTCTAACAAATACGTTTCTTATACTCATGACATTCACAATGTAGATGTTAATTACTTATCACAAAAATGTAATTGCAAGCATTGATAGTTATACCAAGGAAATATTTTTTAAAAAAATGTTTCTTGTATAGCAAAGAATAAATGTATCTGATTTGAGTTAGGAAAGTGCCCTGTGGTGGTGAATCATACGATGTTGTGAAGAATAGTAGAAATTAATTTGCTTGAGTCGAAAGTTATGAAATGCATTCTGGACAAAGATTCTTAGGTGTAAGGAAACAAACATCTAAAAGCAGTAATGGAAGATTTTAGTTAAAAGGATGGTATATGGAGTTATACTGCTACTCTCAAATTATTAGAGGGATGGGCTGAGATGTGAAGATAACATGATTAAAATTGCAATTAAACATCATTTTAGCAGCAAGTCATTTGTGGAGACTACAGTAAAGGGCAGCTGGAATTCACGTGGTAAGAAAGTTAATTCATTTATCAAAGTGTGAGATGATTGAGGCTTCCTTCAGTGGATATTGTAGTGGAAATGAAGAGAATAGAAAGAGAAGGTGGAGGAAGAGAGCTATTAAGTAGGTATTATCTTTTGGGACTGTTGATGAATGAATAAATGTGGGTGAGGAAGAATAAAGAATGACTCCAACATTTCAGGCAGCTATATTCATTAACTGATGTAAAAGTTTTGAAAAGTCAGCAACCTAATCACGGTTATAAGCTTTAATTTAGAAAAACTACCTATAATAATAATAATTTGGAATTTAAGTGGTATTTTCTAAAAATGGAAGACCTAATCTTGCCCTGATATGTTCTTTAAAGATTGATAAAGATTTGATAGCAATAGATACTGTTTTACTCAGATAAAGTTGTTTTACAATACTGTAAACAATTTAGAGGCATATCACCACTCCCTTTAGTTGTACCTTACCACACCAAACACACTACCAATAATGTCACCTATAATGTCTCATTTTACATTAAAAAATTATTAATATATCAATGCTAGATAAATATATTAACATTAGACACATTATTGTGTTAACTGTAGAAGCAAGGAGAGTATGTATTTAGATGTTTGTTATGCAGTAATTCATACCTTCTTGAAGTGAAAGGAGATCTTATTTTCAATTTACTTCAGTAATTACCTTCAAAGGGTTTTTCTTAAGTGATCATTTTATTCTTTTGAAATTGTCTTGCTTCTTTATTCTACTTTGTGCATGAAAATATAAGCACCATAAAGTTTAAACTAAGCGATTTATTAGAAGAATTTTAATCTCTTTCATTTTTTCTTTTTTTTACGGAAGATTTAAAAACTACATATTCAAGCATGAATTCATCCCTTTTCCTTTTTAACCCATTTCTTCCACTCTGGAATCTGGGATCATATTTTCTTTATTCATTCATCCATTTATGAACACAGGTTGTTTCCATATTTTGACATTGGTAATTACTGCTGCAATGACCATGGTAGTACAAGTATTTTTTCAAGTAAGTGTTTTCATTTTTGACTTTGGTGGTGGGTATGGCATGGTCACATAAACCTAAAGGGTGTGACCATCATATACAACATTGTAAATCAATGTTATCTCAATAACAAAAACAAAAATCAATAAAAACTAAATATCATACCCAGAAATAGAACTGGCAATCTTGATGAATCATAGAGTAGATCTATTCTTAATTTTAGAATGAACCTCCATACTGTTTTTCAGTACTTGCACCACTTGATGCTACCAACAACAGTTCACAAGATTCCTTCTTTATATCTTTGCCAATGCTTATTATCTTTTTGATAATACCATTATCAAATGAACAGATGTGAAAGAATATCACATTGATATTTTCATTTGTGTTTCTTTAATTATTAGGAATACCTTTTTATTACCATTTAGTTATATCCAAGGAAAAGAATAATGAGTAAAACAAAAACAAAAACACAACAAAAACAAAAAGACAAGGATAAATCAGAAACACTTTCTGTGTGTGGGTGGGGGGAGGGGATGGGAGGGGGGCAGAAAGAGCACAAGGGACAGAGTTGGTGGTGCACTGGTGAAATGATAGTGGGAAATGGGGGACCACAATTGACGTCAGAGATAAATAAAGGGGAAAAAAGAAAAAAAAATTCTATCTAGATCTTCTACTCATTTTTTTGATTGAAGTTTTCTGCTTTGAGTTATGTAAGTTCTTTACATATTTTGCATATTGACCTTTTATCCAGATATATGATTTGCAAAAAAGGTATTTTAAAACCTATTTTACTAATTTTGTACAATTCAGTTTCAGTAAACTCTTTTAGATATGTTCTTTTTTAAAGATTTATTTATTTATGCATACAAAAACTAGGTATAGGGTATGGGGAGTGTGTGTTTATAGGGAAGGATTCACCAGAGACAGAGTGGGGAGCAGAATAGATGGATCTATTGAAAAACACTGCTGAGAGGAGCAGTGAGCAAGACAGGAGAGATGTGCTGTGCCATGTGGATTAACTTTCATGTCATAGTATCTAGCAATAGCTTGATAGCACCGAGACTTTAACCTTTGTGCCACCAAGGAGGCCCCAGATTTTTTTATTTGAAAAGAATATGTGTATACATATATACATATGCATGTCCAAATGTATATATGTATACACATACATATAGAAAATTCTGATAGGTTTTTGACAGAAATGCTAAGGCAATGTAAACTTATTAACATTACAGAAGATCTAACAACATTTCTAATATGTGTGTATCTTTCGATAAATACACAGATTTTATGGTCAACAAATTGAATGTCCTGGATGGCATATAAACTTGTTAGAGTTAAAATATTGTTTAATTTACCCAGAGAAATGATACTTTCTCAAATGTCAATTCACTTTTAAGAGTGTTATAATTCGATTCAGATAAATATTCAGTTAAATAGGTATTTAAATATTTAATAATTACATGTCCAGGAATTATTAAAAAAATAGGATGGATAATTATTCTTCAGAAGATTTAAATAATCTGAAAATAAACATTATATCACATCATGGTATTTTTGAAAACATGTTTTCTGGACAAAATAAAATACATTGAATTGTCTTTTTTCAAAAGAATTTTCTTTTTAATCCTACATCTTATTTTTTCTCCTTAATTATTTAAAATATCTTAAATGATGCTCTAAGTATTAGAACAATTATTTCCTAAAATTAATTCATGTGAATGAAGTGATATTTTTTAATGAATGTCTAAACATTTTTTGTTTTTTGGGGGGTAAACTTACCACATATTTTTTAAAGATGCCAGTATACACGATCAAGCAGCAGTTGATAGGGAATTGAGAATTTCAGACCTATTTCATGAAATTCTTCTTTTTTGCTCTACTTATTAAAGAAAATAGCAAAATTTAAACAGTCTCAGAATATTTTCCCTTCATGTTATTTTGTATGAATGGGCCCCAAATGCCCCAATCAAAATAACCACCCTTATATTCTTTGACTCTATACTGCATGTGCTCAGAACCACAGCTATGGGGAAAAGTTTTACAAACATTCTTAAGTCACCATACCCTTTCCACAGTTCTTGCCAACCTTCTACACAGTAGGAACTATGAAAATGAGTGCCAAATCCTCACGTTCCTCATATAGTTTCTAACAGCTGCAAACCCTTAAGCTCAAGTGCAGCTGCCTTGAGAACTATTGAAAAGGTCCACAAAGATAGCTACACAGATTACATATGTTCAATAACTTTAGAGCAATAATAAGAATATATCGCTATAATAAGGTCATTAGACAGGAGGGACATTACACAAGCAGTCTCTAATTGACCTTGCAGGGAGAGTCTGATCTCCCTATTGTGTCTCCATTCGTCCTCAAATCATCTATTTTTGTTAAGTTTATATATTCTTTCAAAACATAAACCCACACTAAATAGGGTGCAATTACATGGGTTCTGTTAGTGTGTGCTCTCTGATTTGTAGCTTTCCAAGGGAACCCCATTGGAACAGTTTCTGAAAAAATCTAAAGCTACCCTGGCACCATATTATTACTAGGGACCCAATATTCTTGATATATACACCATGTGGAGAATGGAACCTACCACAGACATTTGAGCCAGAATACATAAAAATAAAGAACAAATTCAAGTAAAGCCCCACATCTGATAGAAATAACTTAAAACATGTTTTTCTTCATTTTTTAAAAACTAGATTTGACTATGCAGTTCTCTTTTTCCTAAAGATCAAAAGAATTTCAGTTAATACTTTAATTTTTTTATTCCTTCATAATAATGTTAGAAAACTAGACATTTGTGAATTGTTCTTCATTTTTTTTAGCTTTGATCCTTTTTCAGTTGGATGAAAACTATTAAGCCCATGTCAAGATAGAAAGTGGTATATAAAAAAAAAAGTTGTGCATAGATATGGGCAAACTCAATCTCTGTCTTTGCTATTTGAGTGCATTAAGTTAATTTATACCAAATCTCTGTCCTTAATTTACTGTTTCTGCAAACCTTCATCCTTAGAGGCAAAGGAGTAATCCTGAAGTTAGAAAGAAGTCAACTCTAAAAATAAATTAACTGTGAACTGAGGCTGTAGACTATTTAAACTATTGGTCATCATGAGTTTTAATTGACAAGAATATTATTATGTTAAAGATGAATTTTATTGTCAATTCTCATACAACAGAGGCACAATGTTAAAACTCATAAGGGAGACATAATTCTAAAAGAAATTAATTTGTAGCTTAACTTTCTCTTTATCTAAACTTTAGTCATACTTAAAGTGAACAGAAAGCACAGATTTGTGTGACTATAACTTTTTATTGAATATCTTTTACTGTCATATTATACAAACCCTTAATTGTCATTCATATTATATTCACTGAATCATTTGCCCCACTGTTGAACTATATAGAACATTTTCACTATTATAGAGACATATATACATACACATAAAATGTATAACATATTAATGTGTAAACATAAATACCCACTTATAGCCTATACTTCTATACATATGTGTGTATTTATAAACATAATCATGAAAATAATTAACAGATTTCAAAAATATGTGTATAGTTATAGTGATGAATATATTTGTGAAAAGAGCTTTTGTTTTAACTTCAGTTAGGATAAAATTATTTTAGACCTCTGGTAAGATTCAATATCCCTGACCAGTGCAGTTCATAATTCAACTTGAAATGCTAAATTTCAAGACATCTCACTGCTTCCTGAAATCCATTCTTGGGAGACATCACGTGCTAGGCAGTTCTGTATGCTTTCTTTTTTTTCTTTGAGTGCTTTGGGTGCTACATGTAGATCAAGATGAACATGTGCCAACCCTCCTTTCCCACACTAAATGTAGTGAGAAGTATGACTTCAAACCCAGCTGCACAAGGCATTTAAGGATCTAGGGAGATTCTTTATCAAGGAGTTTCCAGTGATTAAGAATGCAAGCTTGCTTCATTCAGATCTCAACACAATGATTTCTCCCTCTAAAGCCTTTTTATATTAAATTGAATTTGAATCCATTCCTGGGTGAACTTTAATCTTGAACTAATTATGACTCAATGCTCCTGGGCATCAGTAGTCTATGAGGCTCAGGATATGGTTTTGAAACACTGCCAGTTGAATGCGGCAGAATATGGCACACAATAGAGCACTGGTCAAAAAGCGGTTTAGGGACAAGATGAGAATTACCTGTCTTCTCTGAGTTGGGCTTCTTTGTTTTCTCTTTAAGTGCCTGTTTTAAGGGATGGAAAATATGGAGAGACAAGTGAACGTGGGTCTGTATGAATTTTTGCATTTGTGAATTTATTAGACATGTGGCAACATAAATGTAACAGGCAAAATTAAACATTTTGGAAGTTACTTTGGGACTTAAAAGTATATGGCATAAAGCAATTTACCATTCTGCATAATAATAAATACAAAGTATATTAATGTTCTGTGTCAGTCACTTCCAATTTCTTTCTATTACTGACATACCAATGTTAAAAAGGAGTATACTGTAGTATAATTATATCTCATTTTGAGAGTTAACAGAGGGGTAATAAAGTAAATTACTTGTCCTAAGTGATCTGGCAAGCCAGGATTCAAACCCAGGCAGTCTGCAAAATTCTCTTTGTTCCTAACCACAACACTTCCGTAACAAAGGTAACTTTAAGTTTAGAAAAGGTGTTGGCATAATGCAGATAGGAATCATGTTACTTTTAGAAAAACTATATATTGGCTAGACTTCCTGAAGAAAATTAGGATGGTACTTTTTTTTTTCCCATCTCTTAATCTGGACAGTGTTTGGCAGGTTACAAGAAACCCTTCTTTATTTAGTAGATGTACATGTGTGCAGACTTATATATGGGAACATTTATTATTCTTTCTTGGGCCTACTTTGGGATATTGCTCTAAGGTAGTTTCCCAATGGAGTACCCAGTTTGTTATACAGCCTGTGTAGATGACAAGGCCCTTTGGGGTTTGGCTCCTCCTTAGACACATTTCTCCCACAGACTCATAGAACACTGTTCTACTGTATGTAGATAAAATGGAGGTTGTAAAATGCAGTTCATGTTTTCATTCTTGCTTTGACTGAACATCTGCTCACCCAAGACCAGCTTTTTTTAGTTCCATCTACTCATTACTATGGTTACCATGGTATATACTCTATTTTAGGCCTGTATCTATTGGCGTGTGGCCATTCTCTCTGGGAGGAAAAAAGAAAAAGTTTTCTAGAGCCAAACTGGCCTTCTATTCAGTAAATATGGTAATTCTTGCCTATGCTAAATTTCCTCTCCTCCCCTTTCCTTTTATGTTTGGTGTTCTTCTGTTTGGAAAGGATCTTTCCATCCAACTTTTTTGTGTGGATTTAACTACACATTTTCTACTTAATTACTCCCTCTGTTTTGAAAAAGTTTCCCCTTAATTGCACTCATATAGGGTTTGTTTCTATAGTCATAGTGGTATTTAAATGTGACAGTTGCCTACTTATATTCTTCTAAAGATGGTATCTAGGAAGAAGAGGCTCTAATATTTCTTGAAGATCATGATGTTAACTAAATTTTAGCCGCACTGTAGACCTGTGCTGTCTAATAGGATAGATATTCAGTGACTATGTGTGGTACTTGAATTCCTGAACTGTGCAGATCTGAGTTGAGTTGTGTAGATTTTGAAAATTTTGTAAAACAAATGTAAACTAATCTCTATAATTTTATATCAATTAGCTGCTGACTTATAGAATAATATTTTGCTATGTTAAGAAAAATAAAATATAGTATTGTACCTTTTAAAATACCTTTCCTTTTTAAAAATGTAACTACTAGGAATTTAAAATTAAAAATATAGCTCATATTGTACTACAATAAGACAGTGCTGACTTAGATAATTTCTGAGATTTAAGATATAACCCAAACCAAAAATTAATTATTCACATTCTTATTTTCAACTATAGTAATTTTTTTGCTTTAATAATGACATGTATCCAAAGTTCATAAATGTCTGTTACTTGAAGGTTCTGATATATTTGAATTCTCTAAGAAAATGTAAATCATATAACCTTTATTTCCCAGCAGGGAAATTTATGTATACATACTGTGTGTTTGTGTTATACATAGAGCACAAATACACACACACAAGCAATTTCTTAATTAAGCAAACAAATTATATATTATATTCTAGTTATATATTACATATATAATATGCATGTTTTATGTAAATAATTTCCTAGTTGAACTAATACATTATCCCCACACCTAGAATCCATGTTTGCCAGTGTAGAAGTATCCTTTTATGAAGTACATCTTTTTTCTAAATATAACTGTAAATGCTATGAAGAATAAAAACCAAAACTTATGCAATTTAACTTGATGTGGGAGTGGCCCATTATAATACCTAAAAAAAATTGTACAAATGCAAGTGTATATCTACATTATAAGCCTGATACCTTAGATTCAATATGTCATCAACATTAATTTTATATACATGTATATATATATACATATATACACATATATATGGAAGCAAAAATTTAGGGAATCATAGCAGTTAAGAGATTTTCACCTCTACATCTCATATATTTATAGATGAAACCAAAATTACTTCAAGTATTTATGTCTATTAAGAGTGAGTCAGGACATTGGGAAGCATTTATAATACATCTTTTGAGTTTCCTGCTTTGGATCTAAACTTCTTTATATGTACAGTATTAGAAAGTGGTGATACATTTTATAAAGAATTTCTACCAAAAGGTATAAATAAATAAATTTTATATAAAAATATTGCAATTTCTCTGTTAACTTTAATTGTATTACTTTATTATGTATTAGCTTATGAAGTACAAATAGACTTTAGCTTTATGAAAAAACATTGTCCCTGTAAAACATTGTGAATAATATCTCAGGTGAAAATAAATTGAATTTTCTCTAGCATTAATCATAAAAAATAGTTTTACTATTACCCTGAACTCTATGTCACAACACATATTAATGATGATAAAGGTTGTAAAAGTTTTTAAAAATTAATTTATAAAACAGTAACTGTATAAATGGCAAACAAATTTTCATTTGTAAGACATTTTCTCCAAAGAGATCAATCCAGACATTTGGAAACATGTAGACATAACTTAGAATGACTGTGACTTAGGGTTAGTCTTTGATTTTTTGCTGTCTTGAAGCCAAATAACTTTTAAGAGGAAACTATTGCTTTTGGCATTTACTCAATTGTTAGAAAAGCCAGGCACGGATGTTTATTTTTTACAGGACACTTGAATTTTAGGCATTTTCCAAAATCTGTTAAAAAAGATAATGCAGACCTGAACATGAGAATAAAGTCTCTTCGGTATATTAAGTTTCAATTTCTGTCAATGGAACACAATGTCATATGGGATATTCAAAAGTTATTCCCTTTAAGGTTTAAAAATAACTTCCTTGATGCCCTAAGGCCTAGTATTCATTTAAGTTATAACAGATACTTAGTCTCTGTTTGTGTAGCATATGTCTTGGATAAAAGTTGCAAACTTAAAACAAAAGAGTCTGCTCATAGGCAGTGTATCTGAAAATTTCCTTCCTTTTAAATATTTCAAAAAAGTAGTGACCAATACATCTTTTGAGTTTCCTGCTTTGGATCTAAACTTCTTTATCTGAATTTTTCTTTGGAGGGTGCGTGTATTGTGGCAAGCAGATGGCGTCTGAAAGTTTGAAATGATCATGAACATTCTTTTATCTTTCTATGAATTAGAACTACCACCCCTCGATTATTTGTTATAATTTCCTGTTGCACTGAGTATTTTGATAACAAGATAAATGAGGTGTCAGTATTTTGGGGAAAGTGTTAACATCATTTTAAGTTAAGTGTTAATTGAAGTTGTGTATTAGACAATAGAGTGTAATTTCCCTACATTGTGTTTCTATAATCAGGTGAAAGTATAAACACCAGATTATGGATAACCAAGGGAGATTGCAACAAGAAGTATGTTGAATTGAACATTTTGGAAGATGGTGGTTTTACAAAAAATATTTGTAAATTGATACAATAACAGTAGTAGGCCCTATTGTTATTTTTCATATTTTACATTAAAAGGCTCCATCAAAGTCAGATTTTTCTTAATAGTGTTATACAAGAAACTAAAGATTAACTAACTCCCCAAATCATGGCCTGAAATAGTATCCCAGCAGCTGACTTAGACTGAGTCATGACTTTAAAGAAAGTAAGATTGCATTTTCTCTTTTTCTTATCTTAAATAATATAATGATTCATGATTCTATTATATTAAGTCATCACATTGATAACATGCAGTGAATAGAGACATTTAAAAATAGCCTATATGGGTGTAGTGAGATTACTAAAGCTAGTCAATCTTTTTTAAATGTACCCAAGAACTATAAATATTTACTCTGGAGTAAGAGTTAATATGTAGTGATCACTATATTTTTTCTTCTATTTTTTTTTTGCTATGGAGCATGGATCTATTTTTCTGTCTCTGTAGGTATCAAAGTGTATCTACACTTATTCCATTTTTAGAGCATATAAAAAACATTTCAATTTATCAATTCCTGAGATTATCATAATCATTTATTATATTAAAGTCATTTATTTATATTAAAACTGCTTAATTGGTATTGTCTTGGTTTTAGCCTCTACTTTGAATGCTGACTCTCACTTTCTCCTAGGATCTGCAATGATTAACATAGTAATTCATAGACTAAATATGTCTATACACTGATTTCTACAGTCTACTGTCCAGGGCATTCTAGACTTAAATTAAAAATATCTCTTCATTTGCTGTACATTTATGATAAACACTATGAAGTAATAGGAGAAACATTGTGAATAAGAATTCATAATTATTTACAATCACATTGATCTCATTTTTAATGTGCAGTAAATATAATAAATATAATACCATTTTTCCCCTGGAAATGAGCATTTGGGTTTTAGAATTTGAGGTTTATTTGTAATATCTTAATAAGCACATCTATGAATCACTAGTATATTTAATAACTCATGATGCTTGTATTAGCAAATTGCCTGATTCAATTACCTATTTAGTGTTTGGATCCATCGATGGAACTTTCTCTGGAAGAACACTGGTAAGGAGTAATAGATAATGATAAAAACAAGTTACTCAATGAAAAAGGAATTAAATGGAATCTACTTATGATAATGCTGTGACTAATTTTGTAAGAAAGACACTACTAAGAGTCTGTTTTGATTTTTTTGGGGGGGTTCTATTCATTGATTAATACTAATTATTTTCTTCCCAATGTGCCAGAACATTTTGTTAATAACTGGGAAATGCCTTATAGTTAGTAGGCTCTCGTCTGTATTTCTATTTTATTTCAAAAGGAAAAACTTCCTTTTCCTTTCATTTCTACTTCTTTCTGCCACTAAAGAAGCAGGCACACACGCACATAGACTTCATTCTCTCTTATTACTTGCCAGCTGTATGACTGAAATGCCAAGATCTAAAATGTTTTTTTCAAAGAGTAACAGCAGCAACATCTGGATTTATGCAACTTTAATCTTAGTTGATTTCTTTCTTTTTCCTTTTTGGCCTTCTAGGCACCTGTGGATGTCCTGTACATACTCAGTGACATCAAATCGTACTTGGAAATCTGATCCCCTTGGTCTAACGAACAATGATTGGTTAGAAGTATATAAAGCCACAAACTGCTACTTTAGTAATAAAGTACAAGATCAATACATTGTAGATAAGGTGCAATGAAAACAGCTTAAAATCATGTAAATTTAAAACAGTAAATGAGTCGAGTCACCTGAATATTTTCGAACTTTATTATAAAATTATGTCCTGGAATTAAATCGGAAACACACCTTTTGTCTAAAGATGAAAGTTCTTGTTATAAAATATTAAGCCTTGATTTCAAACTAAAAGAACTTTTGGAAGGAAGCCAAAAAATTCTTCCAAATACCCCTGGCAAATTTCTTAATCATCTGAGATATTTCTGTTTTTGTTTTTTTTTTCTTCTTCTAATATCTCATAGTTCCTGCTGCCTTTTTGAACTTCAAATTGAATGGGTGCAAAAGGGGTTTGCAGATTATTTAATAAAATAAATCAGTAGTTCCAAAAAAGAAAACCATGTCAGTCACAGATATCAACTGTTTGAGACTCCATTTTATAGACTTCTACTGGTCATGACATTCAGATATAAAACCTGAAGTATAGCCTTTGATCTACCTTTTTCCCCATGTTATGGACTCATCAGTTTTTGTCTTGAATGCCTTGGCTAACAACCCTCAGGTATGAATATCAAAGGGATAGATACAGGACAAAATCTATTCCAATACTTTGATCCTCTTTGAGTTAATAAAATCCAAAGCGTTCTTATCTCAGAGGATTTAGGAAGGATCATTATAGTTAGCATGAGCTCATAGAAGAGTTGGATATAAAATTGTGGTTATAAAATTCTAAAATACCTGGTAATTTGATTGTCCAAAAATTCAGCCAGATTATCCCTTCATGCTCAATATGTGAAAAAAGGGGGAAGGTTAGTAAATATGTAGTATAATCAAAGGGAAGTGATTATTTTGAGTAATAAAGGAAAAATAAATTAGGTAATATCCTTTCAATGATTAAATACAGGAAAGGGAACTTATCTCTTCTCATTTCACCTCCTCACAAATTCCATTACTGTCTTCAAAACATTTATCTTTAACTCTAAACAGATGATCATTATTAATTAAATATAAAAAATATTTTATATATTTATCCATTAGTGTTTCTTTAATAATATCAAAGTTTTGATATTAGATTTCCTAATAGCTCAATGGCATACTTAAAAGAAGTCATGTATCTTATTTGTATATTTAATTTTAAGAAATTACTATCACTTTATAAATTCTGGTATAAAATATAACATGAATCATATCCATAGCAAAGAATTTTAGGTTCATTTTGAGTTCCCAATTAAGTATATTTTTTAATAAAGCAACCACAAAAGAAAGTGAGAGAACTTACACCTAGGGAATAAAGATTAATTCCTGTTTAATATGAGCCAATAATGTCTCCAATCTAATATAACTGGTATTTTGTTTCATTTACTTGAGTTTCATTTACTTTGTTTCATATACTTCATATATTTCTTATAAGAATCTGTGTTTTTTTTTTTATGTCCTACCTTTATCCTTGTACAGCACTCAATATTAATCATGATTTTCCCCAAAATCTGGTAATTGGATAAATCATGTATCAGGACCCATCAATTAAACCAGCAAGTACAAATCCTAAATTTTCCAGAAATAATAATATCATAAGTCATGGTAGGTTAGGACAATACATCATTTAAAGAAACTTCAGAATCTTCATGTGGCGGTGCCAAATTAAATTAAAATGTGATATAAAGCAACAACTGTTCCAATTATAGGAATTATAGTTATTTTTCATGTCATATACTATGCGTTTTAGTGGCTGCTCTTTAGAGAAATATAAAATAACTATTTTATAGGAGTTCGATAGATAAAACCATGACTCCAGTCTTATTTCAGATTCTTAGTCTTGTTCACTCAGTATGACAATGGTCAGCTGATCTGATTGCAGATCTTCTAGTTTCTGGCAGTGTGATTTTCTTTCCTGCTATGTTCTTGTTTCTCATCTGAATAAAATTTTTCTCAAATATTTTGTAATGACATCCTCTTACATCATTTATCTATTGCTTCATTAAAATACTGTGTTGAAAGCAAAACTACATGTAATTCCTTGAACAAGGTTTTTTTTGTTTTGTTTTTTGTTTAAGATTTATTTATGCATACTAGAGCAAGGGTACAGGCCAGAGTCGTGGGAGGTGAGAGGATTCACCAGACAGCGTCTGTCAACCAGACAGAGTGGGGAGCAGAACAGACAGACTGACTGAAACACACTACTGAGGGGAGTAGCGGGGGAGGCAGGAGAGGACTGCTGCACCATGTGGGTTCCCTCCCTGGCTGGGATCGAACTCGTGCTGCAGTCAGTTGCTGTGGATGCTTCACAGTGCAGTGCTCAACCCGCTGCACCACCAGGGAGGCCCTAATTACTTGAATAAAGTTTTAACTGCTTCTGTGCCTTCATACCTCTGTTAACCTCTGTCTGGAACATCCATATTGATTAGTCTGAACATTTTAGCTTCATCCCATTGTCTGCCACAACATGATAGCTCTTTAAACCCCTAGGTCAAAAATCTGCTCCAGGAGGAGGATGTGATCATGAGTTGGAATTACACACTGATGCTACCTGTCTTCAGTTTAGTTAATAGTTCTGCACTCTTCTCTATTGTATTTGCATTTTCCCTCCTATAGGCAGATGATTTCCTTCCTGTTGATTAGAATCACATAAGATTGGGTCTATATCATCAGAAGAGAAGTATTTAAGTTTTTTATGTACAGGTGTAATGCCTTTTCATAAGGATAGAAACATTTCACTTATGAAAATTTCTTATACTGAAAGTGTCCCTCTATTTACTATTTTCTCCACACCCAAACCCGTTGCTTTCTCCTTTCTATTCTTTCCAAGTACTAAACATTTATTATATGCCAGAAACTTCTCTAAGATATGGTGTTAAAGGGGTCGTTAGTGGTTATTTATGGTTCTCCAACTCTCTTGTGACAGTGCAAATGAGTTTTTGAAGTGTAAAGACAGGGACACTGAAATGTTTTTTCCACATAGACTGCCATAAAAAATAACTGGCCTCTATTATTTCCATCCTCACTCATTGGACCCATTTCTGGTTCTCTGAAATATGTTCCTAAAGATTATATTGGCTCTTTTATTTCTTTATAACTTAAAAAAGTTATTGGTATAAAGGGAATTTTATGCAACTGTAAAAACAGATGATTTAAAGATAGTTACCCATACATTAAAGATTTAATTAATAAAAGTCAAAAATATAAGCTATCAATTTATCCTACTTCTTTTGTGGTAATTGCATGTAAATATTATGTTGTCTCCATTACTTCAACTTTGAATTTTATCGCAGGCTAAAAGAAAAGCAGCCTTGAGGGTTGTCCATTCATTAAAAGATCATGTGCTGTAAAAGCTTTTCTATACTGATGTTTGCTCCTTTTGCATGCTTTTAGGCTTGAAATCTGTGATTAAATGCTGCATACTTTCCACTGGCTAGCAGGGATGATAATTATAAAACTAAGTTAGTTAAAAATAATTCTATTTTAAAAAAATAAATTCAATGTATCTATAAACAAGACAGTTATACAAATAATGATTTATGATTTTATAGAGAACATTTCATACATAGAACAATTCTAATGGAACTTAGAGGAACCAAGAATATTTTTAGATACACTTATGCTTTCTTTGTTAGAAATGATGGGCGAACTTTGATACAACCTTGATTACATGTAACCAATCCTTGTATAATTCTTGGCATATAACAAGGGTTGTCTTTCTCCCCTCCCTTCGCCTTTCTGCTTTACTTTCTGATCTCCCTCCCCCTCTCCCTCTCCTTCCCCTTCTCCCTCCCTTCTCCCTCCCCCTCTCCCTCTCCTCTTCTCCCTCCCCCTCCCCCTCTCCCTCTCCTTCTCTCTCCCTCTTTCAATCATGACAGCTACCTTTGAAGTCTTTGCTGAATATTTCAATTAAAACTAACCACTTGCTTCCTAAGTGCCATTGAACATACCTAGTGAACTTGAATTCAGTTATTTTATTTTGAAAGCTATTTTAGAATTTCCTCATATATAAATGTTACCTCCTCATAAATAGTTATTCTGCCAAGAAGTGAGATCAATTCATTAACAGACTTTGCAATTTAGACTAGCTAACCACATATTAATATAAGTCTATAGTATTTTTTCCATAGTCTCTATTTTGAATAGAAAGAGAACATATTTGTGTCATAATTTTTAAATGGAAAAAATAATAAAGTTAAATACACAGAAACTATAACTTCAAATCATAAGTAACCTTGTAAACCAGTGTTATCTGAATAAAAAAATCATACAGAAACATTGACTAGACCTATCACTCATGAAAGAAATTTTAGAATATGAAAATGAATCCCACCACCTTTTTTCTAGTACCTGTAGAGTGTCTCTGTCTATGTATCTTCCTCCTTCCTCCTCACTCAGCTACTACAGTCACACAGGCTTCTTAGCTGTTACTGGGAAACTTCTACCCATGAACAGTGGTTCTAGGCTGCTTGGACACTTCCCCTAGAGATGTGTGGCTAATTTTCCCTCTTTATTCAAATCTCTGTTCCAAATGACTTTATTACAGAAGTTCTTCCTGACTTTACAATCTGAAATAGTAATTACAGTAATTATGGTGATCACACCTGAGAGAAATTCTTTATTGTGAGGGCCTCCCTGGTGGCCCAAGGGGATACATCTCAGCACTGTGAAGCCATGGGCAGCCACTACAGCACGAGTTCAATGCCCAACCAAGGTGCTAACCCACATGGCTCAGCAGACTTCTCCTGTCTTACTCACTGCTCCCCTCAACAGTGTATTTCAGTCAATCCACCTTTTCTGGTCCCCACTCTTTCTCTGGTGAACCCTCTCACCCACCACCCTAGCACTTCTGCATATACCCCAGCTCTTGTATGCATAAATAAAATATTTTTAAAAAGAAATTATTTATTGTGAGAAAAAAAGAGTGAACAAGAATATAAAATAATGGCAGTTTGAAAAATACATAATGAAAAAATTATCCAACCAGGAAAAAGAGCCCAGCAACAAAAAATTTTAAAAATAGATAAATAAATAAAATAGTACCTCTCATCACTATTTCTGTTCTTTGCCCCAGTTTGGTAATTTGCTTATTTTATATCATATTTTAATTTATTTCTTTTTTTATTATCTATTTCCTCTCCCTTGAGTATATGTTCATAAGGGCAATTACTTTGCCTGTCCTTTGCCTTAACTCCAAAGTCATGAACTATATCTGACCTTGTTTAATAAAAACAAAATATTTACTGGCATAAACAAAATATGAGCATATTATAAAAATGTAAACTATATTGCTTATATAGTATTTATTGTGTTAGCTGTGACAGTCATTTTCATATTCTTTCTTACACAATGAATGTAACATTTCTCCATGCAAACATGAAGTGTGTGAGGGAAGGAGTTGGTCTCATTTTATTAATTTTAATGTTTCCTATAACACCAAGTGTTTGCCTCATGTATTTAATATATTTATAAATATAATTTTTAATTTAAGAAGAACATATTTTATATAGCTTTTTGTGATTCATAATTGCAATGTAAGCCTTAAAATTTTCCCTTATATGTCAGTCTGTTTGCATATATATATTTTGACATGAACTTATTTTTTCATAGAATAAAGAACAATTTTAATACTGCATACTTTATAGAAAATTCCATCTCTTTGAAAAAAGTTAATTCAGAAATAATTTCTGGTGAAATAAAAATTACACATTTTGTTTTCTAAAATTCTAAGTTGATAAAATATGATTGCCAGTGCATATATAATTATCATTTTGCTATTTATCTATGAGCCAAAACAGCATTTGCTTTGTTTCAACCATATGTTCTTTTCTTTTTGCTCTATAACAATCTTGTTTTTGTTCCTTCATTGGAGCTGGCAGATAACTATAAGGATTTGAATTCCGATGCCAACTCAGTATTAACTTTATATCCATGACCAATGTCAAATCTGAATTCTATCTAGTAGAGCTATTGAGTAATCTCATGTAATCACTTTGTGTACCAGGTCTGACTAGCACTAATGAACTAGGTTTGATTGGAAACCCCAGTAGATTACTATCATCCTGTAGAGTTTGATTTTATAAGAAACTGCCCCATGAATTTTTCCTACTCACCCATGTCACACTGCTGTGCTTCAACAATATCTGAAAAGTCTTCATGTGCCATGCCAGTATAACAATCCTTGACTCAAGGTGCGAGGAATGTAAGTGGGTTCAAACATCATACTTAAAAATACTAATTCCCCATAAAATTCATATTTATTTGCACATTTTGATGTTGTGTTGATACTATTTTTCAAATTGTTGGAAAAGGTAATACATAATTACAAACTTTAAAACAATTACTTTTAAACCATATATAGAAGTTAAAATGTATCATTCTCTGGAAGAGAACAAACAGATGTATGAATGATTTTAAGGTCATATTTAAAATAAAAATATTTGATATGAACATTTTTACTGTGCAGATGTGCTATAACAAAGAAAACTCATAGGATATTACTTTTAGTCTGCTATAATACCAAAGAAATTAAACATTGAATTAAAAAATAAAAGTCTTAGTCTGTGTTACATAAACCTTGAATGATGTTAATCAACCATGATGCATGACTAAGGCACACATCTGTCCATATGATTTATGACAGAATATAATCAGAGAATAAGCCCTCCATTTATTGAAGAACTATAGTTCATTGTAAGAAGGGATCGTGTTTAGCATAAAAGCATGGAAGTATTTTTCATTTATACTATTCCTGAAAAAATTTTTCCAAATTTCTCTTTTTTACTCATTGCATGCTGTCAGTACCCCCTTGTGAACTTTCACTCAGGAAATGACATGATTTCTCCTCATCAGAGAAATATTTTCTTTTTAAGAAGTGAATGCTACTTATGTTCTGTTTCAGCTAAAGGTGGTCTGTCTGTCATACTTGGCATGCATGATTATGTAGAGTGATTAATGCCAAAAGAACATGTAGATTAAGTGTTTTGCTAGAATGAATATTAGCAAACGTGAACAACCACAATACAGTGACTTACACTGTCAGACAGAGAATCAAGCTCTCTTGAGTATTTATGACTTTACAGGACATAAATGTTACAGTACAGAGAAAAATGTGCAATTTGTTTAATGTTAATTAACTGTTAATTAACTGTTAATTAATCTTCAAAGGTCATTATAAGAAGTTTAGCCTTGTTATATTTATTAAATGCCCATTACACATTTAATTATATTCAGCATTTCATGACTTTTGCCTTAAGATTTGTTTCATTTTTATTGCACTTTATTATAAAAAATGTACTATAGTATCCTTCACTTTACAGGTAAGGAAACAAAGGCTAGAGTTGTGGTCATTTGCCAAAGTTTTCCCAAGGAGTAAATGGTGGAATCATTTTCCAACCTAGAAAGTGTGATTGCACCAGTTACACTCATAATAACTCCACCATTCTGACTGTTGGCAAAGCCCCTTTTCACATTGCATTCACAAATGCAATTTCTGTCAGGAAGCCCCTACTACATCTTATATGACTTATATGATAAATCCAAAAGATGTTTAAAAATCTTTTAAAAATTATGTGTGTTTTCTTTGACTACAAAAATACAACGATGTTAACACTAAAATAATAGTCATATGATAGTATACTTTTGATAGGCTTCTATTCTATAGGAATTTCTTAAAACAACACCATGAGGTAAGTTATAGTACCATCTCATTTTGCATTATCTTAAACTAAGGTTAAACAACTAATTAGTTACAATACACTGATTTTTTAACACAGGAAATCTGATCCCGGTCATCTTTCTTGAAAGTTATTGTCTCATTATATTGGGTTGTACTATGGAGAAAAATATCTCTGGAGTATTTTTATAAAATATCCCAATTTTTTTTTTTTTGAGGTAACACACTGGTTTACAGCACTGTGAATTTAGAGGTATATATAAGTCTACTCTGAAGTAGATGCATATTACCACACCACACCTATCACCATGCACCCGTAATCCCCACACTTTCCTCTCCACCCTCCACTCCCCTCCCTGGTTGCCTCATTTGACAGTGAGATCTTTAGATTTCTAGTGTTACCCATTTGCTTTTGTCTGATGCTGTGTTTTATTTCTCTATATTCCATTTATAAACTTTAAGGATAATTTTACCCTGCTTGTTTCAGAATTCATGTAACTGAAACATAGGGAGGAATTTATGAAAAACATACAAAAATACTTATTAATATTTGTTTAGTTCAACTTATAAAATTAAAATAGTTCTAATATAAAAGAGATTATGAATGAGATTAGAATTTCAGTTAGATTTGCCTCACAAACTACTTGTTTTTTTCCATGGATCACACAAAAACCACTTTTTTTTTAATCACTGTTAATTGAAATCTAGGAAAATGTGATTACAGTTACAGTTACCAACATCATATGTATATTGGATTAATGTTAGCTAATATATCTGTTTTAACGATCACTTTGTCTTTAGTACACCTGTGGTTCATGTGAAAATTTGACATTTTCATATACCTTATTTAATCTTCCTGATATTCCTCTATGTCAATTAAAATCATATTCAATTTGCAGAAGAAAAAGTGGAGGTACAGAGACATTAAAAAGTGTATTAGAGTAACACAGCAAATAAATTGGAGAAGTCTGTCTGATTGCTGATCTCCTATTTTCTTATTATATCATAATAATTTATCCTGTGTAAAAATACACTTAAATAATTCACAGAGTTAACTATTGTATGAGAAATATAATTGTTCTGTGTCCACCTTGTAATTTCTAAAAATGACCTTTTTTGGACAAGTTTTGGATAATAAAAGTCCAGTGATAGTAGCTACTGTTACCATGGCCTGTGGGATTTGGAGACTGGTGCATGATAAATTACTATAATAATCAGCTGCTATGTGGTATATAAAGAGACTTGAAATCCCTGGAAATTATAGTTAATGTTTTATTTGGACTTGTTTATTTACATTATCTGGTGAATGTGTAACATCCATTATAATCATTTACATAAATACATTTGAGCACTACATTCCCAAGACCATATTTAAGTGTACAGTAATGATTTCAAGTGATTAGATTTCAAGCAAGTTGATTTAGTTGCTACTTGTGTCTGTTAGCATTGAATCTTTTCACACAATTCACATAAAATTGTGATAAAGGAGACTATAAAAATATTTGAGCAATGGAATGAGACGTGAAAGTCATTTTATGCCACATAACCCATTGTTCTAGTCTGTGTATTTTACTAAATTAAAAAGAAAGGAATCACTCATTCATATAATAAGTGATAAAGACAGAGCTTTTTTAATAATTTCATTATTTAATCTGTGTTTCAAAGTTATAATTTAAATATCATTTTTATTAATAATTAGTGATTATCAGTTTGGTATTAACATTTAATGTTTAAATAAATCATGAGATCAAAAAGAAAAACCTCTTTCTTTTTTAAATGCTACCAAATTTAAAAATAAGACTATTACATATTAAATGCCCTAGGATTATCACATTCATTTTCATGGGTGAAGAAACAGACTCAGATATGACTTAAAAGCCATTGGATGAACAATTTGTTTTTCTAATTTTGTAATTCATGATTTATTTCTGACATAAAATATAGCAAATATCTCATACTTTTCAAAATTATATTAATTTCAAAGGTTTTTTTATAAACCAGGTTTTTTAATACAATTTTGCAGTTTCAGGACTTCTTAAAGTAGTTGTATTTTCATGGAATTTGTCCTAAGAAATGCTGTCCACCAGAGAACTGTTATTTCCGTTAAATAATTTATTAGCAACTCAGTCACCATAATAACTGATGAAATATGTTGAGACAAGGAGTAGTCAAGTATAGTGAATGTGAAATGTACTGCGAATTTTAGAATAGGAAGCACATATGTCAGGAAAAATGAAGGTAAATATACACAAAATAATATTACATTTGTTTCCTAAATTTTAAACTGAAAAATAGTGATCTTTAGATAATGAAAAGTTTAGTTAAAATATAAGTTAAAACTCTAAGACTCACACTTTCTGTGACAAAATTATGCCCCCCCCCATGTATATTTCTGTTTTCTAGAGCATCTAGATAGGGTGAGGGACAAAAATAAATTACGATAGAGGAGTAAGCTGTTCTAGAATATATAACATCATGGATAACCACCCTATAACCTATATTTAATTTTCTGTACACAACACTCATCTCTAGAAAGACCAGGTGAAGCTAAGAAAATTAAATGAGAAGAAGTAAAAGTGCATGTTAAGTTTTAGTTTTTATAATCACTGTCAGTGACCCAGTTTTGTTTTGCCTTTTTCCCTTCCAAAGAAAGAATCTATACATTGCTTCCACAGGTTTTGCAAAAAAGCCCCTCAAGGCTACACGTGGCTAAAGCTTCTTTGGGACAAATGTAGCCTGAGGGATAGAAAGAGTTTTCCGGGTCCAAAAGCTGAATTCTACATTAATATGGAGAAGTGCCCTATTAGTATGATGGGTCCCAGCTAATAGTAGAACTTCCTAATTTGTGAAAAAAATATTTGCTGGTATCACGAGCTTTGTGCTGTGGGCTTATGGGTTTATTTGGAGCCTGCTACTTGTGAAAGCTTCACCTTTTCCATTTTTAGAAAATGTGAGGCAGCAAAAAGGTTTTTGACAAACTGCAGATCCTTCAGAGTTTAATCAGCTTGATTGTGGGCACCCACTGCTTCTCCTCATCCCTTGCTTTATTACTTTATTTGATCACTAGCAGTTTTGGAAAAAGTAAATTCCACTACTGGATTGTAGTTTGAAAATAAGGAAAAAAATGTGATTCTGGAAGATTAAGAATCTCATTTGTAAAAAAAACTTCAGCAAGTATTTAGAAAGAAGACTCAAAGGAGCTCCTAAATGGTAACTCATTCTCTCAGTCTCTGTCTCATCCATCTATATCTATATCTATATCTATATATGTCTATATCAACTTAGGATACCTTTTGTGTCTTGGTAATGGCTGATATGATGTGGTAGTAATGTACTCTGATACAAAAGCAAAAAGTATTTTGGCATGTTAGTAAGTTAGTGACATTTTAGTGTGTGTACCTGTGTTATGTATATTTTGAAATAACATTTTCTTCTCATATTAAGAATTTTAAATTATTATTTGAAAATATTTACTGCTTTACCTCTAAATATTTCTTCATCAGTGGTAGATTTGATATTAGTATGATCTCTTTTATTTTCAAATTTTGTGTTATATTGAGAATGAAATGTGAGGAAACTACATTCTCAAAATATTGCTTACCTCATTGTTTAAAAAGGAGCTAAACTACTGCCAGACTGGTTTTAAAAGACACATTTAGAGGACTTTTCATTAATTGTTTTTATCCTACAAGTTTATGACTTAAAATGGTGATGTGACAGTCATCTAAGGAGAATAGAAAGTGGGTACACCTAGAAAACAAAGCAAACATTTTAAGAAAAATAAAAATTAAAATAGTAATAATAAATCCAATTAAAAAACTAAAAAAGAGAAAGTGGATAGAAGATCCTGTCTTGGGATCTTGCCTCCATGGTGAGGTGGTGAGGTCATTAACAAGATAAAGGTCTTCAAAGTTATAGATACACGGATGAGAATATTTCAAAGCATTGCCGTTTATTTTTATTTTTTGTGTACAGTAGTCTTGCAGGTTTATTGATTCTATTTCTATATCTTTAAAGTGCACGTTAATATGATGTTTCCAAGTCTTTGCCAGTTAGCTAGTGGTTTTAATAACCATTGGAAATGAATGACTAACTGATCTAATCCCACCAACTACTACAACTAGTAGGAAATTATTTGGAACAAATCAAAAACTTCTCCAAATATTATTGTCAGTTTATTTATTATTTCCCATAATTCAACAATATTGTGAAGGTCTTATTATGGTACTGAAAAAAGATACTTTCTTGTTTGTAAAAATCAAACTACTCTTTTCATTAGTGATGCATTTTTCTTTTTATAATCCAGGAAAACCAGTTTTGACTCAGAAATATGGCTTCCTGACCAATTTCTTTTAGCTAATTCCCTGTAATCCCTGTTTCATTAAGACAGACAGGGCATAAAATGAGTCCTGTCTAAAGCAGATGTTATTTGACTTAGCATAAGTGTCTATTGTCTCTGACAAGCAGTTTTCTTTACATCTTTTGCTTCTGTCTACTATCTATGGTATTCTTTCATTGGGGAGACTATCCTAAATTGTATAAGTAACAAATAATCTCAGGTGACTTTGTAATAACAAAGTATGCATACACATATATATTATACATGACATTTGTCCATCATGAAATAAAGTAGTCTCTGCTTCATTACTGTAAATTGAAGTATAACCTAAGACACATTTATCCCAATAGCAAAAAAGAGAAGAACGAGGATAGAAACACGAGCTAGCTTAAAGCTTCTGCCTGGATGAGGCACATGTTTCTTGCAATCACTTATCACTTATCCAAAGCAAGTCACATGACTATGTAGAAGGTCAATGATACTACAAGTCTGACTCAGCAGGGAGCAGCAGCACATTTCTTGACAATGTTACAATCTGCTGATGTTTGGTCACAAATATTCACTTCTCTTGCCTACATATATCAAACCCCACCTAATCACAACACTGTACTCAAAGTCCAGGACCTTTTGATAGTCCAGATGAGAATCTTAATCTTGAAATCCAGCCACTAAAGAAATGATTTATATGTTCCAACTCCCTCGCACGCACACACACACACACACACACACACACCACTATAGTGGAATAGCAAAATACTTTCAATCAGAAAGGGGAAGAAGAGAGACATAAAGAAGTTACTGTGTAGATCATATCAAATCTGAAATTATAGTGGACATGACTGAGAGTTTTTATGTACATCAGACTATCAAAATGTCTTGGCATGATGAGGGCTAGTCAGGAGGAAACTTGAGAATCTGTGGGTAACACACTTGAATAGTAGAAAGTTCAGCGTTACATTAGTAAAAAAAGATCATCTGTCTTCACTGAGCATAAGCACACATCTGGATCTTCCTAGCTAAAACTCAACAAGCACAATTTTCCTTTTTACCTTCAGTGTGAAATGGCATATTCAATAAAGAATAAAATAACAATAAAAAAGTAGTTTCTTACTTAGCTTATATTTAAAAACTGAAAGGCTCTTGTTAAAATGTTTGAAACCACAGGATAGTACAATAAATAATAATTTGATTTATTACAACTATAAATCAATAGTCATATTTTTCCTTTTTCACAAAATTGTAAAATAAGTAGCATAAGTGGTAGGTCTTACAAAATTAGAGTTTCATTATTCCTATAATTTCTAATGTTTTACTCTCAAAATGAATTATTTTTACTAGGAAGATAATAGGCCTTGAGAGAAAAAAATATAGAAGCACATCACAGCCGATATATTTAAAAAATAACGATAAATAAGAGTGAATAATTTGATTAGAGTCAAGTTGCAGTATGTGTAAAGAGATCTTATTCACAGTCTTTAAAGAGAAAAATAATAGATATATCTTACAAATAAATTTAGAATAGGAGATGCTGCTAACATCAGGAAGCATCAAAATGTAATGTCAATCATTTTTGGAACTATCAAAAACTAATAGAAATATTCAAATAATATATATTCAGGATAAATGTCAATAATTTTCAGAGCTAACAAAATAGCAAAATTCAAAATATATATTCAAAATATGGTATAAGGCTTCACAAAATTTTGGTCGCACTAAGCACTTGGTTAATTTCAGTAAAGTTTTTGTTAATAAACTTTAACAAAGTTGGTACAACTTAGCTAAGGTTTCTCCAAGAAATGTGTGTGTGTGTGTTGTGTGTAAACACAAACCTGCATGCATGTGCATATTTGTTGTGCTTACATGTTATAAGTTATGTGTATTTTACGTAGTGGATATGAATACAAATGAACAAATGAGATATATGTGAAAGAAGATCTATAGGACAGATTCTTACTATGTAAATACAGCCAAGCATTTAAGCAATAGGTGATGAGCTTTATTATAAGTATTCATGAAATTTGTTTATTTTCTAGAAGAAAGTCATTTTCTTTGTAATTTTAAAGCCTTTATAAATATCTGTTGCCACTGGGGTTTTCTCCTGATTGTTTAATGACCTAAATTTGGACCAAGAGCTGTGTTCTGGCTTAATTAAAGAAGCTGAAAAAGACATCAGGAAATTGATGACAGCAAGGATCTTAGACTATTTCAGTGTTTTGTAAGTCATTAAAAAATGAAAAAAGTTTTACTTTTTGGACACTATTCTGTACTTGAGACAATTTATGATAGTTTCGAGGTTATGAATCCTACTTGAAAGATAAATGTAATATGACTATTTTAGTCAAATTATATTTATTTCAACCTATACAGAAGCAATATCAGACTGGATGATATAGGCCTTTATGAAATACAGTGTCATTTTTTTGTCTTGACAGTCTTACCCCCAAGCATTTATAACATGTTAAATTTATCTTTGCCCCACAATATACATTTTGTTTTAAAAAATTGAATTTATAAATTTGCCCTTTCATTTTAATTTTCTGTGATTACTTCACCAATTATTGTGCATATTTCCTGTTACTTAGAGTAAGTCAATTTAACTATGAAAAATTATTGAACTAACAATAACATTGAGAAGTTAAATTTAGCAGACATTAAGTTAAATAAGTCTTTTTTTTTTTTAATTTTTCATCCTTTTGTATTTTAGAAATCATATAACTGTTCACAACATATATTTTTTCTGGGACCTTGAAAAATCTGGGTACATTCCTTGAGTAATTCACTATAAGTTATTTATAGTAACTAAGGATATATCAGCCCCAGACATGTACTCTTTAAGTCTTGACTATGCTTCTTTAGACCACGTTCATAGACTTACAGTGCTGACTAATACATAGTCTGATTCTGATTTTTATGTCTATGCTAACAAAGCATTTAGTACATATGTCCATCAGTACATTCATCTTCTTATACAGCAATCATTAACTTGCAGTCAGACAAGGTAAAATAAAATACACATTTAAAGTATACATTCATTCAAATATATACATTACTTAAAATATATACCTTTTATAAATAGCTGAATGCTCTACTTTCAGGCATTTTCTATTCTGGAGGGATATAGCGGTAAATAGAAAGCAAATCCCTTCTCCTCCGAGGTGATATTTTGTATGTCTAATTTAATTTTGTTATTAAAACATTGCTAGCCATATTGGGTAAGCATGAAATACATATTTTGTATGTATTAATAGGTAAGTAAAATAGGGGATTATGTGATTAAACCTAAGACTGTTTGAAGGTACTTAAATTTACACTTTAGTCAGGACAGGGCATATATTTTTTATTTGATATATATATATAATTTTAATCAAAACCACTTAGACTTCTACATCATCAGTTGGTTATTTTTTTCATTTATCCATATATATTTCCCAAACAACCTCACTTTTCCCCCTTTTCCTGAAAGACAAAAGAGAGATGGAGGTAGCAAAGAAGAAAAGAGAGTGAAAGGGTAGTGAAATTTTGAATTTAGAATAAACTTTTCTAGAAATGTTAATGGCAGTTTTTAAATCTTCCCAACATTTTCTCTTTTTTTTAAATAGCATGAGAAATTTAAATTTCAATTCAGCTAACTCCTAGTAAATCATTGCTTAATGAAAACAAGCACCACAGAAAGTAGTATGTTACATTTGTGCTTAGTGCATCCCGCAGGAACTTAGAGACATAAGATTTGTCAAAGTCACTACTCCTTTAGAGTTTCCAGGAGAACAGTAGATCAAAGAAAAGAAATAGATAAGATAAAGAATTACAACTTATTTGTAATAGAACTTTCCCGTTTGCTTCACTTCTTCCTATCATTTTAGAACAAGTTAAGAGTTCCTGGTTAGGTATCTTTACCTGACACTAATGGAACCTCTTCTGACATTGTTTTGGTTGAAAAATTATATGATATAAATTGAAAAAAAGAACTGTCAAGTGTGATCAATTATTATACATGTGCAGTTGCTTACTTGGCTCATATAATCTTCCCAAAGATAGGTGAAAAAACTCATTTGTGCCAGAAGATTTTCTATATTATCTGAGAAGACGCATATCTTCGTTCTTCAAACTTTCAATTTTTCATATATGTAACTACTGAGTAAACAGTACTCCATGTGTTTTAAGCAAATTTTTGTCTAGCATGATAGTTCCATTGAGGCTTTGATGTAGAAATAAATGAATTACTAAAAGTTTCATTCTGTAAGTGAACTATTTTAATTATGTTATCTATAACTTTTTTAAACAGTATTTTGATTTGAGCAATGTATTGTTTATTAGAAAATTTAGTTTATGGTGTAGAATAGTCTAGTACTGTATAGTATATTTGTATATAGTTACAATCGTGGTATATTTTGCCGCTCCCCCTGCCACTCTCACAATCTCTGAGAAGACACAGGTGATCTAACATGCCCACACCGGCTGGTGTAGTTCTCTTTCATATTAAGAGCCTCCGGCTCAAGTCAGTATCACCACTCTTCACCTCTACTGCTCTATGTCTAATAAAGTCTACCCTCTACTCCAGATGCCAACTTTGTGCGTTCCCTTCTACAGTGTAGTGTCTGGTCTCCAAAAGTCCTTAATGTGGGAATATGTCCCTGAGTCAACAACTGTGTGTTAGGAGGGACGGAGTTGCAAACAAAATTCAGTGCAGTTTCTTCTACCACTTTCCTCTCAGCCATTGCTTCTGATGGATGCTACAGCCATATGTTTATCCTACAGGGTTATTGATTTAATTGTGCATCTAGGGAGGAAGTAAGACCGGGGTCTTCACTCTGCCACCATCTTTCCACGCTTTCCAGTGACCAAAAGGAACCCAGAACTTCCCAGTGGTTCCTGAATCTCAGTACTCTAATCCTCAGGCCTGAATTTCCTCTATCTCTCGATACCCAATCACTGTGCTTTCTGAAATTCACCAGTAGTGTCCCTTTACATTTATCCACATTAATGTATTTTCCTCATCTCTCTAAAGCCTATTTTTCCCCTGATGATACTGCTTCTTTGCCAACTTTTGTGAGTTTATTGCCCTACCACTTAAAGCACAGGTGTTTAAGATGAACTAAGGTTCTTTTTGCTTCCAGAACAGTTTGCTTTTTCCTTCATAAAACAATCTAGCTATGGTGCCATGTCAAAATATGCACTACCTGCTACTCCTTGTTTTAGAAGTCTCTCACCAATTCCTGATCACCAACTTTTTTCAATTAAGGTTTTAGGTTTAGCTTGCTGTCTTTCTCCAAACTCCATTGTTGTTATATAGTATAATTTTAATATCCACATAGGTACGTCTTTAAAAGCACTAGTCTCTCAGTTATTTTACCCCTCTCCCTCAAAGATCTTGTTTTGCACTTTAATGTGGCTGGGAAATAATTTCACCATTTTGTAATGTTTATATTACAGGAATATTTAACACGGTATTAACATTTGTGTTTCAGTGTTTACATAGATCTTTGAACAATAAATTCCTTACTTATTTATACATTTACCATAAATTCTGTGTTTAAATCCATTCTTGAAGTTTTCTTTAATCTAATCATAGTAAGGGGTCTAACAAAAACATGTTGTATTGATGCATATAGTATACTATGCTCTATATTTCTGAATATTATAACATTTTTATATTTATCAAAAATGTACAGTAAAATACAGGATTAGAAATAACAGAAAAAGTATGCTACCTCTGAATGTGTATTACTATAGTGTTTATTGACTTAAATCATATTAATATCATTTAATAAATATAATGCTTAACTAAGTAGTCTACATTGTGTTATTGCTTTGTTTTTACCAAATTATATATTCTCCCAAATGATATAATATTGTCATTGGCCCAGAATTAAAGTATGTTACTTTGTTTTCTAAATTATTCTTATTACAAAATGTGTATTATTCTAATACAAAAGAGTTTGTAGAAATTATTACAAAGCACCTTTTTTAGTAAAGTTAAATTTTTCAAAGCTTGTTTTTAATTTCACATTTGAAAAGATCCAGTTACTTAAGCTTTCTGTTTACTTTTCATACCGGTATATTTTATTCAGAACAATAAAAAGCTTTTGTTAAAGTAAAATCCTGTTACCTGCTATCAATACCATAAAATTACTGCTTAGCTAGATTGTCAGTGTGAGCCTTTCATCATCTGTAGTGAAAAATGTCAATGACATCATAGCTTTGTGGGCAAATCAATAGAGCGTTTAAGAGTTTCAACTGATTCTGAAATAAATCAGTGATTCTTTTTCAGAGTTAAAACCCAAATAATAAGTTTACTCAAAGTACCTCAAATCCAATTAGTGCTTACAAACTATAATTTTTTTTCAGGATGCAAGAGAAATGTTGGCCAAAACCAGTTTTTGACCGCCATAATACCTTTGATTTTTGCACTGTATTTTCTTATGCAAGATATTTGAAGAAGTTTGTACTTACTTAAATTAGTGGGTGACCTACTAAATAATCACTAATTGATTTATATTAAATTCTAAGAATGAATGTGTTTATTTTTGTAGGGTGCTTTAAATGTCCAGCTGCTTAAAATAACCAGTTGGACCAAACAGATGTACCTCAGGAATTAAGACAAGTTCCTGGAAGGAGGTAAGAAATTCCAAAAGATGCATATATTTGCATGATAATAAGTTTTGGAGAAAATGTGGATATACTGGTATATTTCCTTAGCACATAATTGAGAAGATAATTTTTTTTAAAGACACAAAATATAATTTAATAGAAACTTTGTGGTTTTAACATTTTCATTATGAGCCAGGGTAGAATCTAGGGCCCCACCCAGAGGACCCAGACTCGTGAACAGGGGAAAAAGAAAGTGGTGGTAGGTGGGGTTTCAGAACTGTGACCCTAGGAATGATTTGGATATATGAGAGGACCACATTAAAAAAAAATCATTTTGTAGGAAATTGACATTGCCACATCAAAATATCTAGCTCCTTTTTTTTTCTTTTAATCTTAATCTTTTTTTTCTTTTAATCTTCATACTTATTGTTAGATTCAATTTGCTATGTCCCCTAGTAATCACAGAGCACAGTTAACTAGTGTGTGGTTAGTTGCCTTCCAGAAAGTTCCTTTGGCTAGTCTGTCCATCTTTCCTGGATCACATATGGTTCCTGTCAACTAGAAACCATTCTGTTTTTAAATGCTAAACACAGAAGAGTCAATTTTTAATGTTATGTTATCTTAATTTTGACCTAAGATGTGAGACTGAAATATTACCCTTAGAATAAAGTACTGGAATGAACTATGACTGTGTTACATATTACATTTTTTAACCATAGCTAACTATAATTGTTCTTGAGATTCATTTTATTATATGAAGAAGAAAGTTTGACAAAATCAGACTTACCAATTGCCCTTCTAATATTACTATTAGAAAGAATTACTATTGGAAGGGATGAAGAAATTTAAACATATATTTAGGTATATATGAGTTGTGTATTTGTCTAGTAAGGAAAAAATATGAATTAAAATGTTTTTTCCTTATGATAAATTGATAAAATTCATTTATCAATTTTATTTAGCGAAACTAATTTACCTGGGTCCCTTTGGGTTTATAGATGAGTATTTTTATTTAGCAAATATTTTTTATCCCTGGGGATTTCATAGTTATCATTAAGAAAATTATTTTTATGAAAATTATAATTGCTATATGGAAGTGCTCAAATGAGAAGTGTATTAAAATTGTTAGAGTTAACATCTTCAATGTGAGTTTTACAGGCAATATAGCTCGCATTTTTATTATTGATAGGGCAATATACTTTAAAATAGGACTTTGTACTGCCAATTCTTTAATACATACCTATTGTGCATAAATATTCATTATTGAGATATATTAATATTTATACTTCCACAATACTGATTTCATAAATGTTATTTTTCATTAATGCATAGTTCTCACTAAGATAAATAACTGCTTTCTTTTTCAATAAATTAAGAACTTTCTGAATTTCCAAATACATTTGCCCTATAGAGCACCAGTAAAAGAAGAAATGTTTATAAGGTGAATTCCTGAGTACCAACTAAAATGTATTCCAAAGATATGAAGAACAAAGTCATATATAGACTTAGTTTTGATATTACTTCCATCATTCTCTTTTAATATATACTAGAAGATCATGCTAGATTCTCAAAATTAATTTGTAAAAGATATCAACAATATATATGGATGAGTCCTAAATCAATAAAAACAATTAACATTGTACACATTGGATTAAAATTGAATAGTGGGTAGTAGTCAACTAGTATAAAAGGCAGAGTAACACATTTGACTACATCCAGATATTGCATTATCATAGAACTATCTGCAGAATTAAATTTTATGGTCACACGCTTTGAGTAATAGAAATCAAACTAGAGCAGGTAAATATTACTCTGTCGGAAAATATGATCTGGTCATTCCAAATTGGGAGAATTGAGACCATTTTTATAAATGTATATTTCAGTGGCATGTTTACTCCACCCTTAGTTCCCCTCGCTCCCTTTTTGACAGATATGAAGAAGTTTTATTGACATATAAATTGTATTATGAAAAATTAATAATTTTACAAAGTAGGTAAATAATATGTTTTGCTTATCTTGCTAATTCTTTAATTGTATATTTGTTTAGGAAATGACAATGTAGCAACATCTATAACACATTATTTCCTCTCAGGAATCTGAAAGTAGTTCTGCAATTATTGAATATTCCCTAGTCATTGGTCAATATGTTTAATTATAAACAAATTCTAGATTAAATATAATCAAATACCTTACTAGAAAGCACATGACAGAGTTTTCAAGCGTTCATTAAAAAAAAAGCTAGTAGGCATCAAAAGAGATAGCAGTTAAGAAAATGATATGCTGATTCTGGAAGAGAGGAAAGTAAGATAAAATTCCATATATTAAAATATATATGGATGAGAAAGAAAAAATGCAAATCAGAATGCTAAGATCAAGAATAGTACATGTATTTGTTACTCCATTCAAAATTTGTGTTCATATAACTATTAAATAGCTTTGGTCTATTTTGTAGAGAGAATTGAATTATACACCAGACTCTCATAGTTCCAGATACCCAACCCAACCTCTGTGACCTTGAGAAAGTTACTTTGCCCTTATTTAATTTTCTCATTTTTCCATTGCAAATAGTAATACCTAATATTACTGATTTATAATTTCTACATATTTTGAAATACGATTTTTAAATAATGAATTTCAAAATGAGAATATTCTTTATTCTTAAATACTTTCTAACTGATATCTTATTTCTCAAAAGCATTTACTTTTCTTATGGTTATTTGTCTTATCTATTATACTATGTAAACTTTTTTAGATAAAATTTCTTTTCATCTTTTGCTTTGCCCCCAGTGAGCAGTCTAAGAGACAGACAATATTTATTGAGTGACTGCTTCAGCTGCAGAGAAGGATAAGCATTTGCTAGATTCTTTCAGGAGAAAAGTCACATCTCCTAACCCTCCTTCTGATACTGTGGACAGTAATATCTGAGCCAAGGTGTTGCATTTGCTAGTTGTGCAAGACACAAAGGTTTATTGTTACAAATTGAATAAGGGCTTAGTGACCTGATATGTTTTTTGGCATAACTAAACAATCGACTTTTGTCATTTTCTTTAAAAAATATCTAAGAAATTCTCTGATAAGGAGAAAACTATTTTAACTGCTTGAAACGTCTTACAAGTGCTTGCAAAACTTATTTCAATGTTGGGGCTTCCCTGGTGGTGCAAGGGAATAATCACCACATTATGATGCATCTGCAGCCACTGCAGCACAAGTTTGATCCCCTGCCAGGGAGGTGACCCCTCATGGTGCAGCAGACCTCTCCTGTCTCACCTGCTGCTCCTCTCAGGGGTGTATTTCAGTCAGTCTCCCTGTTCTGATCCCCACTCTGTCTCTGGTGAATCCTCTGATCCCCCATACCTCTGGTCTGTATCCCAGTTCTTTTATTCATAAATAAAATCTTTAAAAAATATTTAAACGTTAATACTCCATAAGCTTAGAGAACCTATTTAAATTAATAGACCAAATAGTAAATGCACATATTAATTCAAAAAGATTTTCATTTGGGAAGAAAAGTTATCTCTAAATAATGACATTCTTTTAGTGTAGTTCACATGGTTTAACTCAATTCATCAAAAACATATTTAATTAGGTAAAGAGTATTTTTTAAATTGTTATTATTCTTTTCCCTGATCCCTTATTTGGTTCCATCATACTCCTCCTATAATTGAAACCATCCAATATCTTTCTTTTTTCCTTCTGATTTATTTCACTGAGTGTAACCCCTTCTAGCTTCATCCATGTTGCTGTTAATGGCATTAGTTTTCTTTTTTGATTTATGAATAGTGTTCCATTGTGTCTGTACCACATCATCTTAAACCAGCCATCTACTTTTTGGGCATTTGGGTTGTTTCCAAGTCTTAGCTATTATAAATAGTGTGTGATAAGCATAGGTGTGCAGGTATCCTTTTGAATTAATGTTTTTGTGTCCTTTGGCACAATCTCTAGGAGTGAAATTGCTGGATTATATCGTAGTTCAATTTTTAATAGTCTGAGGGACCTCCACGCAGCTTTCCATATGGTTGGACTAGAGTGCATTCCCACCAGCAGTGTAGGAAAGTTCCTTTTTCACCACATCCTTGCCAAATTTGTGTTTCTAGTTTTTTTTAATATGTGTGATTTATATTTGGATGGACAAAATAGAGAGGTAACATAGTCCACATAGAAATCTTATTTTTGAATAAAAATAAATAGGCAAGAAAGGTTAAGTAAGCAATAAGAGAAACAAATATATAGTGTTTTATATCAGGGAACAATCCTGTTTGGGGAGTAACATTTTATGGCTTACTAAATATTTATTTATAAATGTACAAGAGACAAAATATTTCAGAGTTTTTTACTTTGTTAAACTTCTTGAGATGTCTATAATTTCTTTGGGTGAAGTCTCTAGATATGTTTACTTTTTCCTTACTAATTATTGAGGTATGATTTAGATGATGCAAAGTGTTTCTCTTTTAAAGGACTCAATGCCATAGTTTTTACAGTGATGTATACCAATGTAACATCTACCACAGTAAGATGCAGAATATTCCATCAGCTAAGAGTACTTATGACTTTTATTTATTTATACTGTTGACTAGCTTGCCTTTTATATAAATGGTACCATGCCATACATACATATATTTTTCACTTAGTCACTTAGAGATTTATTTACGTACTTATATGTGTTAGTTCTTTTCTTTTTGTCACTGCATAATATTCCATTGAATAGATGTTACATTCCTTCATTCACTTGTTGATATTTAGTTGTTTCCATCTTTTAATTTTTGTGAATTAACTTTCTATGATAACTTGTGTACAATTTTTTTGTGAGGATATATGGATTGACAATAAGGGTTATTTGGCAGTACATGTTCAATTTTTCAAGAAACAGCAAGCAGTTTTCCAATGTGGTTGTACCATTTCACATTTTTTAACCAGTGTATTGAGGATTCTTGTTGCTCTGCATCAAGTTTCTGAAAGCAATAGCTCTTGAACCAAATACAACTTTATCTATAAACAAATTGTACTGGAACACAGCCACATTCATTTGTCTTTTCATGAGCTGCTTTCATACTACAAAAGGAAAGTTTCATGGGAACTAATATCTAGATCAGTGATTAATCATTCTTCCCTCTTTTGTGGTCATATTTCAAGGATTATATTATAACCTACAGGCATTATTACCAAAAGGAGAGAAGAAAATTCACATCTGTCCATTCTTGTACATGCTAATAAATTTAATAAGACGTTAGAAAGAGGAGCAATTAGAAGTTACTGACTTAAGTGTTGCTTTGAAATTGTATGTAGATTTCATTACTCATCTTATTTCTATAGATAATTGATTATAGGTAAAATGGAAGTGTGGACTGAAATATAGTTGTATGAGTTCCTATGAACTTGCTACTAGCTGGCCACTCATGGGCAACTGTGACCTATTTGCTATCTACAAATCACAGCAGAGCATTTCTTGACTACCTACAGAGTATAGCTCGTATCAGGAAGCAGACCTGAAATCTAGGCTGCTGTGGACCTGATTACATAACTATCTCCATGGTGGTCTTGGGATAACTCTGCCTGTGATAATACCAAAAATCTTGTTGACACAAATGTCTCCTGACACATAAACACGATGTCCTCTTCCCTGTCTCTTATAAAACTTTGTCCTTATTCCTATCCACTCTCTGGATTTTATTCCTCATACTATTGTTGGATAATCAGCTTTTACTGTCCTGTAAGCTTTCCTTAAATGGCACAAGAACCTCTGTTTAAGTAGCAGTCTTGCCATACAAACTTGCTCCAGAACTGCTGTGTCCCTCATCGTGTCCCCACCACAAAGCAAGAACAAAATTCCTGTCACAATGTAGTTGCAGTTCTTTTGGATTTCATTTGAACCATATTCCTCTTACAATTGAACTTTGAAATAACTTGTACCTAGAAGTACTACCTGTAATCATCAGGGATTTTCCAGAGATCTGAGAAAGTTGACTTGGAAACTACCACCTTCTACTCATCATTCCTGAAAAATTAACCAATAACATTTTGCCAAAACTGAAAATAGCAAAAGATGAAGAAATAGCATAAAGAGCAGAGTGTTAATGAAGTAGTTGTAGTTGTAGATAGTTATCAGTAGGTCCATATAGATTAGTTATTTAAAATGAAATTCTTGGAACAATTTATATAAAAATAATAATTCAAACCGTCACATTTTTAAGGACTTTAATCCCACTTAATTTCAAAATTTCACATTTATTTCTGGTCACAATTTTTCTTAAGCCTTCTTTGTTAAGAAAACTTTTGTAATGTCTCTAAAACGTGATATTCTTAAAAATTTCAGACCTACCACAGAATTATTTTTCAATTAGAAAGAGTGCAGAAATTCCAAAAGATTTTCTAACATTATGTATTTTAAGCACTATTTTTTTTAAAATATGATAAAAATATCTGAAAGAGTATTAAACCGTATTTTACCATAGTCTACAAGTAGGATATGATAGACTACAAACAGGCTATCTCACTGAATAATATGACAAAAATGGTAGAACTGAAGTAATGTTAAAGTTGTAAATACATTATCATAATGCCAGTCTAGGACTTTTCTTATGGAACAGGGAGTACAGAGTTGGCATTTTTTTAATGAAAGTATGTAAAACAAATTATGACATTTCAAAGACTTCATTCCAGTATCTCACAGAGTTTTCTACTTATGATTGTAAATTCTCCTTTTGATGTTGATTAAAAAGCTGTCACAAAGTATGAAGATACAAAAATGAATAAATGTATGTATAATATAATCAATCTTAAGTGACTTTTGAGACATCTGGTACCTATTTTTTTACAGCAGTAGAAAAATGAATTGAGGTTCTATAATCATTTAAAGAATACACCAAATTTCTGTGAAATGGTCAAGTCTCACCACAGCAATGATTCGTATAGCATGCAATATGTAATATTCTGATGCAGATTCAGCTAGTAAAGCAACAGTGAAACCAAATGGATTGAGATGTGTACATTTTTATTATCAGATAATATTTATTATCAGATGTAAATCATATCTTTATTTTGAATCACATCCAATTTCTAAAGAAGTAGATAAATATGTGGCTCAAATTTATAATTATAAAAAAGGAGTACATATTTAAGTAGCTTAAGAATATATATGAAACCTTTGTACCAACGGGTCTGCCATGATGCCTTATTTCAGTATCATCCAGTCCTCTAATCCCATATAAGTCTTCATTTGTCTACAAAAAACATGTGTCCACAAAAAAAGCCTTCATGTTTTGCAGTACTTGTCATGCCTAAAAGTTCTCATGTGATGCTTGTCTTCTATAAATTACACTTTCTAAGTCTATTTACTGTTTTAGTCACTAGTAGATGAAGTAGTTGAGCTTAATTTCACTATTCAGGAAGCTATCGAACAGTGAAATAAATCTTTTGCTTAGTTATTTTCATGATTCCTTCCTGTTTCTAATTGAGAATATTAATTTTGAAAATAGCTCTGACATCTTGGTTTATGGGCATATTTGAAGTACAAAACCTAACCAGGGTAATGGCTGCCCTACCTAAAACTTTTGAAAGCGTTATCCTAAAAGTTTTGGTTGACATTTTCAAATTTATAATAAAACATATTGATAATAACTGAACATTAAGTACAGCTCAGAAGTGGAGTGGTATACTGTGTGGTGAAGAAAAAAATAGGAATTTTTCTTCAACTTTGGCTTCAGTGTCATAGGGTATAATGACAACTTTCTTTACTTTCTAGTTGCTTTGTTTTACCAAGGCAGACAAAGTTGGAGCAAGATTTTTTTTTAGAGATTATTCAGTGCATTTCTTTTAGATATGAGAATAAAAGAAATGAGGAGAGACAGGCAAAATAAGTGTTCCAAATAAACACAGTCAATATAATCCTTGGTATAGAAATCAAATTTTTGAAAGCTATAAAGACACGTTTTCTATTGCAAACATGTGGACTTCATTTCAGTTATTTCCCGCCTTAAAAAATGTATTCTTTTGAGAAGTTTTGCCTTAAGCAAAAGATAAATTACAGCATTAACATTTTATGAATGAAGTAAATCTTTACCTCTATAGTCTGATAACTTAGTGCACGAATATCCAACAGAAATAATGAACTTAACATCACTCATTTAACAACAAAATGATTCTGTCAGCATTTTGATTAATGTCTATTTTGAATCAAGAGATCATTGTCTTATAGAAATATTCAAGACCAATTGCTAGTCTAGACTCTGAAGTTAGATGGAGGTGCCTTCTAAATTAAATCCTTTCATATCCCACAGGCTGAAATCATGCACATCTGACACGTGTTAGTTGAAATTCCACACAATGCTCAGTTGCCAAGTTTGGCTGAAATGAATGTAATAATAAAAGTAAGGAAACTAAGAAAAATTAACATTCAAAAATGTGTATTATATAAATGTCTTAAAGACAGCATAAAAACAAAGGGATTCTAGCATTCTCCACTCACAGATTTAAATTTGAAGCTAAACTATTCATAGCTCCAAGAAGAAATTCTGAAGATTGAGAAAATGGTTTTAAGAGTGAACAACACAAAATAAGTAAGAGAGAGAAAGATAAATACTCCTGATCTTACTTATATTGTGGAACCTAAAAAAAGCTGAACTCATAGAAATAGAGTAGAATGGCGGTTGCTAGAATAGGGAGTTTGAAAAATGGGAAGACTTTGATTTAAGGTAGAAACTTGATTTAAGAGGAGTAAGTGCTGATGGTCTAATGTATTACATGATGACTAGTTACAATACTGTAGCATAGATTTTTAAGTAGATGTTAAATATTCTCATCACACATACACACACGCTAATTATATGAAAGGATGTTTGTATTAAACAACCTTAGTATGGTAATCATGCTGCAGCGTGTATATGTATCAAATCATCATATTGTGTACCTTATCCTTATGTAACATTATAAGCCAGTTATGACTCAGTAAATTAGGGGGGAAAAAAGAACTAGACAACAGGTTAATTCAGAGGTATTTTCTGAACAAACTTCTTTTTTTTTCTTTTTTTTTTATTGTATTTAATTGCATTTGACATCGTTTGTTTTCCCCAGTGGGTTCCCACCACCATTTCACCCGTGCACCGTCACCTCAGTCCC
>JAGFMF010012021.1:2495913-2522632 GCA_019455555.1 Galemys pyrenaicus
CTCCTAAAAGCGAGGTCATCCGATATTTTTCTTTTGCCTTTTGACTTGTTTCGCTGAGTATGATTCCTTCTAGTTCCATCCATGTTTCTACAAATGTCCTTAGTTTTTTTATTCTTGATTGCTGAATAGTATTCCATTGTGTATGTGTACCACATCTTCTTGATCCAGTCCTCTACTTTTGGGCATTTGGGCTGTTTCCAGTTCTTACCAATTGTAAATAGTGCTGCAATAAACATGGGGGAACAAGTACTCTTTTGGATTGGTGTTTTTGTGTCCTTTAGGTAGATTCCTAGGAGTGGGATTGCCGGATCATATGGTAGATCCATCTCTAGTAGGCCGAGGAATCTCCATACAGTCTTCCATATTGGTTGGATTAATTTGCATTCCCACCAGCAATGTAGTAAGGTTCCTTTTTCTCCACAACCTCGTCAGCATTTATTGTTGTTGGTTTTTTTGATATATGCCATTCTTACTGGTGTAAGGTGGTACCTCATTGTGGTTTTTATTTGCATTTCCCTGATTATGAGAGATGTTGAACATCTTTTCATTAGCCTGTTGGCCATTTGCATATCCCTTTTGGTGAAATGTCTTTTAAGTTCTCCTGCCCATTTTTTGATTGGGTCACTTACTTTGATTTTCTTGAGTCTTGTGAGTTCTTTGTATATCTTTGTGATCAGACCCTTGTCTGTTATATGTAGCGCAAATATTTTTTCCCATTCAGTGGGGTTTCTTTTTCTGAACAAACTTCTATTGAGGACATATAAATAGGACAAGTGATTCCTTCCTTCAGATGTCTGACTGTGGTAATTAATGAGAAAAGTGCATCTTCAGATTTTAATTCATACTATTGAATATTACAGATTCATTAAAAGTACAGAGCACATCTGTGTATTTTACTATAGACTTATTCAGGATGTGTGTTTCAGGAAAAAAATCTTTGCTAAACAATGTTTATATTGGCATACTATTGTTTTCCTCTTTTTCTTTATTTATATGTATTTGACATCAATTGTGGTCCCCATGGATTTCCCACCACCATTTTACCAGTGCACCATTATCTCAGTCCCCTGTGCTCTTTCAGGCCTCATCCCATTCCCTCCCCACTCTCCACAGTGTTTCTGATTTGTCCTTGCCTTTATGATGTAAAAATTTAATCTATGGGATGCATAGGTATATATGTTTTCATCAATGTGAAAATATGTGAGAAACTTCTGTTGCCCTGGGAAACCTGTGACATGAAGAAGGGAGTAGTAAATAATGGGAATTTAGTTCTAACTTTTCCCCCTACCTATTTCTTGTATTTTCACTCATTGAGGTAAATACATGTTGATTTATTTTAAAATGTTAATTAGAGTAAAACATATAGATATTCTGGGAAATGAGATGAGTGAACTTTGGATATTTTGGGATTATTAGTTGTTTATAATTCATAGACACTGACTTTTCCCCATCCATATGTACAGGTAATCAAGAAATTAATAAAAGTGGTCTTATAATTAAGGTATATTAAACCAAAATTTAATTGTCAGAATGTTATTTTCTTGCTCATGTGATTTAATATCGTAGTTTTCATCCCACTACTAGTAGATAAATTGGAATACGTAGCATTTTCTGTTATTCCATAAGCCTAATAAACTATTTGCCCTAATACATATGTCAAATATAAGAAACGCCATTGATTAATGCTCTGGAGACCCTGACATAGTGATATAAATCAAGAGCAAATGTGAGAAAGCAGCTCCCACTCCTTCGAAGAGACATTCTTTCAAGAAACTGAACTACTACTAACCTGGTTCTGATAAGGCAATTATTTTTATTTATCTGTCCATTGCGCAGAGCGTTATGGGTAATCAGCTGGGACGATGATTCACAGCAATGATTGGCCCAGATGTTTGAATTTTGGTTATGTTTGAAAAAGAAACATTCAAAAATATGTGCTTTAATTATAGACATGGAAATAATTATTTCTCTAGCTCATTCATCACCCTGCCAAGACAGAGATTTCTGTAACTACTGCTTTGTGCAATGCATTCATAAACACACTTTGCACGATTTCACTAGAGTGGTTTTCAAATTACTACTTGTATATAATTTGCTTCAAGAAATATGTAAATGTATATTCCAATATACACATTAATATATTCACCAATTAGGTCTCTATTAGTTGGTCCATATGGAAAGCTTCCAGAGAACCAAGCATTGCAATTTTCACATTATAAATAATCTACAAAAGTAGTAATAAATTACTAAATGTTTACTTAAAACATGTCCAAACATCTTTGAAATTTCAGTCAGTTATAATTTCTTAATAGAAGAAGACACGCATCAGTATCACTTTTCTATATTCTTTGATTATACATTCTGGCAACTACTATATTTTGTATATTGTAAGTTACCAAATACAAAAGTTACTTTCTATGACAGTTTGCTAAGGAGAAATAAGGAGTAGGTTTTGATTGATAATAATTTGCGTGCTTTCTGCCACTTTTATATTTATACTTGATATTGCTCTCAATTAAATAAATTCTTGAACATTTCCTGCATTTTCAGAAACAAGGTTCTTCTTATAGATGTTTTAAATTTTATCTATTCAAATGATTAAACTGTGTCCTTGTTTTCACCAGGAAATAACTGAATCTTGTAGTGATGGAATTTTATGGGTTTCTTTTAAATCAGGCTCTCAGTATATCTAAATGAATTCATTACTTAAATTCATGAAATTAGCTGTAATTTATAGCAGTGCCTTTTAAAATCAAATCTTATTTGAACCATGTATCATATTAAGCACATATTCTACCTTCTCATTTTACAATCCAAATAAGCACTAACAATTAGGCAACATTTAACATTTATCATGCTTATCTTTACAGCTGCAGTGGCACTAAAGGTGACTACGAATGACAAGTTTTCTGTAAAGAGTTGAAAATAAAGGGGAATAAGGATTGATTCCCCTTCCCTTGTTGAGTGGTTGGAGGTAGATAAGCGGATTTGTAGTGAGGTCATCAGTCACAATTGGATGGTAATTTGAAAATGGATTAGCCTAGAAGTAGCAATTTCTGCTCCATGGGTTTCAGTGAAAAAGTCTGCCTAATTCTGTAAGAGACCTCATAAACTGGCAGAGATCAATGCCTACCTAATGTGCCATTATGCACCGGGCACACTTCAGTGATTACAGCACAGCTGCGGCTGGGTTTTGCTTGATATTTCTTTAGCACTCGCACCACAGGTGCCCACCATGATTATTTTGCCCAAAGGAATAAACTCTTTAGGGAATTTAAATGGGCTGGGGGAGAGCTTTTTCTTCCTAAGAAGCTTTTCACTTTTACGCCAAGGAATGACCAGTGTCAAATGTCAATAATGTTAGCCCAGGAACAAATAAAGCTAAAGGATTTATGAGAAGGCAATCATACTCTATTATATATTTGGGTGGTGCTTTTTTTTTGCTTACAAATTTATAGTGGAGACTACTGAACTTTCTGGTTTGAAAGAACATGGTGATACAGTTTCTAAGTTGAGAAAGTTCAATGTCTTAAAGATTAGTGCTTCATATTCAAATTTAAGAGTTTGTGAGCCTTTCTTATAGGTGTAAATTAATTGCCAATAAAGACTAAAAAGAAATTTGGTCAAGCTAATTTACAGCAGGACTTGAATACTTGATAGTCTACCAGTAGTCCGTAGACTGTTTGAGTCCTTGTAGAAGTAATTTATTAATTAGAAGAAGTTTATATAACAAGGGTGGTGATAGTCCAATTAATACTTCCAAAGACTTGTGTTCAGGTTTCAAATGGGTAATTAATTTTTTTTAAAAAGTTCTTAATTCAGAAGTTAACTGTTACCATGGTGAGGGAATTTACCGTGCCACTTAGCAATAAACAAGCTCACAGGAAGAATTGAGAAAAAGAGGTAATCTGGAGATTCTCACAGAAGGGAAGATCAGCATTTAGCCATGTGACTCCAATGGAAAGAACTCAGAATACTAACTCCTGACACACAACTTAGAGAAATAAAAAGGAGATTTCAGCTCATAGGACAATCTAAAAATGAAATAAGCAAACTTGAAATTATTACAAAAGGTAACTTTTCTCAAGGGACATATAAGTACAGAAGAGAGATCCTTGAATTCTGGCTTAGCCTTGGACACAGATGTGTTTTTTTTTTTAGTGATCTCACTGTTTTAATTAATATCTTATGCTCTGAGTATATTTAAGTCATAGAAATTTCTTCATTAGTGCCAATTATTGGGAATGATAGGTGACCTAATTGTTGAGTCATTCAAAGTTTATTAGTTTTTTAAAGGAAAATTCACTTTTAGTATACTTAAATACATACATATTTAAAATATATACATAGAAAAAATTTAAATAATGATATAGGTGGGAGTATCCTTTGACTGAAATGTGGGAAAATAAAACTCCATCTTGTGATTTTTTATATGTGGAGAAACTTATGAGTCTCAGAGAGATACTACAATATAGAAGATAAATTTATCTTTTATTCCAATTGTTCTAAACCCAGCACTTATCCTCAATTTTACCCCTTTTTTTTGCCCATTGTTATGAGTTTCTTGCTGCCCTATAAGCACTTCCTATTCAATCAAAGCACAATGGCACAAGCTGAACCTGCAGATATTACAATAAATCCATGCAAACAGAGAATATTTGAAGTGTTTAGTGTAATGGTTTACATTATAGCACCTCAGACAAAATAGTGGGACAGGCGTTTTCCCAAATTTGCCTCTCTTTGATGCACATAACCATAAATCTATAAAGTGGGTTTTGGCCTAGTTTTCAAGGTAAAGAAATACATTGAAAAGGGTAAAATAAGCAAGTTGAACAAATTGTGTTAGAAATGTAGTAAGTCAGGTGAAAATTTGTGTTTTTTAGGTAATATTTCTGTAGAAAGTGACTGACTGTAGTGTAGGTCAGTTCTCACAATCTGTTCTTCCTATTAGAAAGACTTCTTTAGAAACTATTGAAAAAGAAAAAAATTCACATTAAAAATCAAATTAAATACAGTTTTAATAAGTCACCTAAGAAGAAAACTAAATGAATGAGTGAATTAATTAAATATTAACAGCTATATCAGGTAATAGTTTTGCAAAAAAAAAATAAATGGAATGGTAAAATGCAAATGAAAACCTCAGTAACTTAGGCCCGGTAGAAGAGGAATGGTTTCAAAAATATATTTGATAGAAAGAGTTTGAAAATATGTTTTGTGAGTGGTGTTTAATTAAGAAAATGACAAAATGTAAAGGCAGATGATGATATATTGGGAAACCAAAACAGATGTTCCATTTTACCTTTAAAAGTGCTCTGGTTTTAGGTGTTAGACTGTTTGTAAAATAATTAAGAGAACATGGCAAAATTATTCTTAATAAGGAAAGATAATGCAAACTTTATTTTGTTTTAATTTTAAGAGATAAAAATAACTTGATTATGTTGATAAATTAGATGAGTAGTACTTAGCATGGTGTCTGATACCCAGTAATTTATAAATTTAACTGGTCAGTTAGTTATATCTTGTTTTAATTTAAGTAATATTGTATATTAATATTATTTAATTTATAGGGGTGCATCACTGAGAATTGATATGTGTATATACTAGGTTGTGTTCATTGCTAGTCTTTTTGGTTGAATTATTTTTTTAATTTCATTAGGTGCTGACTTAAACGCCTACAGAATGTTGCCGTGTGTGTGTGTGTGTTAATAATTGAATTTCTAGAAAAGTATAGACGTGACCTTTAATTATTTTAAATATTAAATAGAGGTTATTGATTATATGAAATATGGCAAATACTAAGATCCTTGAATACACATAATCATGTCATTCTTTTTATTTTAGTGAAAATTTCTAGAGAGATATTGATATTTTATGTCTGATAAGAGTACTAGTTACACAACTACATACATTTCCCTCCTGAAAAAAATACCGCAAAATAATAATAACTGAATAGAGATGGAGAGTTAATGGAGGTATAGATATTATTAAAATGGTAGTGTTGGCAATTGCTAAGCTTGATGATGGGCACAGAGATTCATTTGCATTCACTTTGTTATTCCCACCATAAGAAAGTTTTTAATGAAATATAATTCACAACAAATATTGTATTATTTTCAGGCATACACCATTATGATTCAATATTTGTATATATTGCAAAATGACCACTACAATAAACATAGTCAAGTTCCACCTTCAAATATAGTTACATTTTTTTTCCTGTGATGAGAAATTTAAGTTTTATTGCCTTAGAACTTTCAGTTATGAAACATAGTATTATTAACTATAATCACCAGGCCTCACATTATATTCCCTTGAGTCATTTAAAAGTTAAAGCATATAAAACAAAGTATCCTAAAACATTAAAAGATAGCATTAAAGAATGAGAGCTATGAGGCAATGGGTAGAGGGAAGCATGATTCAAAAGTTGTCTACGCATAAAGTCTGGCTATTTCTTTGAACCTTGTCTATTATTTCAATAAAATATTGCTCAATTACTCGAAATCCTGTTTCTAAAAGATATATCACAGATAAACGAAATAAGGTAAACCATAGCTTTTTCTCAAGAAATATTAACTATTGTCTAATAAAAATCATATCAAACAACAGGGAATGAATAGAAAGCTGTGGATACTGGTTTGTTGGTTTTCCTTTGCTAAAAATTCAGATTTTCTGGTTATTCTTAATTAGTGGCTATTCTTTTTTTTTTTTAAGATTTATTTTATTTAGTTATGTATAGAATAACTGAGGTGTCGGCCAGAACTGTTGGGTGGAGGTGAGAGGATTCACCAGAGACAGAGTGGGAAGCAGAACAGGCAGATTTATTGAAATGCACCGCTGAGGGGAGCAGCAGGAGAGACAGGAGAGGTCTGCTGCTCCATGTGCGTCACCTCCCTGGCCAGGATCTAACTCAGGCCTTAGCAGTGATAGCACTGAGTCAACCCCTATGCCAGCAGGAAGGCCCTCGGTGTCTATTCTTTTAGATAAAATGATGAAATTTTTAAATAATTTTTAAGCAAAAAAATTTATATATCAAAATAGATTGCTAAGCCCACTCCTTGCTTTATCTGCATGGTTCTATTTGTCCTACATTCCTTCACTGTCTGGTACTGAAATCAGTGAAACTCCAAAATGTAAACTGAAAGATTTTGATTTGGATGAATGTCAAACCAAAGTCATCATTTCTATGCCAAGGTGCTTCATATTTATATCCTTTGATATCCCTTAAAGTAAAAAGGATAAAGTAAAAATAATAGTAATAATAATTACTGCTCTCTGTTTTGCTAGCTGAAGTGAGGAAAGTGAATTTGAATGACTAACAAATTTAATAGGCCAAGACTTCAACAATATTTGAATCTTTATAGTTTATGCATAGGATTTCAAGACTGTTCTTTTTCTAATGTAAGGAGCTATTTTTCTTCTTTCCCAACAAATTGCCCGTAACAAAAGAAAATACAACTTTATATGAACTTCTTTAGTGAGAACCGTCTTGTCACTTAAAGGCAAAACAAAACCTTCATGATATAAACTAAATTTAAAACAGAGATTTTTATCCTTGCATTTGTTTAAGTCAATTAAAACATTATCAACAGTCTTTGCACCTTATTATTTAGGTGAAATATGTGTAATAACTTTCCAATTAAATGATTTAGTTTATTTTGTCATAACCACACATTTTAGTAGTTCAGCTGTGTGTTTGAATGTCTGTTTCATGTATATTCATTCACGCACTTATTTTTTTCCTTCAATTTCTTTGTTATACCTGTATTGCTTTTATTTTCTGGGAAAAACCTTTAGTAGAATATAAAGCTAGAATTCTTTGAATTTTCCCTTTGTTCATTGTCTCCCATAGGCATTTAGGCACCTGCTATATTGTTTTCTGTATTTAAACAGTCAAGGGAGTAGACTCATTATACTGGAAGTCTGATTTTATTCTCTAAAACCACCTGGGAATTGTATATAAACAATATACACAAAATGGGGCTAATGTTCTTAGGACCACCACAACCAGATCACCAATAAAATAAAGTTTTGGTTACATTGTCAAAAATAAAAGAATGCAAGATAATAGCAGAATGTGCCCCACCAAGCACACATTGAGACCTGCTGTTTCCCCTGTTGGTGTCCACATGGTTTTGATTTTCATCTAATTGCAAAAAACACAAACATTGGCAAAAGCTTTACTGGATGTTTGGTGACCCCACTGTGTTAAATAACACTAGAATTGGAGTGCTTAAAGAAAACCTCCATATGATATGTTTGTTTGGCTTTTATTCCCATAAACTTAATAGCCCTATCAATCAAAAAGAGACATCATATAGAATATTGAAAAAACACTTTTGATAATGAAACTAAAAAACAAGTACCTTCACTTTCCTTATGACCTTTGTTATAATAGCTTTGTAAAGCACATTGCATTTTTCAACACATTTGTGCATTAATTGCTTAAGACATTTTTGCAGAATAGGAAATCAATTTGAGGTCAAAAGTTGTTTTAGATTTTGATGAATATGAGAAAATGAAGTTTCCACCATCATCCTGAGTTGGACATTAACTAGCATTTTCCTACTATAACCTAAAAATTTTATTGGTAATTTCAATTGATCCTAAATGGGAACATTACCCACTAGATTAGATTTAGGGATATTTATGTTTTGTCTATATTTCAATACCTCAGATTCTTTTGACATTGTTCCTGAATCAAAATTCTTGAAAGAAAAAGAAGATGTGATACTTTAAGAATGGTATGGAAAGCCTGCCTTGGAAAATCAGGATAACTAAGTTGAATATTTGCTTAGTGGATAGTCTCTTCCTACAAATCAGTGTCAACCACCAGGTGAAAGCAAAAATCTACTGAGACACGGATACACTTAACATTTATGTTAGAACAGAATGTATGGAATCAAAGTTTATTTAAATTTAGACTTTATGTTAAATCACTTATCTGATTCCCATGTATAAAGCAACAATCTGCATTTTAAAAAGAAAAAAATATACTCATTTACAGAATAGTAACAATCTCATTTAAATCTTTCATGTTAATTTCAGCACTCATTTTCTTTAAGCTAGATATCCAATCAGTTCCAAATATTTTATATTCTTCTTTAAAATATATTGTTCATGTAGTTATATTTTCATTAATATCTTTTAAATTTATAAATTGGAGCACTGAGTGAATTTAAGATTATTTTGAATATTTTGGGGTATTTAAAGCCTGGATAAATGGTGCAAAACATTAAAAGTAGTTGATAAAATAGAAAAATTGAGGAAGAATATAGAATGGTATGAACTTGGGTGCTCTAGAACAAAGCCATAAGTACTTGAGTAGGTTTAGAAGTCAAGTGTTCATGTACAATTTATGATTCTTACATGCTCAAACACATAAGAATTTTGAAGATCAAAAATTCAATTCATATATGTCTATTAAGCTGTAAAATATTCTGTGGTAAAGAAACTGATTAAAGTAATTTCTGTAACTGTTTACAAATGTATTTATTTCATTAGTTTTCTGGGAAATAATTTTTAAGGTGGGGGGAGAGAGGGAGAGAGACAGAAAAAGTGAGAGATTGGTCCCACCAACTGTCATGATTAAATGACATCTCCTTTCAGAAGCACTTTCTTCATGATTCAGTCTTAGTAAATTGTATGTTTCTAGGAAAATTTAATTCCTTCTAGGTCATCAAGTTTTGTTGACTTGTTTAATATAAGTATCGCTAACATTGTCTCTTTTTTATGGCTATCATAAAAATGTTCATCCCTCGTTTTCTTTAAAATTGAAATGAGACTCTGTTAGGCAACATACTGTTGAATCTTGTTTGTTTGTCTAATGTATTCAGTTTTTCTGTATCTTCTAAGTGGAGAATTTGTTCCATTTATATGTAGAACAGTTACTGATAGGTAAGGACTTACTGTTGAAATTGTGCTAATTTTTTTTCTGGCTTTTCTGTAAATCTGTTCTTGTTTCTTGTCCTGGTGTGTGTGTTTTATGTCTTGTGTTATGCCTTCACTTCTCTATCACTCTTCATATAATTAATGCAGGATTATTGAATGATTATTTTCTAATTCTATTTATCTTATATTACTGGTTAATATTTTACTGTAAAGGAAAGATTTATCCTTTCCCAATTGATTTTTCCATTCGTGTGAACTATTGGCTTCCAAATTTATTTGGTACATTGTTATCCTTACTACACTTGTCCAGATATAATCAGTGGGAGATATATAAAACATATCTTTCATCATTTTGACATGTTCAGGTCATCCAGTGAGTACTTTACTACTATCTGTACAACACAATATTTAATGTTTAAGATATGAAATCATCTTGGACTTCCTATATTGCCTTTCTAAAATTACCCATTTACTCAAGGATAGTCAGCAACTTTTAGTTAAAAAAAAATAGTATGTAGAATATAAATATAAATACTTCATATGCTTGTTCTCATTGAAGTTTTACTATTCAGTGCTTTTTCAGTGGACAGCTAGGAAGTATATGTTCACACACATATGTGTAATATATGCATTATATATGTAATTATATTTATGGCTAAATATTAAAAAAAAGGGGCCTCCCTGGTGGCATAGAGGGTTGAGCGCCACACTGTGAAGCATCCACGGTCCAGCAGTGCAAGTTTGATCCCAGGCCAAGGGACCCACATGGCGCAGCAGACCTCTCCTGCCTCGCCCACTGCTCTTCTCAGCAATGTATTTCAGTGGATCTGCCCTTTGTGCTCCCCACTCTGTCTCTGGTGAATCCTCTTACCTCCTGCAACTCTGGCCTGTACCCCAGCTCTTGTATGCATAAATAAATCTAAAAAAAGAAATAAAAAATAAATATTAAACAAAAACTTAATATTATTAGATTCAAAATTTTAAGATTTATTAATGGAGTTTTACATTCACGGTGAAATTGAGGGGAATGTATAGTGATTTCCCAAATACCTTTGCACTCATTAGCTACATCCCTCATGAGAACAGAATGTTTATTCCAAATGATAGAAAATTAATAAATCATAATCATCCAAAGTACATACTTCACTCACATTAGTATTATCTCTTTTGTGTTATGTCTAAAATGTTATTATTACATACCCAAAGTCACCCAGTATTTTTCTCTGTTCTCTTTTAGGAGTTTTAAGTTTGCATTTTATATCTAGTCAGTGATCTATTTTAAATTAATTTTTTGAGATGTTTAAGATCTGTGTTTAGATTCTTTATTATTCCACTTCAATATTGTGTTGATTAATCTTGACCTTTTGCTCTCCATGTAAACTTTAGCATCAGTTTGTCAATGTTCATAAAAATAAATTGGGATTTTGGCTGGAATTGCATTGATTCTATAGCTCAATTTGTGCAGAATTGATATCTTCACAATTTGAGTTTTTATTTTTACTTCATTGATTTAATGAATTAGCATTTCATAGTATTCTTCATATAGATTATGTGCACATTTTGTTAGATTTGTATCTAAGCATTTTATTTTTGCTGTACATAATGGTATTAAGCTTAATTTTAAATTCTACTTGTTCATTGGTATAAATGAGTGCTCTTGACTTTATCATATTAAACTGGCATCACTTAACCTTGCTGTAATCACTCATTAACATGAGACTATTTCTTCATCAATTCATCCTACTCTTCTATCTAGATAACATTGATTTTTCTTACCGTTAGCTTGATGTTTACTGTCTTTTTTTACATACATTGTTCATCAAGTTGAAGAAGTTCCCCTTGATTCTTAATTACTGAGTGTTTTATTGTTTTTTTTAACTATGAGCGATACTGAAATTTGTCAAATGCTTATTCTGTGTCTATTGATGCAGAACATAAGTAACTTACACATTTTCTTATTTAGCCTATTGATATAACTTATTACAATAATTGATTTTTGAATGTGGAAATTGTTTTAATACTTGAGAAAATCTCACTTGATTGTGGTATACAATTTATTTTATAAATGATTGGATTAGATCTGTGAGTATTTTGTTGAGGATTTTTGGCAGTGTCTTCATGAGAGATACTGGTCTGTGGTTTATTTATTTTATAATATCATTATCTGATTTTGGTATTTGAGCAGTTCAGGTCTTATAGAATGAGTTAGGAAGTACTTTCTTTCCTGTTAGTCTTTGAAAGAGCTTATAAAGGATTGACATAATTTTTTTCTAAATATTTAGTAGATTTCATAAATGAATCCATATGAACTTTGTGCTATTTTTGGATGTTATTTATTATGGACTTAAATTTACTTAATAAATATGGGCTTATTCACATTGTCCTTTATTGTGTGTGAATTTTGGCATCTGTAGCCATTAAGAAATTGGTATGTTTCATCTGTTATAAAATTTGTGGGTACAGATTGTTAATATAATTCCTTTTTTACCCTATTAATGTCCATAAGATCAATGGAACAGGTCCAATTTTGATGTAGTCATTCATCACTGTGCAATGATATTTGGACTGAAAAGGGAAAGAAGGATGGAAAAGATTAAAAGGCTTTCATTTTTACTGCTGTGTGTTTTAAGGGATGTATATTTGACATGTATTGGTTTTAGGTATACACCATTGTAATTGGATTTATGTATATCACAAAATGATCACTACCTTAAGTCTAGTTAACATTCATCCCATACATATTAACAACAAATTATGTCTTATAAGGAGGACATTTAAGATCCATTCTCTTAGTCACTATCAAATATACAATAAAGCATTGCTAACTATTATCAAGATGATATATATCGCTATGACATTTTATAACTAAAAGTTTATATCTTTTGATCTTTTTGCTGATAATTGTTAAGACATCAGCATTATTTCCAAATATTTATGGACTTTTATATAATTGAAGGTTATTATTTTGTTCATTCCCCTCATTTTATACCTAAAATAATTGAAGTAGAGGAAAATGAGACTCCTTGCCAAAGCATTTATTTCATTTAGGTAATTTTAAGGCTATAAATTTTAATCAGAAAATATAAGGGGTCTAATGCATTAGCCACAAGGCTTTATTTTATATTTCATTGCTAAAAAGGAAATATAATGATTAAGACTTACCTAGTTTGATTTCTTATAACACTGTGTCTCTACTATGAACTGGGTACCATAATTGATAAATTGTGTCTTTTCAATTAAAACATGTAGTTGAAATAAATATTATTTTTACTAATGAAGGAACCAGTTTTCAGGGAGACTAAATGGATTACTTAAAGTCTAATAAGATCATCATGTGTAACTCAAAGTTTTTGAATTCTAAACTTTCAATTTCAGCAATTGCATGTACATGATAGTTAAAATAGCACTGGATTTAATAACCACCTCTAATGTTAGGTGTGTGTATGCCAAATGGTACACAAGATAAGTGTTACTGGAATGTAGAACAATTAGAGCTATTAATTATATTGTATCTTGAAAGTACAAAGTGAGTTACACTTTACATATATTTAATAATTTATTCATACCAGGGAATGTATATATCCAAATGTCCTATTTTCTGATGTCATTTATATCTGGCAACCTTTGGCAAGAACTGAAATTCCACTAATGGGAACAAATATATAGTGTTTATTATCTATGACTTGTAATTAGATTTATAGATTTTACTGTCTACTGTTTTTCCCAGCATTAATTAAACTAACAAAATAAATTCATAAAATATTTTTGCAAATACAATAAAAGCTGCAGAGACAACTCTTCAGATTCTTATAGAAAGTCTTCTTCAATCTCAGTGATATGGGAAAAATGATGGTGTAATAACTTACTAAGTACTGACATAAAGGTTAAACCTCTTAAATTACCAAGATATCTACATGAAACATAAATGAACACCCCTATTGTTACAGTTATAGTTATAGTTCTTGGGTATATTATACTTTGAGATATTACATAATGATTTTGTAAATTAGTAAGACATTTGAAATAGTTTTAATTTAATCTTCACTTTTAAGAGTTTACTACAACCAATTTTGCCTAGGAGTTATGGAATAGTTAATTGTTGCCTTAATATAATAATTAATAGTGCCCCTGTTTGCTATCAAAAAGATCCTGTTTGGAAAATAAATCATTTGGCCACCCTGTTGATCACATGCACTAATAATTAGTTTTGGGATGTTTTATAATGTAGGTAATATGTAAGTACAGTATGCATGATTTTCAAATGAATGATCACATAATCTAGTAGAGATTTAATTTATCTTATTTTGTTATGTTAAAGATCAACAGTGAAGACCTGACTTGCAAGAAGCTGGAATGTTTCCCAGGTTCACTCTTAGCCCCATTCTTAATTGTTCCCGGCAGTCCTTTCAAACCAGGAATATGTGTTCCCTTTCAGACTGATGCAAAGTGACAGTCTAAGCAGAACTGTGTACTTTTCTCTCCTCTCCGCTCTCCACTCCCTAATTGTGGGAAGAAGGGGAAATAATTGTTAGGAATTCCAGATGCCTTTCCTGCATAGTAGATTGTTTATTGACCAAATAAAAGGCAAAATCCATAGGAGATAGTAACTTAACCAAGTTAAGCAAGAGTAGTCCGTTAAATACCTGAAGTCAAACTAGCATACTGCTAAGTGGATCAGCCACTTATTGTTCACCTGGGATGTTAAATGTACCCTGATTATGGAAATATTTTTAAGTATAAAACATCTAAGATAAAATTTAAATCATTGAAAATAAACCCTACTCTAAATAGATGGATGTATATATAATCTCTGAAAATCTTTTGTAACCAGAGTATATATTAAAAAAAAAAAAACAGAATTTGACTTTTTCATTCTGTATAAACATACCCTTTTTTAAACTCTAAGCTGAAGAGAATAGGATTAACAAACTTGGAAAATGAGTGTTGAAATCTGAGTGAGCCATAGTGCGAGACAGACAAGGAATTTGGAAAGGGGTCAAATGAGCCAGCAATTAAATGCCCATGAAATGTGGAAATCAAAGAAACATAATGTTATCTGTTAAACATGACTCTCCATAGTGGAGAAAAAGATGGAACAGAAAAAACTCTACCAAATCAAAATAGGCCTTTTGCAGAGAATGGCATCAAAAATTTAAATTGCAAGTGTGTATATTTTGCTAGAGAATGCCCACTTTTCTGCAATTGCTCCTTCAACATTCCCAGTGCTGCCCACATAGGTCTTGTCTATTTTGTCTTGTATAGAATTTTATGCAAGATGGTTTAGAAGGGGGAAATGTTACTCAAGGAGACTTCTCTGGAACTAATTTTTCCAAGAATGCTTTGGAGAAAGGTAGTACGTTCAAGTAAATTTAGGAACATATGCAGTCTGTTATTGTCCTAAAATTCACATTATATATTCCCATAGTTAATGCTCTTAGAGTCCCTAATAGTCAACCACTTTTATTCCACCATCACCTAAACCTTTAAATTTTAGAAACTTGACTGTAAATTATGACTCTTAGTATTCAAGGAAAATGGTCTCCTAGAGAAAAAGTTTAGGAGATTGTTACACTAGAAGAATGTTATTGATATAGTTACTATTCCTCACATAAAATAGGTCTTGCTGAGAGCACCTAAGTTTTAATAAAATCAACTGTAGTATTGTAAAGATTTGTAAAAAGATTTTCATTAATTTGAAATTTCCATGGATAGGTTATTTGATACTTTCTCTGTCTGAAATAGTGTTATCTTTCACTGTTACATATATACACACATGTATATGTATATATGCATGTAGTATATATTTATGTATAATATATACTTAATAATATATGTATATATCCAATTTAACCAAGCTTCTTATTTCTGAAATGAGGTAAACCTATCCTCGGAAGTTTAGTGTAGAAAAGTCATCCTTGTTACTGCTTGAATGTTATAATACAGCATTAGAAAGTAGCTTTGTTTACATTTCAGTTCATGATTATTATCTATTTCTCAAGGTGAAATAAAAAAAAGTCAAGGTGGAAAAACAGAAAATTCCCTAAGGAATTACCTGTTAGTATCTAGAGACCAAAGTATAAATTTTCCAGATGCCCAGAGATAATGGTGTAATCTGAACTGCTTGCACTATGATGAACTTGATGCAATTATGGGAAAATATCTTCCCACACTGAACTTATAATCTATAATCTAGTATCATTTAAACTCAATATAAGATATACTGCTTGAAGGATAAAACCAATATTATTGGTGAAAGAAATTGATATTTTAAAATGCCCCAAGGTATTTTGCTGCCTAGTTCTTCAGAACAAAGTTTTTCACCTAATTCATTTAATATATTTGAATTAAATATAACATTTTTATTACTTCACTACTTCAACTTAATTTAGTATTAATTACTGATTATAATATCTATAAATATCCTGGTCTATAATAAATATATATATATATTTAAGTTGGGTTAACATATTGGTAAAGAATCGAGCATCTGGAAATTTTATGTATTTTAACAGTCACCAAAACAAAAGAGACTACAATCTTCATTAAATTTTCAATAGGTACATATGAAATTATCCTAGAATATAACTTGCTTTTATTTTGTAGATTTTAAATTTTCATTGAATTTTAGTCTTTGCATATGATTAATTATCATGACCCTATTGCTCTAAACTATGATAGTAGTTTTGCCAAGCAAGTAGAACGTTTTGGTTTTGTTATTTCATTCCTTAACTTCACTAGGTATCCTAACTGTGCCAGTCAAGGCACTTGACCCTGGGTGGGTCTTTGGAGAGGACATACTTAGTTCCTGTCTTAAAAAAATAAAGTGTATACTGGTGAGAAAGAAAATAACAAGTAAACAGCATTTGCATTTAATCAATGAGAGGAGTACAATGAAGCATAATATATATATCTTGCTTCGAGTTTAAGCATTGAATTGTAAGAAGCATGTGGTTATGATTCTGATGACTGTAACATTTGTAGTTTTGATAGTGTACTTTCCTGAATTTCTGAGAACAATGTTCTGATTGGTTTTCAGTGGAACCTGACATTTAAAGCGTTGATTCCTCCAGTGTTTCCCTCGTTTTTCATGGTTAAGGTTAAAAGTTAGGGTCATGGTTATAAAACAAAGCACTTACAATTGGCATGTGTAAGGTTTTTTGTTTTGTTTTGTGTTTGTTAGTATCCCCTCAAGTATCAAAATTATTTAGACATTTGACACAAGTTTATAATACTCAGAAATCAGATAAAATTTCCTCAGTTAGTTAGATAATGTAATTCTCCCTTTTGTTCATATGTATGGTTTTATTTAATATTTAGTTCATACGATTGCCCCAGTATTGAAATTCTGACTTAATAGGGGGGGATTTTCACTAGATTTGAAAATTGTTGAATTACTTTTGGTTGTGGGCCTATTACCTTAGTAGCTCCAACTGGGTGTGTATTAATGTCTTTGAAATCAGTAGACTTCAGAGAAGTACACTTACTAAACAAGAAGAAAAAGACAGCAAAGAAATCATAATGAAAATAAGTGAAGGGGTATGAATAGGGATATAAAATGCACTTCTTAATTTTGTCCCTTCCCTTAGCCTACCCCTCCATCAGTGTGCAACTTTTCAAATAAAGATCTGATACATGGTATATAGTGCAAAAGTTCTGCAAATAATAAATATGTGGGCCTCCCTGGTGGTGCTGGGGTTAATGTCTCAGCTATCACCAGTTACTGAGGCGTGAGTTTGGTCCCCTGCATGTGGGGAGCTGATCCACATGGCACACCAGACCTCTCCTGTCTCACTCACTGTGTATTTCAGTAGATCTCCCCACTCTGCCTCTGGTGAATCCCCTCACACCCCAACATCTGGCCTACACCCATTTTTTCCATGCATAACTAAAAAAATAAATCTTTTAAAAAAGAAAAAGAATACAGATGTTTGCATTTGGCACACAGGTATTTCAGTTTTTATATCATGCCAAGAGCAAATTTTTAAAGGAAAATAAGTTACTAAAATTCTTTTACCTAGTTCACAGAATTAAGCCCACCCAGGATGAAAAATGAAACAGGGCTTAGTGCTACCTCGATATCTCATAGCCAACTAGACAAGCAGGTAAATCATTTGAGAAGATTCTAAGTTTAATCCTTTGACAATTGATCTCTCCCTAGGGGAATACCAAATCATAGTCACAGTTTAATACTCCTGCTTTAAACAATTCTTGCTCAACAAGATTTTTTAGGGGAAAACATATTTTTGTTTTGAAACAACATTAACTCATTATAAAGGAAATGATTTATCTTTATCTGCTAAAATATGCTTTTTTGAAAAATTGCTCTTAATTGTAAAAGTATTGCTATAATGTGCTTTTATATAGTATAAAAATTGATCTTAAAAAATCATGCTGTTGTCCAAAAACACTAAAGTAAGTATGTCAGCCAAAAGTAACTTCTGCCACAGAGAAAAATAGCAATAAACTATCAAACTGTCATCTCCTTTTTAAAAAGTGAAATGCTACATGGATAGTTATTTGTGCAAACTTCAATGATAATAGAGTAATACTTATTTCTTTATCATTAATTAGACTAACATAGAACATATTACAGAAACAAGATGTTTGAGTTGTGAGATGACCCCGATTTGAATCTGTGCTCTGCCATCAATTAGCTGTTTTATCTTATGTAATTCCCCTAACCTCTCCTGATTTAAATTCAATTATCCTTAAAATTGGAGAGTTTGACTGTATTATCTCCAAGGTCCCTGGAAGCTCTAAAATCTTATGATGCTAAAAGGCCAACCTCAGATAATTCCCATCTCCATCAGTTCTCATGCCTCTATCTGGCCCAGTTTTTATCAGAGTTCATATGAACTAATGACATGAGTATTGTGTCCAAAGATAAACTATTTCAAAGATATGTTTCACTTATTAGGATGTTTAAGGTATAATTTATGTATTAAACTATGAGTCATTTAATGCCAGTAACTAAAACAAATTAGATATAATAGGAACAAAGTGTTCTAGTTCTATAGGATGATAAAGATTACTAAATAAATAGATGATATTTTTGTCATTTACATGTTTGTGCATCTTATGTCCAAGATGACAATAGAAATGAGAAAACAATTCTGAGAGAGAAATGGAATGGGTAGAAGAATAAAAGAAGGAACAATCAGGAAGGAAGAAGGCAGGAGGGATGAAAGGAGGGAGATGGAAGGAAAGAAGGAAGACAGAGGGAGGGAAAGGAGGAGAGAAGGAGGGAAAGGAAGGAAGGAGCAAGCATTGAAGGTAAGAAAAGCTTTCTATTAGTTGTACAGTAAGATCTTTGTTAGCCGGAGAGTCACTGTGAGGTTTCTCATTGATCAGCCATATGTGTGAGTAGCAAATTAGAACCATTCGTTTTCCTTGAGCTGGAGTTGCAGTTCCCAGGAGGGGTGTAGATACACTGATGGGTCATGATTAGTTGGAGGTGAATTTCCAGTAATTTGATCTTTGTTAAAGGAGCAAACTTTGCAAATGATTTTCTTTAAAGTAAATCAGAACACATTTAGGTTAAGCCTATAATAATAACCCTATTGCTTCCATTCTGACATTCTATCTGGAGAAGAAAGTAGGGTAGAGTATTAAAGGGCTGTAAAATTATTTATAACTCTGATAGTGAGTCCCTCTGTGGCTGAGAAAGTTATATAAACTCTTGAGATGAAAGTTACACAAACCAAATTCTACTTAGTCTAAGGAAAGAGGTAAAATATACTCTTGTTTTCACCTGTGTTCTTTTGTGCTCCATACCTCCACTGAAGAATACATATTCCCACAAGCTGAAGATGGAAGGTAAACGCTGCAAATATTTTGATCCCAACTTGGGACACCTAAGAAAAAGCAGAATGTCTCATCATATTTCACAATATGCTATTTTATATTATTGTATTATATTACATTATACTATATAATATATAAAGAATATTCTGTGTGTGTGTGTGTGTGTGTATTTGTGTTTCTACCAGGGAGGGACTCTGTTTCACACATTTAGTATTTGGTACCACTTCTACCTTACAGAAAAATCACCATTCTCATAGAAAGAAGGTACTGTGTCCAAAAGAAACAAGACAGTGACATATAGCTCCTCCAAAAGAAAGAGATGCTAGGAAGGAGTGTTCAAAGCAGTTGCTTTCTGCTGAGTTGAATACATGGAAGTTTTTATGTCCAATTAATTCAGTTACTGCCTTCGATGACATTTAGAAAATACAAGTAAATAATATGATTACAGAGCCACCAATTCCATTTTTATAGTTGTACTAATGCATTTCAAATACAGTTTGCGTTTATCATTATGAAAGAGTCAGACAGATTATAAACTGTAGTAGAAATTAATACAGCTATTTGTATTAACAGTGAGAAATATAAATATAAACATTTATGTTTCGATAAAAGAAAAGAGTTTTCGGCCTTAAAATTAAAACTTGCACTTCCTAATTATGACTGAAAAGCAGTGTTAATTGAGTTTGGTTGACTAGAAGCATGTGTGGTGATTTCAAGACTATTTGGGAGTTTTAGTAACTATTTTAGTCATATAAGTGACCGATAAATCATTTCTATTTGTTCTGATTTCCTAATTACTTTGTGTGGATGTAGTCAGAAATCTAAATACCACCTTGTTAATAGTGACATTATCTGTTTACTTTTATAAGAACTTGCAAACAAAAGTATTTGTTTTTAAGCATAGAGCTCCATAGCCAGATATACATAGAAGAAAATTTCATTTTTAAAGACCCAGACACTGTTACTTATAAACAATATTTATGTTGGTTAGGTAACGGATTTGCTTTAATACTGTCTGGTGAGAAATTTGCTCAGTGTCAAGCAAATGTATTAGATTCTAGAAATGCAAAGGTATAAAAAAATGAATGAATTCTACCAATGAGAAGTTGATAATGATATGTGTGTGAGAAACATATATACAGGGAAGCTAAGTAGAGATGAAGGTCTTGTAAACATATTTTTAATAATACACTTAATATATAAATCTTTCAAAAGGAACTTCCATTTCTGTGCTAACATTGGTGAAATTCATTTGGCAGGCATTTCTTATATATTGAAAATACAATTACAAGACATGAAATGATGCATATAGTTTTCTTTTATATATTAGTTCTATGCTTCTGGTAAACAATCTGTAACTGATTTGATAGATATATTGATGATTACTTACTACTTAGATTTAAGGTTGTAAACATTCTCAATAAGAACTAATACATAATTTTCACATCTAGCGGGTTCTGTGATGACCAGACAACAGCTAATTCATCATTCCTATTTTCTCACTCACCAGCTGAAGCAATTTCCTTCCATTTGTGTGCCAGTTGGCATTTTAAGTTTTTTTCAATTATGCTTTTAATTTTTTGAGTTGTGTCTGGACCTCTGTCTCTCTAGATTATGCATAAGTTATTCTTTTTCCCCAGTCTCCTTAAATAAGAATTGCAAATTTCCCAATTTGCCAAAAGATGATATATTTCATAATTACAGTCTTTCACAAGCAAAACCTGTTTAATTTTCAGTCTCTTTCACTTATGTTCTGTAATGCTGAATTGGCCTCCTGTTTTACCTGCCACTTAGAAGCTACTAGAAAATAATTTTCTAAAATACCACTTCAACCTACCCTAAAATGTTCAATGAATCCTCATTTCTTACTAAAGTGTGTTCATATCTGAGTCTAACATTCAAGAAAAATCATTCATGATGTGACCCTAATAATTTGATCAAACTTTACTATTTAGTATTACATCCATTTTACTAAAATATATTGTGAACTTCAAGCAAGACTGTTTGCTCACAGGAAGCAAGATGGTTAGAATTTGGTACAGAGAGGTGATTGGGGAGGTGGTAGGAATTAGACCTGTTCCTAGTTTAGTACCTAGGCTGAACTCAGTAATTATAGACAGAGCTTTCTGAAGGGATATTTTGAAATAGTCTGGCATGGTGGACATAGTATGGCATAAATTTTTAGTTCTGGTTCATTCAAAATATTTGTTAATGAAGTATCACATTCTCTGAATGTCAAAAAAAAAAAAAGAAAAGAAGAAGAACAGAACACAGATCCACTGGATTCATGATAAGTAATGCTTGTAGATAATTTAAAAGATTAAAAGGTCATTCCATGGCTTAGAAGGATCCATTCTGAGATTAGGTTAAGAAACTTGTCTCTTTGCAGAAAAAGAGAAAACCTAAGCAAATGTGTGTAAGAGCTATGAAATCAAATTAAATGTATTTAGATGTGATTTTCCCTCATTATGGGGTAGTTCCTTTCTAAGCTCTGGTTAAGTTTTTGAAAATTAAAAAAGAAGAAGAAGAAGAAGAAGCCTTCAACTATGAGGTAGGGCTTGGAAGTAGTTGCTCTTGAGTTCAGACATCAGCAGAAACTGAGGTTGCTAAGGAAATGAAGTAGGCTGATGACTGAGATAGGAAATTAAAATAGAGGCCACATAAGAAATGTGGTTTGGAACACTGGGAAGGAAGTTTGGAAAACTCCAATTCTTACAAGAATCTGGGAACAAACTAATTAATATTGAGATGCTAAGTCACAAAACTGTGACTTAGTAGCTAAATTTTCACAGAGCGAAGCAAACATTGAGAAAGTGAGTGTGGCTGATTCAGTTCAACCTGAAATTGTCTAAAACAGAGCTTCCTAGCCTTACCCCTACCCCTCCAAATTAAAACCTAACTTTTCTTTTTTTAGGCATGGATGTGGCTTATTCTTATGATGAATAATGCTTCAAGGCATTCAAGTTCAGTTTGGTTAAAATGTGCATCTCAGATCTGTGTACATGAGTGCATTTTATATTAACCACATGGATCCACAATTAGGTTAGAAATCTAATGAAAATACGTTATCTTAATATATCTGGTATCCCTGAATTTATTGCTGTTACAGGAGACAGAAAAAAACCACAGAGTAATTTTTCTTATAGAATTTTGGCTCTTCTATTGCCATCCTTAGCCAGAAGCAAAATGCATAAATATTCAGGAAAATTAAAAAGAACAGAGGATAGACATACTCACATTGTTGTAGGCCCCCCAACTAGTTTGCTTCAGGTTACTGTTTATTTTCCTCAAATATTTACATTCTCTACCAACACATTCTGGAATCATCATGTTAAATTGTAAAGTATTCCATCTATGTGAAGATTTGAGAAGATATTTATAAACTTGTATTGGCAGACAGAACGCGTAAAATACTCATTTATCTGATTAAAACAAAAATAATGATTGAATTAAGACAAAAATTTTTAAAAATGTCATAAACAGAAGTAGATCAATCACCCATGTTTCTGATAGAAGCAGTGATAATGCTGAACCATTCATAATTTATTTACAACTTTAAAAAGTAGTTTAGGCTATGTTTTGTGTTTAACAGTATGAGATGTGCCAGAATACATTTTTGTTTCCATTATTCAGCTGTCAGTTCTAACACCATAGAAAAAACCTCATTTTTAGTAATTTATATTGAGATGCATTACTTCCTTATAAATACTAGAGAGGTGTGAGATAGATCGGCTTTCAAATTATGTAAAAACCGTTGAATGATATTATGAGCATGGAACGTCATTTGTAGATATAACTAATAAAGGTTGTGTGTGTGAGTGTGTGTGTGTGAGAATGAGAGAGAGAGAGAGAGAAAACAGTATCAGCAAGCAATTGCGTACTATTTTCTGTGTGCCAGACAAGTTATTAAACCCATTTGATAAATAGACACAGAGGGACACACACTATAAAATATCCCATGATGAAGTGAAAAGTAATGTAAAAAGCTAAGAAAAAGTTTTAAATTCTATTTTGCCAGTGTTAAAATTACATGCTCTAGAAGACTGAAGTTTCTGTTTCTGAGGCAAGGGCTTCTGACCTTGTACTCTGCACAACTCACAGTATTTTCTTAATTTTTAAAGATTTGTTTTCTGCCTACATCCCTTTCCTCCCCCTCACAAAGTGCCTCTGATTTGTCTTTGTTGTGTTATGATTTTTGTGATTGTTCTTGTTCTTTTTCTTGAGCCCCCTTTTTTTTCCCACTTTTATTCCTCCTAAAAGTGAAACAAACCATCCGTTAATTTTCTCTTGCCTTCTGACTAATTTCACTGAGCATAATCCATTCTAGCTTCAACCATGTGTCTACAAATGACTCTAGTTTATCTTGTTTGACTGCTAAATAATATTCATTGTGTATATATATATACCACATCTTCTTGAGCCAGTCATCTATTTTTGGTCATTTGGTTGTTCAGATCTTACCAGTTATAAATATCACTGCAATGAACATAGGGATACAGGTATTCTTTTGGATCAGTGCTTTTGTGTCCTTTGGGTAGATCCCTAGGAGTGGAATATTTTCTAACTGAAGTGATTTCCAGACCTCCAATGTTTCTGCCTACACATGCCTTGTTGTGGTTCACAAGATTAGTGGAAAGCAAAAATTCCATCACTTACCCATATAATGCAATATATTTTAGAATTTGGGAATATCCTCAAAAAGATGAGTCAGTGAGCAGATATATTGCCCAAGGGATAATAAACAGAAAAGATACATATGTAAATGTTTCATAATTTATTTTTTAAGTTTGACAAATTTAAAAAGACCTATACATTTATAATTTATACCCAACATATGATTTCCTAAAGGCAATTTCTTTCACATCCTCTAAAACTAAACCATATTTTCTTTCTCCACGGAATCATTTGTGAGATGTCTAATTGCTTTATAAATTTGATATTAATATATTAAATATGCTCTGGAAGAATTTCTAAAAAATCTTTGTCTACATTTTGTAAATTACTCATCTGATCTATAAATTTGATGGAACATGAACAGAAATAAAATAATTCAGATATTTGCCATACTTTAAGTTAGTCTGTCCAGGACTGACAAATTAAAATTTGGTTTAAGTTTAAATGTTTTATGGGTTACATCTGTAAAGTTATTTATCACCCAAACATTTATAGGTAAATTTATAGATATTGCTATAGTTTTGAATATAGACAGTGATTTTCTTAGCTATTCTCATGGAAATCAGTTTAATGCAAAAGCATTACTATCTTTTTTAAAATGTGTAATATGTTCCATTGGATACAAATATTAAATAAACATGAAACAAATGACTTGTGTATTATTCTAGTGCCCATGTAATTTCCTAGAAAGTATGATGATCTTTGTGTAAAAGAACTCAATTTCTTCACTCATAAAATGCAGTAATATGATCAAAGTAGTATTGCTTTGTGTGTGTACAGATTCTTCAACAGGCAAGATAAAACGCTTATAACTGATTTTATAAATATTCTTATTTCAAAAGGTCTTGAATATCTGTTAAAGAAGCTAATAATGTTCACTTTAATGAATGATTATGAGGATTTTAAATTAATATTAGCAGAACATTATTGTACCCATTACAGTGACTGGCACTGGCATGGATTATTGATTAAGCATATTTAACTGTTATGGCAGAGTTACATTTTGTAAACTCCCATGAAACTCTTAAATATATGTTAGGCTTAAACATTTCAGTCAATTTAATGGCACTTCATTCATTCATTCCTTTATTCATTTTTGCTAACCTAACAGCTATTTATTAACTACCAACTGACTGTTTGGTACCATTTTTTTCTTGTAGATGAAATGATAGGAAGTCTTTTTAAAAATATTCAGACAGATAATGACACAGACTTTCCATAACTTGCTGTTTATTGGTACTGGAGCCTGGATACAGATCACTCATTTCTTGACATTTACTTCCAAGTACTCTACCTCCTTTTTTATTTATTTTTTAATCTCTATTTTTTAAAATGTATTTATTTATTTTGGGCTTGTCTTTTTTTTTAATATACATTTTTTAAAATTTACATATATTTGACATTGATTGTATCCCCATCTATTCCCCATCACCTTAAAACCAGTGCACCATCACCTGAGTCCCCCATGCTCCTGTCTGCCCTCCACCCTTTCCCTCTTCCCTCCCCACCAAGTGTCCCCAATTTGTCCTTTTCTTTGCATTTTTGTTTTTTGTTTCTTTCTTGTTGTTATTATTATTATTATTGATCTTATTCCTTTCCTTGATCTTTATTTGGTTCCCTTATATTCCTCCTAGGGGAGGAACCATCTGGTATTTTTCTTTTGCCTTCTGACTTACTTCGCTGAGCATAATCCCTTCCAGTTCCAACCATGTTCCTATGAATGTGTCTAGTTTTTCATTTCTGATTGCTGAGTAGTATTCCATCGTGTATATGTACCATAGCTTCCCGATCCACTCCTCTGTTTTTGGGCATTTAGGTTGTTTCCAGGTCTTCCCTATTGTAAAGAGTGCTGCTATAAACATAGGGGTGCAGGTATTCTTTTGTGTCTTTTGGGTATAATCCTAGGAGTGGGATTGCTGGATCCTATGGAATTTCCATTCTTAGTAGATTGAGGAACCGCCATACTGCTTTCCATAATGGTTGGACCAGCTTTCATTCCCACCAGCAGCGTAAGAGAGTTCCTTTTTCTCCACATCCCCGCCAACATTTGTTGTTGCTACTTTTTTGGATATGTGCCATTCTCACTGGGGTGAGGTGGTATCTCATAGTGGTTTTGATTTGCATTTCTCTGATGACAAGAGAAGTTGAGCATTTTTTCATATACCTGTTGGCCATTTGAATTTCCTCTTTGGAGAATTGCCTTTTTAGCTCTTTTGCCCATTTTTTGACTGGGTTGTTCACTTTGTTTTTGTTCAGTCTGGTTAGTTCTTTGTGGATCTGTGTGATAAGTCCCTTGTCAGTAATGCTGTGTGCAAAGATTTTCTCCCAGTTGGTGGGTTGTCGCTTTGTTTTG